>CM060182.1:49199681-49668049 GCA_030549775.1 Tamarix chinensis
ATAAAATACATACCAACAGTGATAATCTCATGAAGATCCAGTTCAGACGTAGCATCCTCACATTTCCCCTGCCATTGATAAAAATAGCACTGCATTAATTTTCAATTAACGGATGGTCAAATGAAGATAGTGTTGCAATCAGATCTTCACAACTCCAAAAAATCACACGCGCACAAGGATGCCCAAAATTTTAGTAAGCGCTCTCAAAACCAAATGAATCAAGTATGCACAACTCCAAGCTCCTTCATCCCTGTGACAGTCCAGTCTTTACCATATAGTTTCTAAGCCATTTGATGGAACTGACTGTGCTTCTTCGAGAAAAATGATTATCATATCCTTAAATGCAAAGCATAAAAAAGTTTTTGTGGATGATTCTCACCTGAAATCGCATGAAGCCTCACCAAATTTTGAAGCTTGGAGAAGATGTAATGATAAGGTCAAGTCTTGGCTTATGAACTCTTTCGCCAACGAATTCAGTAAGACTATGATCTACTGTGACACTGCCCAAGATATATGGGATGATATTGCTACAAAGTATGAACAGAAGTGTGGCACACAGTTGTTTCAAGCTAAATAGACTTTATGCCAGCTATCACGGGAAAGTAACATCATCACTGTTCACTAAACCACACTGAAGAAGATGTGGGATGAGATTCAAGCCCTCAGGACCTTACCACCATGCAAATGTGGTTAAGCACAAGCTTGGAAAGAGCTCACAGACGGAGTGATAAACTCCATTAAATTTTGCAGGGATTAAATGAAAGCTACATTGGAATTTAAGGTAATTTATTTTGCTGGATACTGGAAACGCATAATATTGCTACGCTGACCTTGCCAGAAGTTGAGATCGTGGAGGACTTTCTACAGCTGGAGCTGGAAAGTTCTGATGTAATCTTGGGTATGTAGTGATTGGAGAAGTTGGGAATGATGCAAGTTAATTGGAAGAATTTGGTGATGAAATTTGTGTAGGTACGACCACAGTGACACTAAGGGGGTAGCCAAGTCTTTGTTGTGCTCAGATTTCCTTGAAGAGTATGATGTGGATGCTAAACAAAGAGGGTCAAGGAATTTTATTGGAGTTTATTTCACTGAACAGAACAACAGAGGGCGGCCGAGACAGAGTAGACCAGCCCGAACCGGTGGCAGCAGTGGTGCGCGGATTTGCTGAATTGATGTCCACTCTTACAGGGCTTCCTCCAGTTCGAGAGCTGGATCATAGGATTGAGTTAGAGCCGGGATCATCCCTAGTAAGTGTTTGTATGTACAGATACCCTCATATACAAAAGGATGAAATTGAAAGATTGGTGGGGGAAATGTTAGAAGCAGGCATAATTCACCCTAGCCGCAGCCCCTTCTCTAGCCCGGTATTGTTGGTAAGGAAAAAGAGTGGGCGGTGGCACTTCTGTGTTGATTATAGAGTATTAAACCGCGAAATAGTCTCAGACAAATTTCTGATAATGGTAATTGATGAATTGCTTGATGAACTACATGGAGCAGCCATTTTTTCCAAGCTGGACTTGCAATCTGGGTACCACCAAATCCAAGTCAGCTCAGCTGATGTCCCTAAGACAACGATTAGGACGCACGAGGGCCATTATGAGTTCCTAGTCATGCTATTTGGCTTGACCAATGCGCCTGCCACCTTCCAAGCCTTAATGAACCAGATATTCTGTCTGCACCTTCACAAATTTGTCTTTGTATTTTTAGACGATATACTAGTTTATAGTCCATTAGCAGCAAATCATGTGGAGCATCTAAGGGAGGTGACGGAGATCTTAAGGAGACACTTGTTGTTCATAAACAAAAAGAAGTGTCTATTCTGGCAAGCAAAATTGGAATATTTAGGCCATGTGGTCTCAACTAAGGGAGTAGTAACAGACCCCGCAAAGGTAACAGTGATGATGGATTGGCCGATTCTTAAGACCCTTTGGGAGTTGAGGGGTCTTTTAGAGATAACTGGATGCTACCACAAGTTCATACGCAAGCATGGCTACATTCATGCCCCATTGACAGATCAACTCAAAAAAGACTAGTTTGGCCGGACCTCGGAAGCCCATCAAGCATTTAGCGCATTGAAGCAAGCCATGACAATGTATTAGCTCTGCTGGATTTTTCTATGGTTTTTGTGGTGGAGGCAGATGCATTTGGAGTGGGTTTATGAGCTGCCCTAATGCAAGAAAAACACCTGATTGCGTAACACAACCAAGTCTTAGGGGAGAGAGCAAGGTTGAAATCAGTTTATGAGAGGGAATTGATAGCTATTGTACCAGTGGTGCAAAAATGGCATCATTATTTGTTGGGGAGCCGATTTGTCATGTGCACTGACCAACGGACCTAAAGTATTTGATGGAACAGAAGGTACTACCAAATATTTAATTAAAATGGTTCACAAAGTTGTGGAGCCACCAATTTAATATTGAATATAAGCCCAGTAAAGCAAATGGAGTAGCAGATGCGCTATCATGCATAGAGGCTAGTAGTCTTCTTTTCTCCACTGTTGCCTTTGTGTCAGGTAGTCTACAACACTACCTCTGGAGAGTGACCTAGACCCAAAGTTTGGGTAGATCAAGAGGGAGTTACAGAGCTTAGCTAGGGATTTAGCTTACAACAGAGACACACCTTTTATACAAGGGATGGTTGGTGCTTCCTTCGAACTCTTCATACATCCCACTCATTCTAGCAGAAATTCATACAATTAAATATCAGTCCCGATACACAATATCGGTCGATATTTATCGGATTTTGGGTCAGCCGATACGCAAAATTGGCGATACACGAAGGATTTAGAATTTCATGTATTTATTGGAAATATATTGGTTATCAACCGATATTTGCCGATATTTACTAGTATTTGCTGTGAAAAAAAACAAAAAAAAATTACATCATGACATACAAAATATTGTTCGTGACCATGATTGCAACCGCAATTTTACTGCTTGGGAAGAATTCCACGGGGAAAGGTGAGAGGTCATTTAAGAGTGCTAAAGACTTAACAATTCATTGCTAGAGAGGTTTTTCGCCAGGGATGATGAATCAAGTCCAACAACATTTGGCTCAATGTTCGGTGTGCTAGCAGAATAAGTCGTCTAATTTGTCTCCACTGGGTTTATTGCAGCCATTGCCCATTCCTCATTATGTGTGGGAGGATGTCTCAATGGACTTCATAGAGGGATTGTCGATTTCGAAAGGGTTTAGCTGCTTAACTCGTAGTAGTGGATGCCTAAGCAAGTATGCACACTTTATTCCTGTTAAGCATCCTTTTATTGTCCCATTTATTGTTGTAGTGTTTGTCAAGGAAGTGGTGAGGTTACATGGGGTTCCCCACTCCATTATATCCGATCGGGATAAAGTCTTTGCCAACCACTTCTAGAAGGAGTTATTTGAATTGCAGGGAACAGTTTTACAGTATAGTTTGGCTTATCACCAGCAGACAGACGAACAAACAAAAGTAGTGAATCAGACCACTGAGACATACTTGAGGTGTTTTGTTGGAGACAAGCCGAAACATTGGGTAATATGGGTTCCGTGGGCAGAATTTTGGTACAATACGTCCTATCATGTGGCCACACATAAGACCCCCTTTACAATTATATACAACAAGGCACTTCCTCCCTTGATCAACTACGAGCAAGGTGCTACAACTTTTGTTGCAATGAATGAAGAAATACAGCGTAGAAACCTAGTACTGGAAGAGCTAAAGCACCACCTGGAGTGTTCACAGAAAATGATGAAAACCAACACATTAAAAGCGAAGGGAAGTCTGTTTTCATGAGGGTAACTGGGTTTATGTGAAGCTCCAACCATACCAGTAGCGGTCACTGGCCAAGAGGATGGATGAGAAGCTATCCCCAAGGTTCTTTGGGTCATAGAAGGTGCTTCAAAGGATTAGAAAGGTGGAATGCCGCTTGCGATTACTTGATGCCATCCCCATCCACCCCATTTTCCACATTTCCATGCTAAAACAAGTTGTGGGACAAGGACAACAACCCTAACCATTTTTGGTAGCTCTCTCAGAGGACTTAGAATGACTAGTGCAACCAGAGAGACTCAAGGACCTGTGCTACAACAATAAAGGGCCACTGGAGGTCCTGGTGAAGTCGCTGAGTTTGTTGGAGTTTGAAGCCTCTTGGGAAGGATTTGAAGTGATCAATGAGCATTTCCCTAACTTCTACCTTGAGAACAAGGTAAAAATTTAGGAGGGGAGTGTTAATAGACATATAACTAAGTATACTTATGTGAGAAGGGATAACAATAAATCAACTGGGTTGGGTTGAGGGGTAATTTTTATCAGAGGGTGGTTAAAGCCTATTTTACTGTTTTGCTGAGTTAGTTATCCTAGCTGTGGGGTCCTAGGGGAGTCAGCAGTTTGTTAGAAGTGAGGTATCGAGGAGAATGAATATAGAGAGGAAGTAGTGGGGAGAAGGGGGTCATCAGGTTTTGGGGAGAATATTTGTAGAGGTACCAAACCCTCTAAGTCTGGAAAGTATATGTTATTCTCAGCTCCTCAATAAAAAAATCACATTCTCTGAGTTCTGATCCCGATTCCCTTATTTGGACGTAATAGAAATGTCCTTCGTCAATTGTTGTGTATTTGCTGCTTTTGCAAGAAGAACAATAGAGATATATTATAGCCGGTAATCAGTTTTCAATTGAAGTTTCAGCCACAATCCTCATCTCATAAGAGTAAGAAACTGAATAATTTTTGTGATTATTGTAAGAAAAATGGGCACATAAAGGATTGCTGCTACAAATTGCATGGATTCCTAGTGAAATTCAAAAGTGGAAAAGAAAAGAAGTTTGCAGCTCAAGTTGCAAATCAACATAATGAAGACAGTACTGATTTGTCTCCATCCAGCAAAAGCTCTCCTACTTCATTCTCTCTTGGCCTCACCACTCAACAATATCACAAGTTGCTCGCTTAGTACTAGTGATAATGCAGCAACATCCACTTCCTCTGCTACTCACGCTAATTTTGCAGGCAATACAGCTATACTTCCTCCTTTTTGGATTTAACTCACAAACTTGTTCTCAGTGTTTGCAAGAAAAATGGGCACACACAGGATCACTGCTACAAACTGCATGGATTCCCAGCAAGCTTCAAAAGTGGAAAAGAAAAGAAGCTTGTGGCTCAAGTTGCAAATCAACATAATGAAGATGGTACTAATTTGTCTCCATCCAGTGAAAGCTCTCCTACTTCATCTGCTGTTGGCCTCACCACTCAACAATATCACAAGTTACTCTTGTTACTTAGTCTTAGCGCTAATGTAGTAGCATCCGATTCCTTTGGCTATTCCTCACGCTAATTTTGTTGCAATACAGCTAGACTTCCTCCTTTTGGATTGAACTCATATACTTGGTCTCAGTGTTTGCAAGCATCTTTACATTCTAAACCCCAGTTCATTGACTCAGGAGCTAGTGAACATATGTGTTGCTCCCCAGATTTATTCACCACCAAACATGACTTGGCTAACCCCTATTCTATCACTTTGCCCAATGGGAACAATGTCCTCGTCACTTAGAAAGGGACTATTCAGCCTTTTCTTCCCCTGACCCTGCATGATGCACTCCTTGTTCCACAGTTTTCTTTTAATTTACTGTTGATAGCTACACTCATTGATCAACTCAATGGTCATGTCACTTTTACCACTGATCAATGTATAATGCAGGGCCCTTCTCTGAAGAGGCCATTGGTTCTTGGTAGGGCTAGTTGTATACTGTATTTGTTGCACAAGTCACCAAGCTTCCTCCCCTCCAATCAAATTACCAGTTGTCCATCCTAGTTTTTTTCCCTTTGGTTCCAATGTAATTGCCTCCACTACTAGCTCATTTTTAAATTCTACTACATGTACTAACCCTGTTCATCTATGGAATTATAGGTTAGGCCACTTGCCTTTATACAAACAACAATTGCAATTAATAAAGTCTGATTGTGTGAAATATTTTATGCATTTTCTTTGTAGTATTTGTCCCAAGGCAAATCAACACCGTCTCCCTTTTCCCCATAGCCACCATAGCCAAAGGCACACTACATCTCCTTTCGAACTTATACAAATTGACATCTGGAGACCTTACCATACACAAACCTATTCAGACCATAAATACTTCCTCACAACTGTAGACTACTACAACAGAACTACTTGGACTCCCCTTCTTGGTGCCAAAAGTATGCTCCACCCATTATTAAAACCTTCACTTCCATGGTTGAAACCCAGTTTCAATACAAACTTAAAATTATTCATTCTAACAATGCATTTGAATTGGGGTCCTCTCATGATACTGCTTCTATCTTCCATTCCCGTGGCATTTTACATCTAAACTCTTGCTCCCACACCCTCAACAGAATGGTGTGGTTGAGTGTGAGCACAAACACTTATTAGAAACTACTCATGCTCTCATCTTTCAGTCCAACACCCCTCCCAAATACTAGGGAGATTGTGTCTTGACTGCCACTTACGTTATCAACCGTTTCCCATCCAAGATTCTTGAGAGTAACCACCCCCCAATGAATTATTATTAGGCCAACCACCACAATATACACATCTTTGAGCTTTTGGTTGCCTCTTCTACAAAGGCACTTCCCACATTCACCAAGACAAATTTGCCCCCAAAGCTTTGCCTTGCGTGTTTCTTCATTATCCTTTTGGTAAAAAGGCATACAAGTTTGTCGACCTCATTTGCCAAAAAAAGCCACATATCTTAAGATGTCACCTTTCATGGACATCTAGTCCCATATGTTACCAAACCAGATTCGTCTACTTCATTGTCCCTTCCTTTACCCATTTTTGATATTCCAGCTCCACAGAATTATACACAAGAAGGCCAATCTCCTCCATCAGCACTGAATTTACTGCAACTCGTACTACCTGATACACCACAAAATCATGCCCATTCCCCTACTCTTGTTCCCATACGTAGATCTTCAAGAACTCATGTCCAACCATCTCATCTTTGTGACTACGTTTGCAGCAATGCTCATAGTGTCTTGCACATTCACACTGCCCTCACACAATTACCAATGCCTTTTCTGCTACTCCACACAATATTTCCCACAATTGTTTCAATGCTCTCACTTCCACTAACCAATCTATCATTGCTTCACTTGACAATATGCATGAGCCAATCACTTATGAGGAGGCTACTACACCTCCTGCTTGGCGCGAGGCCACACAGAAAGAATTTGGTGCTTTAAATGCCAATAATACCCAAAGGTAAGAAACCCATAAGCTGTAAATGGGTTTTTGAAGTCAAGCACCATGTTGATGGCACTATTGAAAGGTGCAAAGCAAGGTTGGTTGTTCGTGGGTTCACCCCAAAAAAGGGGATTGATTATACTAATACATTTTCTCCAGTTGTTACAAAGACTACCGTTTGAACCTTAATTGCCACTTCAATCAAGAGGCATTAACCCATGTTCCCATTGTACGTCAATAATGCCATTCCGCATGAGAAAATTTACATGCAAGCACCCCAGAGCCTGTCCATTCCTACTGCCACCAGAGTTTGCAGGCTTCAAAAATCCCTGTATAGCCTTAAGTAGGCATCTAGATAATGGTACCACAATTCAAAAAATGATTATTCCTTGTTCTTAAAGTGCTTTAGTACATCCTTTGTTTTCCTCATAGTATGTGTCGACGAAGATGTACTTGTCACTGGTAATGACATGGCCGAGATCAAGGATTTGGGAGCTCTACATTACTTCTTCAATGGTGAATTTACCTTAAGTAGGCATCTAGATAATGGTACCATAGATTGTCTGTTGTACTACAATCCACAGGTTATATCAATTCAAAAAAAGATTATTCCCTGTTCTTAATGTGCTTCACTACATCCTCTGCTTTCCTCGTAGTATATGTCGAAGACGATGTACTTGTCACAGGGAATGACATAGTCAAGATCAAGGATCTAGGAACTCTACATTACTTCCTCAAAAATCCATACCTACTGCCACCACAATCTCTAAAAGCTTTTCTCAATGGTGAATTTAAGATCAAGGGTCTAGGAGCTATACATTACTTCATCGGTATTGAGGTTTTGCAAGAACCACATGGTGTTTTACTTACTCAACGCAAGTTTTCCAATGATTTGCTTAAGGAGTTTGAATGCCTCTACGCTAAGCATACTCTTTGCCCACTACCTACCATACAATTAAATATTGGTCCCGACACGTAATATCGGCTGATATTTATCAAATTTTAGGTCAACTGATACGCAAAATTGGCGATACGCGACGGTTTTAGAATTTTACTTAGTTATAATAATATATTGATTATTGACTAATATTTGCCAATATTTTACTCCTATTTACTAATATTTATATTGAAAAACAAAATTACACTACGGCATATGAAATATCGTTCACAACATCCTGATACTATGACACAACGACTGTAATCGCAACTGCAGTTTTATTGCCTACTACCTACTAACATCAGAATCAGACCCACTAATGGTACTTTACTGAACGACCCAAAGAAGTATAGGATTTTAGTCAGCAAGATGAATTATATAACCTACACAAGACCAAACCTAAGCTATATTATCCAATATTTGAGTTAGTCTATGAGCTCCCCTTAACAACCTCACTTCATTGTTGTTCTTCATACCCTCCAATGCATCGCACATGAGCTTGCTTAGGGGCTTTTTTATGCATGACAATAACTCATTTGCTTTACAAGCCTATTGTGATTCTAATTGGGTTTCTTGTCCATGCACACGAAGAAGTATGAGTGGTTTTTACATCATGCTTGGCCATAGTCCCCTATCTCAGAAATCAAAAAACCACCACACAATCGCACTCTCTTTAGCTGAAGCTAAATACTGCACAAGGTCACTGTAGAGCTTGCATGGCTTATGAGGTTAATGTTGATCTCTCCATCACTTCTAATACTCCCATTCCTTTAGTAGTCAAGTTGCCATTTCACATCGCCTGTAAGTATGTCTTTTACGAACACAAAAAACACATTGAACTTCACTGTCATTTTGTCCGAGATCAAATTCAAGATGGGCTCCTAAACTTACAACATGTGAGTACTCGTGAACAACTCACAGATATCTTGACCAAGAGTCTCCATGGCACCACTCACCATTCCATCCTTGGCAAGATGATTGTGTAAAGTCCTTCACCCTCTCCAACTTGAGAGGAGGATGTTAGACTAGTCAATATCAATACTTGAATTTTAGACCCTTATAGTTGTAATAAATTTCATTTGTTAGGTCTGTCAGTCTATTACTCGAGTTTGTTAGAGCATTTTGTGTATAAATGCACACACAAACAACTTGTAATCGACCGTACAATGTGGTAATACTCGACAATAAATTCTCTCCTTCTTGTTCTCTCTTCCTACATATGTAAGTTCAACGTCATTACGGAGGACTCCTCCATTTAAAACAGTAATTTTGATGATTTTCTTAAGGGAATGAGGAGATTTGTTAGTTACTAACTACAATGGTTCAACTTCTTACGATGCACAACAGAATGTTGTGTTTCCCTTGAAAATTCATTACCAAACAAAAGCCGACCTATGGAACCCTACAATAAGAGATTGTTTGCTGGCTAGAATTAATTTTTATCTCATGAACAATCCAACATAGTCAATAGCCAAACGTAACAGAAATCAAACAACTTGCTTGGTATAAAGCTAAACCACAAAACCTGAAACAACATAGATCCTAGGATACAGAACTGCTTCAAAGATAACATAATTTACCAACACAGAAGCAGCCAAGCTTCGGACAATGAGCCGAGACAAACTGTTCAGAGTGTCATCATCAATGCCAGGCAATCTCAAAAGAGCTTCTTCCGACGTACCATCAAATACCAATGAACAAATGCTAGAGGCCATCATAACTACTGAGGAGTCATCAGTTGCATCTGAAAGAACACGTAGGAAATTTCATTTTCTGCATGTTAAAGTCGTATACAAATTCACAGATGGTTATTTATTTGCAAAAAGTCTACAGTCAATCAATGTGGAAGTCATTGCTACAGGCACCAAAAAAAAAAAAAAAAAAAAACCTAGATGATACTTGTACTTGTCCAATTATCCCTGCATCTTTTGGAAGGCAAAAGAGTCGATATATATCCATTAAGCATTATTTCTTTTACAATCTAACTAATGCATAAATCATAAAAGTCTACTGCAGGGTGACATTCAATATAGTAAAAGATGGCAAAGTTGCAGTGCAGGGCACAAAGCTATTAACACAAAGAGGATGAAATAATTTGAACGCTGTAGCCGCAAACATCAGATTCACGAGAAAAGATTTAGAACTTATTTTAATGCCTACCCAAATCAATCAGTCAGAAACAAAACCCCTCAAGCTTTAGGTCTGATTCAGAAAGACGTGATCATTTGCATGAGAGTTCCGAAGGAGTACAAATCCAGCTAATAGAGTTGCAGCTGCGTTTCATAGTTGAGGTGTTGCGCTATTAGAGCATCACAAACAATGATGCTACACCGTGGCTATAATGGATTGTTTTGCTAAATATCAATGCATACTGGTGAATACCAGTAGAGTTGTGTATTGGCGTTATATCATAGAGTAGGCCAAATATCCAATATGTATCAGCCAAGAAGCGGCATTTTGCTCCATGTACAAATCAGCCAGTAATATTTCTCACATCCCCAACCCTACTCAAAATCAGTGCAGATGGTTAATTTATCAATATTGTTTCTTCAAATTTGGCAAGTCATCAACTGGTTTCCCCTCCAGTAACCACTTGGGTAATTTAACAAGGCATGCTGTCATTTTGCAATATGAAAAGACGCAAAAACAGTAGGATTTCAGAAGATTCAAAATTTTATTGCTCAGTTTCATTCAGCAACAATATTTAGAACCTTTGAAAATTGTGACCAAAGTGCACCTCATGTCAGTTCATGGCTAAAGCACAAAGATATTTTCAAACACACTGCCATGTAACATAAACATAGACCTCATGATCTAGTAACACAGAGCCATCTGACACATTCAGCGCATGAATAAATATATTAGCATAAAGTAGCAAGATATGTAATCCTTAAAAATGCATTCCACCATTAAGTGTAAGAATATATTTGCATACGTAATCCTACAACAGTGACTAGGAGGTTAGATCAATGAATATTAGTGACAAAAGTCAAAGAGAACATATGAAAATTCAAATAAGCACCAGTCACATTACCAGCCCAACATGCCAATGCCTTCAAGAGATTAATGAAAACAGATTCCTCCAGCTGTGTGCGAATTTGCTTTCTCTGCAGCAAAGGGTGGAGCATAATTAAAAAGGAATATCAAAAGTAGAGTGTATCAGCAATGGTCAAAATCAGCTAATGAACTAAACATTGAACTAAATTAAAGGAAGTTGAGTTGAAAAGCTAACGTACAAGTTAGCTATGTTTTATCCAAAAGATACTGGAGTTAATTTAAATATTTGCGAAATCAGCTTAAAGGTACTGAGTTTTGTTGCCCTTTTTACTTATTTTTTTCTTCTAAATGAAAAAGATATTTAAGCATTACTATTTTCATTATTTTTAAAATTTATAATTTGTCCCCCCCCCTGCCAGTCAGGGCGGACTACTACATAATTATTTACAGTTACTTTTGCTATGAGTCAATTTCCTTCTTCCTACAAAAGAAAAGATTTGAATTCACTTAAGTATTCCAGGTATAAATTTGGATAATTATTGATGGAAGGAATTACCTAAGATCCTTTTAATTCAGACTTCCCTATGATACTTTTTGATTTAGACTTACAAACTAGCTGAATGAATATGAACATAAACATCAAGTGGTTTCCAAACACAGGCAGCAAGATGCCAGTCAAGTTAATTTCACCAGTTATGAGAACATTACCTTTAGCAATAGATTCATTATTGTGTCGCATGCTAAAAATATGCAGCCATTGTCCTCCACCATACTGGGATTCTGGCAGATCAATTTCACCAGACAATCCACAACCTGCCAGTAAACGAGAATAAGGTCATAAAAGACAAACTACAATGCTCGAAGGGAAAAGAATAAGGACTTCAGCGATCAGACTCATGGCGAGTGTTATGCCTTGTATATCTGTCATGCCTTTTAGGAAGCAAAAGGATATTTCGACATATGTAGCAGCTCTCATAAAGAAATAGAGAAGACAGCACATTCCATCATGGAGTTGAAAAGACCAGCTAATAGACATCTGCTACTCATTCTTTTCTAAAATGGAGAGTCCATTTCAAATCACTTCTCTTGTTCCTATCTGCTTTTCTTTTCCTCTTTAAGCAAGGAGTTGAGAGAATAATTTTATTACTTCAAGGATTATAATGCAGTCTGTAAAAACTTCTACAGATGCACTCCAGGATATCTCTACCATCTTGGAATTACTTTCATACTATGGATTCATAAATATCTAAACATGATACACACGAGAAATATTGGACAGTTACATGAGTGTTGTTAGGACAGTTATTTTTCTCGTTTCAAAAATTTTTCACAGGGGTTACCATATATGTTCTTTCATTTGCAGAATGAGAAAGTAATAAACTAAATTGTCCTTAATACAAAAATGAATAATTGTACACAGAAGATTAGAAGGTTTAATCTCACGAGCTTTCAAATAATTAATAGCAACAGTCAATAGGTCACAAACAAGGAAGAAATCCTCTAAAGCCCCTCACATTCTTATCCTTCTTTCCATTCCCCGTTAATCACCAGGGGATACAATCCCATTTTGGGTCCACAACAAATACTTATTCCCAGAACAAAGGAGAACTAGAACACCTACAGTGCACTTACAGCTTTGTAGGCTCCCGAAGATGCCAAAATCTTAGCTCCCTCAAACTTCATTGTTGTTTGACACATCATAGGCATCAAGAAGCATGCAGATGAAAAAGGGCTGCCATGAACAAAATGTCAGGCATAAAACAGAAGACGGGAAATTACGAAAGAGAAAAGAAAAGAAAATTTTATTGTACATTGCTTTGGTAGGAAAAGGCAAAGTTTCAGAGATTTATATGTTGTTATTCTACATAAAAATGTCATTTATTCCCCATTGTTTTTAAAAGATTTGATCTTTTATTGAGTTAATATATAAAAATAATTGAAGGGAAATAGGTCAGTTTGGGTAAGACCTTGGTTCATCTTCACCTTCAATTGAAAGCATATATCCAAGAAGTTCATTCACCTTATCTTCACATGCTAGGGGTGTTTCTGCAAGATAACTGAGGAGATTGTGTGAATCACAGAGAAAATTACATATTAATACTCAAATGACAGATCTTCATCAATTGGCACAACAAATGTTCATTAGAAATTATTTTGGATCAGTAAAAGTAACTCTTTCAAAGAACAAAAAATCAGGGTAGGCGCAAAAGAAAATCCCTCATGAAAGAATAAGGAAAAAATTTGCAAAGAATGAAATTAAATTAAAGCCTGACATTACTCAAAAATGAGGCAAAAGTAATGTTGTTTACCATGTATGAGCCTGACATTACAAGTAACTAGGATGAACAAGATCAGATACCATTAAACCATCGCTCCACTTCCTCTGACTATATTGCCAGGTTATATATATGTTTCTTTTGTCAGTTTATTAATTTTTTGGTTGGAAGGAGGGGGAATGTGAAAGGGTTCCATCAAACCATGGATTGTCCTTCCCTCAGGCAACTAAGATATACATACATAACATGAAGGGAATCCAAACACAAGTACATAAATGATGACTACTGATCACAGCAAAGATCAGCCACATACATGATACATCCCAAAGGTAACACCACAAACATAGGTTTGATACCATACTCATCCCCACAACACTAAAAAAATTATAAATAAAATGCAAATGAAATATGAAGCAATTACCTCCCAATAACTCGCACTGAAGCAAGGAGATCGTCTCCTTTCTTTTGTGAATGATCCTGCAGAATTATTGCCTGGTATGTCAGTATTCTATCAACCAGATTGGAAAAAATAAGACAATTCTAATATGCCATCACCTTTGCATCTTTTAAATACTCAAGAACAACTTCTATGGTTTCATTGAGCCCGGAGATGATTTTGGTGAAAGTGCTTTCAGTAATAATCCCCCCTGTACAAAATCAGCGATGATAATATCTTATCAGCAATTACTAGTAAATTTCATATAGTGCACTTCTGCTCTTACTGGACATGAGTTTAGATGGGCCAAGCTTTCACATACGTTCAATAGTCTAGGTATATCTCCCATAAGCCAGATTTCAAATCAGAGCATCTGGTGGAACAAGCCACTCCAAGAAAGGCAACGAATTTATAAATGAAGCAGCAATAATTAGCCTGGGTTCAAATATGCATCTACCTTCATCTCCACCAAGATCAGCGATCAGTTTGATTATTCTTTCCACCAAAGAGAATGCTATAGCCAAATTTCTTTGTTTTTCTGGAATTGCATCAGCTTTTGATGAAGCCGCTTCATACTTCAGGTAGGCCAAGTCATTCAGCAAGACAGCCACCTCAACCCTTGATGATTCAAGAACCAACATCAAGCACCTGATGCACAAACAAATTACAACATATGTTGGTCATCAATCAGGGTTCTAAAGTTCCCAAAGGATAAACATATTACCTGTCAGATGGTATAGCGTAATGAAGGTCAGGGACCTTAATCTGACCAATTAGCCAACCTTCCCCAAATATAGATATCATGGATTCTGCCACCATAAGAGCTTGAAGCTTCTGATCAGGCACTGCACATAGAAAGTATGTGTATCCTGAATATGATCTCAGATTTTACATATACCATTTAGAAGTTAATTTTCTAGCCTATTCATATGTATAAGCTTTGGATGTTTTCATAGTTATGCATATAGCTATCTTTGAGAGGTGGAACTACAAAAGCTTAGTTGATCGACTTTATATTTCATCTTCGAGTATGACAAGTACCCTTACTATCACAATGTTTTAGCTCGGGATGTTCCCTAATCTATCTGAAAAGGAAAAAGAAATTGGCTTGGCAGGCATTAAACAAGGAAGTATCATCTAAATAACACTCAGTACAACAGGGGATGATATACAACCTGACCGTTTCATATAACCTCGCCTGGCTGATACGGCTACCTTTGGAAAGCCATCTTATGATCATAAGTCACAAAAGCCACTACTACACAACCATGCTTCCTTTTATAGTAGTACATAGAGTTTCAATCTACTATTTCCTCTTTCACTAGGATTTTGCAATCACCAAACATCTGTCCCCTCAAAGCAACCAAGGTTTCAATCAAGCAGCACAAACTGAACACCCCCAACACTCACCCTTAGTCCCCTAAAAATAAGTAATGGAAAAAAAATGATACATGGACACAATAGATGGGCTCCAAATTCACAAAAATTTCATCCCTCAAAGCTGGACAGTTGAGATTCAGTGGAAGCATTCAAGTTCAACTTTTGGATACAAAAGGTTCCAGATAACTCATGTACGGTTCCAATATCATCCAAGATGTATCAAAGTTTGAGGGTCCCTATTTGCTATCCCGAAGAAACAAGACAAAAAAATCCACACATATATTGTCAATATTAACCAATATATGCCTGATATTTGTTGTGAAAAATAATAAAAGATCACACTGTGACAACTCCAATATATAAAATATCCTATGCCCCGCCCTGAAACACCATGATGGCAGTTTTATTTCCTGATTAGGGCATGCCATAAATTCATCACACAAAGTGAAGGAGGGCATCTTTTAAAGGTACATATCTAACACACTCCTGAAATTCAGTAAATGTAAGCTGGTGGTCAAAACAGAATTCAAATTTTGGTAGAAGGTCGCACAGCCTAGAAAACTAAACCCGTAAACAAAACAACATAGAAGGCTACCATCAAGCTAATGCATGAGCATGGTCTCCCACGAGTTTTGTCTACTGAGCTTTTCATGTGCACAACTCACCACCTTTAAATTTCAACTTTCCATTAGATGTTTGGTACCGATGTGTATACAAGTCCATTTACAAGTTACTGGTCATATTTTGTTAACAATAGAAGCACATAAACAAGGGGAAAGCAAATGTCTAGAGATGGTTGTTCTTCATAAGGGAATTAAGAATTCTGCTTCAATTCATGGACAATAATCAACATACACAGGGAAGAGGCTCACCATTAACTAAAAAGTTTAAAAGAGAAACCAATCTCCATAAGTACTACACGATGAAATTCAACTACTCATAAGTAGATAGATGGTGTTTGCGGAAAATTTAAACCCAACTTACCAACACGGTTTTGTAAAATATCAACAACTCCTGCACGTACATAAGTTGGCCATTGATCATTAGACATCGAGCGAAGAGCATTAAGCAATGGAGCCTGAAGATGAATAGGATGCCAAAAGTGTTACATGTCCTAATTGCGAGCATTGAGATGGTATGGAAGCATATAATGAAATATCAGTATCACAATTGCGTATCAGCCATAATTTCGCAGTTTTTGGGTTAGCCGCAACGCGAAATTCCCGAAATACAGCCGTTTTAGAAAATCACATATTTATCGCCGCAATATCGGCCGATATTTTACCGATATTGGCTGATATTTACCAATATTGGCCGATATTTGCCAATATTTGTTGTGAAAAATAATTAAAAAATTACGCCACGACAACCGCGACATATAAAATATCGTTTGCGACACCGCGACCGCGGTTTTATTGGTTGTATGGAAGAGCATTTCTCCATTTATGCACTATGCGTTTGGCAAGTCACACTTTCAAATCCACAATAAATGGATAAATTAGGCTTTTAAATTAGGTTATCTTCTGCAAGCACTAGAAAAGAATGCACACAGGGAACTATAAATTATGAACATAGCATCATATAGCACCAGGTAAGTGAAAAGTACAAAACAACTTTAATTAAAGAACTTAGCAAACTCCTGAAATACTGCGCATCAACCAAAAGCATAAAATGTATTATAGTTCTATTGTTTGTACATTATTAATCCATTCCCAAAATGCTATAAAATTACTTGAATGAATAATAACAAAATTAGTTTTCAATTCCTAACATTTTGTATGTAATTCTTTCCAACATGTGTATCCCTTGTATCTTAGTGGGCTAACGTCTAGTAGCATTATTCATTACTTCTATGTACTAAAAAAAATAGGAAACGACGTGTTACCAATGAGATTAATAGATTAAAATAACTGAATTGGCAAGAGATAAAAGTTAAACAAAAATAGTTTTAATAAAGAGTGAACACGGCAGTTATGCAAAAGAGTCTAGATGAATTACATTTATGATCCAGGAAAATGATATGATGAAAAAATATTAATTGGATCTACTTGTGATCAGTATGAAACGCAAACTCTTGCTTCTGTAATTTCAATTGTCCTTTAGACAGAAGAGAAATGTATTAGGGCCTATCTTCTTCATCTGATCCTTGATAAGTTATTGTTGTTGTTGTTATATTACAATCATTGTTGACATAATTAATACTTTTTTATTACTAGTAATGATATTGTTATTATTACATCATTGTTATAGTTACCATCATTAATTTTATATTATTTTGTTATTATCAATTTTGTGCTCATGTGATTTGAAAATAAGGTCAAGAGAACAGACCCTTAATGTAGGAAGATTGTGCAGCTGAGACATCAACGCATCCAAAAAGGAGAAGAATTTGAGAACCCAAGCAGCTAGGGTGCTCCAAGAGAACCCAATGTTGAACCAATAGACAAGCTAAAGACCCATCCTACCACCAAGGAAATTGAATGGGCTTCACTACCAAAAGATGTATAAGAATATTCATCTACCTAACAAGAATATCCTTGGTCCTCATTTTTCACAAAAAATTCTATCAGGCAGAGCCAGACAAAAGAAAAACATATGGTAAAAAAACAACCATGCATTACATAGATTATATTTTAATGGGTTTAAGTCTGCAAATTGATTGCATTAATGCAACCTTAATGAATAACCTATATTGCAGGAATAAACTGTTATTTCTCATTATCTTTGCCTTATCCCAACAACCTAAAAACTTCAATAGGATTAGATGGTTCAATGCCATCTGTGGACATCTCTTTTCATGTTAATGATGGCTAGTTTACTTTTTATTTTTCCCACAACACATAGTACCCAAGAACAAAAGCCTATGTCCAAAAGAAAGAAAAAGGAAGGCTTCAACAAATGGCTTTCACATCTACGGTCTACCGTGGCTTCCCATAACTGGCTAATCAAAAGTAGGATGAGAGTAGTAAATGTGTAGCTGTATATATCAATAAGTGACAATGAAGCTCCTAGTGGAAATTATCGAAGGACACACATACTGAATGATGTGAAGATAAGATCACAGAGAGTAGGCAGAGCAACTCAAACTTCATGGCATTTTGCAAAACGCCAAACTGCTTGGCAACCAATAACACCTAAGATACAAGGAACAATAAAGAAGTAAGTAATTATATAGAGTTAAAAAACATTTAAGGAAATTATGAAGTTACACCGACAACAATGCAAGCCAAGTGAAAACAGTGGGATCTGAACACACCATCATAGATAGCTCTGGCAAGTAGTCCTGGATGATAATATCTAAGGGGATTTTACCAACAATGAGCTGAAGTATCCTTAGGGAAAGCTCCAAGGTGTGAGACCCTACAGCACAGTTGCATTCCCTAGCATTAATCAGAACAAAGGCACACAATCCATGAAATAAACAAAAATATGCAACTTAAAGTGTACCAAGGAAATAAGGATGTTGATCACTATCACTTCTAAGATAATGATCATAACATGAATCATAGAGATAGGACCGGTGTTTGAAAAGGTGCACCTAAGGTGCAAGGGTTTGGGGCATTTTTTATCCTAGGCAAGGTGACATTTGCAAGGCACATGGGAGCATTAAGGCCCTAAGGCGCGCAAGGCTCTAAGGCACACGCCTTACTAAAAATTAGCTACTTTCAGGTTTTAACTTTATTCAAAAAAAGTTGCAATCAATTGGGAAGGAAAGGGAGTAGAGAAAAAAGGACATAGGAAGACAAATAGACATAATTTTAAATGGGAAATGAAAGAAATGCATTTAGGGTAGAGAGAAAAAAAAATGATTAGCTATTTTTGGGCTTTATTTTCATAAATACAGTAACTAAATTTCATGTAAGAAGGAAAGGGAGAGATGAAGAGTCGTGAGAAACCAATAGAGATATGATTTTGAAGAGAAAAGATAATATATTTTCAGAAGATCAAAATTAGTATTAGACTAGAAAATAGTAATATTGGCGTTTCACTTTGCCAAGGCACGCGCCTTCGCCTTGCACCTAGGCTCTCTATCACTTAGGTGCACCTAGCCTTTTCAAGCACAGGATTGGACAAACAGGCTGGGCCATAAATATCAAGGGCTACAGCCCAAATTACTTTTGAAGCTTGAAAGACATTCAAAACATCAAGACTCAGCCCAATTGACTTGGAGAGCTTGCTCACAGATCTGAACTCGCAAACTTTGAAATAGGCATATTACATCAAATAAATCCTCGTGACCCAACCCCCAATATAGTGAAGAGCAAGGAAACAAATGGTGAGAAAAATGAGACACAAACCATCAAACCTCTAGGGTTTAAGTTTTTTTTTTTTTTTCGTGTCCAAGCCCGCCCCGACCATCGTCCACGGCTATGCGAAGTCAGGCTATCAGTAGGGCACACGTCTCCAGGATAATGCAGTGGTACACAACTACTACTATCAAGTGTCTTCATGTTTCCTTTGTGTTTCATTTTTCTTTTCTTTTGTATGTGATCTACATTTTCCTTATTTTGGAGTAATTCATAATTGTGAAAATGAAAAATGAGCGTGGATTGTGTTAGTTGATGATAATAAGACATGGCTGGAATCAGTACATCGGCCACTGCCCATGCTGAAGATGTCTTCCATGCTTCTGATTTTGTCTAGATATGACCGACTGGGATAAATTACTTTAGGAATCAATAAGCTAGTTACTTCTTCTTGAAAGATTAGGCTGGGATGAAGTTTCTCTTCTTAATCTTTTATGAAGTTCACTTTTCTTCTCTAGGGAATTTATAATTACAGGTGAATTTTTAGATTTTCTTTCAGAGTTGGACCTATGAAATGCATGAAATAATATAAATATTTCTTCAGAAGGAAATGCCCCAAATATAGTTGGTAAAGTAACACACACTGCTCAATATGCATAAACTTGTCATTTTCTCATGTCACATTAGTGCCCACGCTTCTCAACAAGGCAACATGTAGTGTGAAGCTGGATATCCCAATTTTGGGGCATGCAACTAATTTGCACATAAATGCATAAAAAGGAGACCATATTTGTATTTAATTGCACCATTGATAAAGAAATAAATTGACACTTTCTAGCAAACTTTGTTATACATCCCTATTAACCAATGCAAAATGATAATACATGCTTTCATTCTAATGGTTACTATCTCAGATCTTTGTCGATTGGTTAAACATATAGATAAATCAAATAAAAGAACTTGATCTAATGGCTAATGATATAAAAAGTGTTCAGTGATATCTTGTCTAGATTCTTATACCATAACGCATCAAAAGTTGGACAGCGTATGCGATGAAAAGACACTGTCATCCATACAATTAAATATCGGTCCTGATGGCTGATAGTTATCGGATTTTGGGTCAGCAGATACGTAAAATTGGCGATATGCAATTGTTTTAGAATTTCACATATTTATCAGCAATATATCGATTATCAACCAATATTTATTGATATTTTCTACTCCCTCCATATTAAAAAAAAGTCCATCTATCACTAAATTTTTATACAAAAAAGAAAGTCATTTTAGAAAAATCAAAACTTATTTTCTATTTTTACCCTCACTTTTTCCCATTATCTATACATTAAATGATTTGTTATTTTTCAATCAAGGGTGTAAATGTAATTTTAAGACTACTTTTATTAGTTCCTTAAAAAGCATACAGATAGAATAACTTCCTTTTTTATACGGATGGAGTAATATTTATTGTGAAAAAAATAGAAAAATAATGCCGCTAAATATAAAATATTATTTGTGACATAGACATCACAACACTGCAACCTCAACCACAATTGCGACAGCGATTTTATTGCATGCCATCATCAACTGTTAATATCCCTAAAGAATTGTTTTTCCAAAGGAGAGCTGCAAATGCTATCAGCATGAACAATATAAGAAAAATAATGGTAATATTTACCAGTCAAAGATATTTCATACCATCTACCAGAGAAGGCATCTGTAAAGCCAGCAGCTTCATGCCTCCGGAATCAAATAGCCTCATTAGTCCATCTTCAGAAGCAGTTGAAACCAATAACAAAATTTCATAGCATTCTTCAAGCACATGAGAAGCTAATCTACACAATAAAACAAAGGATGCTATGAACTGCATGGTAAACATCTATTGCAGTGCAACCTATCAAACAAACACCATGGGACTGAAACAATTAACCAACAACAAGAATAAACTAGAACATACAAGGAGCAAAATCTTGTGAATTTTCACCAAGAACATACTGTTTCATCATAATCTGAACAAGAGTGGGGATCCTTGAGACCATGTCTTCAGATGCTGCAATATTTTGAACACGACAAAATGCAGCTAAAATTATGACAGATAGCTGCAGATACAAATTCCTGTCATCATTGCTGCCACCATTAACTTTGCCTTCAGCCAAACCTAACATAATTTCACCAGACTTCATCATTTTCTCCATAAATTAAAAATCCACTGATTTGGAAAGAAGACAGAGACCATGAGACATCATTAAGCAAATAGGATAATTAGCCCCAAATACATAAATTTGGCATCATGATTCTAATAATCTATATTTGTTGCTAAACAACCCCTCACTTATGCCATGCTTAGAGTTACTTATCAAAAGTAGTTATCCATGATAATTACTTACTTTATAAATTTTTTAGCCTAAAATGTTTCCAAAATAAGTAATTATTATGGATAACTACTTTTGATAAGTAGTTCCAAACAAACTCTTATTCAATATCTACAAGCCACCCCTTATCAATCCAAGTTTTTACTGCCTAAAAAACAAGTCTATTTTTCGCAACCCACTCTTTTGTACTTTTCCAAGCAAAAAAAAAGGTTAATTCTCCTATTGTCTTTCAAAACTCCTAGTCAAAACTTGGCACACTAAGGCCAAAATATACATTTTACAAGTAATTTCTTAAAATTTTAACAAATTTCTAAAGCCATTTTATAAGAAAACAAAGAAGACAAAATAATACTTACATCTCATCAAAATAATTTAATTGTAAAGCAGGTAAAGTTTCATGATTTCCTTTTCCATTATGTTTTGCATCAAACTAAAAACATAATTCTTGAAATGATTATACAAAAGTATGTTACAAATTTAGTATAAAAAAGGATTTCACAATTTGCAATTTATAAAAACAATAAAGTTTTTTTATTTTATTTTATTAAAGTTGTATGGTTATGGAATAAAAACCATCAGAAAAGGTGAAAAAGAAAGTAGATATTTAATAGTGCATTTTTAAGAAATTACAAGTATAGATCTCATAATTTACAATCCTTTAATTTATAAATGAAAATTTAATACATAATTTTAAAAAAATGCTCACATGAGGAAATCATTATAACTTTGCCAAGAAGAAGTGTTTTCTTGACATTTTGGGTTCATACAAAAAGGAAATGTGGAACACAGAGGGAATCCCACCGTCGGCAGCATCTATAAAGGACCCTATACAATTTTTGAGGAAATATCAAGAGACCTGATAATATAAATTAAATATAGAAAGATTCACTAAGAAAATGTTTTATAAATCCTCCATAATGCAAATTGAGCGTCCTCTAAAAAGGCATCACAGTCTGTTTTTTGCAAGATGCATTTTTTTTTTACCAAACACGTCAAGACCCTTCAAGCATGAGACAAAAGAAACATTCATAACACATTGGGATCCCTAGAAATTACAAACTCATCCATTGCATCTAAAAATTGATTTCCCTAACTACTAGTAGAAACCAATGGCTACAAAAAATTTCTCCAGAATTTTGAAAAAAAAAAATCATTATTCTTGTAACTATAAGATTTTGCAAGCATAATAAAGGCACAATCAAAATTGGTGAGGCCCAATGAAGTAAGAGATTACCAGTTCGCAAGAGACGGTCAAGGAATTGAACACCAATGGCATCATAGACCCTACCAATTGACTCGTGATCGTCTGCCTTGCAAAATTTGGTGACAAGAAGAAGACCTGCAAGGCGTTGCTCATCTCTGTCGCCTCTCAATAGCTTCAAGCAGTCATCTAGAGACGGAGATGATGGCTCTTGTTGTTGTAGCTGCCCTGCCTATTGCTTTTCTTATTAGTATCATATAGAGGGCAAAAACAACACAAGTAAATTAATTGAAAGCATCAGATGAAGGGAGAAAAGTTTATCACCATGAGGGGCTATTAGAATTGGAAGTGGCTTCAGGTGTAGATCAAAAAGGTAGAAATGGTGGAGCAAAGACACAGAGTAGGTAGCAAATCACTCGTCTCTAATTCTTCTATATCTTTCTCTCCATCCTCTCTGTATTCTCTAGCTCTAGACAAAACTTTATCTGAGCTATCCTGAACTTTGGGTCATTGATCTAGACTTCCAATGAAGGCAGCAGCAGCACAGAAGACTGAGAGCACTGTCAACAGCAAAGCATAGAAAATGGGGAAGTGAACAGAAGCAATAGGTTGAAGCAATGTTATCAATCCCCACCAGGAAATCAATCCAAACAAAAACAGAACCAGCATATTAAGAATCAAATATGAAATTAATGGTCCATTTGGAATAGGTTAAGCTTGGTTAGGTTAGAGTAGCTGAATCAAACTAGAGCTGTGTAAGTTTAGGCAGGTCAATCCCAATAGCTTCCTCAAAAAGGTCTTATAGATGTGACATAGATGGATCCTTCATAAAAAAGCAGAGTTATTGCTGCACACATATCAAATTCTGCCTCACTTTCAGTTATGTATCAAGTTCAATTGCTATTATTAAGTAACAAACACCCACAAGCGAACAAATATACTCTTTCATGAGGCCGGAGTAAAGATCCATTTGATTAAACGATATGCTTGATGTAAAAGAGTGTTGTTTGACAATGCTAAAATTTAAATTCTTATTCAGAGTTCGTCTACCCCGAAAAAAAAAAGAGTAACTTGATTTCAAAATTATACAGATTCTCAGCATCAATTCCATTTATAGGTTGCAGATGGAAAATTTTCCTTGCACGTTTTACATTGGCCGACGTGTTGGTTTATTACATTAATGAACAAAAGAAGCAATACATCCAAACCGTGAAAGCTAAGATTTACCTGTTTAGCAAACTTACAGAGGCGAAGCAGCGACGCAAGGCAGAAGTGGTGAGCAACAGTGATGAGGTTACAACTAGAGCAACGAACTTGTAGCAGGAGGAAGAACGAGGCAAAGCAGGAGTTTCTGAAGGGAGGGGGGGAAATACGTAGAAGAACATGGAAGGACGAAACTATTGATAGAACATAAAATTGAAGAGGTAATCGTAACCCATGTCGTGATTAATAATAATGTTTAGGCTAATCATGCAAGAGAGGAGAAAGTACAATACAAATGAAAGAATATACTAGAAGAGACGAAGAAGGCAAGCTGAACTGCTGAAGGAAGCCAAGCCAGGGTACCAAAAGGCGGCCTACGGTCAAATTAAGAATTTAAAGTGATCCTTACATATATATTTATCCTATTTATAAAAATCTTTATACATTAATCTCATATTTATATTTAAAAAAGTAAATATGTTAAACAAAATTAAGTTAATTAAGTTGATATAAATTTTTACTAAATAGACAATTTTATTATTATTTGATAATAAAAACTCATAACGTTATTCTTACGAGTCTTAATTAATTATAATACTATATAATATATATTGATTGTCCTAAGTTTTAAAAATCTAAAATGAGTCTATTATCATTGTACTAAAGGAATTAATCTATCTTTTTATCTCTTTATTTTTATATATACTAATAATAATTTAGGGGCCATAAATTTTTAGAAGCCATGGGTGCAGATCTAATTCGTCTTAAGGTTAGATCAGGCTTATCTTCAATAGATGGTGAAAACTTTAGTGGATGAAATTACAATAAGTAATTTAAAAAATTATAGTATTTAAGTACTTAAAAAAAGTGGTAGAACTTTTTATAAATATTATGTATTTATATTTTATATTTAGAAACTACCTACTATAGATGTTCGAAAATTTCTCGATGGGTGGAGAAATTATTATAAGTCTTTTAGCAAATTATACTATTTAAGCGTTAGAAAAAAATTGTAATATTTTTATAAATATTAGGCATTTATGTTTCAAGTTATGATTCTACTTTCAATAGGTAGAGGAACTACTATAAATAGGTTCAAATTTTTTATAGTTATTAATTCTTATCATAAATGATAGTTTTTATTAGATACTTTTTTCTGTATGCACATGTGAGTTAGGATCATTTGAGAACTATAGGTAAAATTGAGGCTTGAGAATATTTAATATCCCTTAAAATAAAATAGTATGCAGTTGTGATTAGATTTTGGTGGAATTAATAGATTGGAAAACAAGATGACAATCATGTAAATAATCACAACTTCAGAGGCTAGCGTTGTTTTTATGTAACACCCCCAATTTTTGAATAAAAAATTTTCATTTTAAAGATAATGCGGAATTATTTGAAAAGCAAAACCGAAAAATATTACTGTCACATCAACCATAAGGGATGTGTAATCATTACGTAACAAATGCTTTATGTAAGGTAAAATGGAATAATTGGGGAAAAATGCACGCTCACAAACAATACAATAATACTAATAAAGATAGTGATGAGAATATCAATACTATAGAAGGAAAGGAGTATAAGAGTTTACAAAATCCAAATATAGGAATCAAAGCCAAAAGTTTAAATAACTAGAAAGAATAAAAAGCATCCCAACACAGTGGACAAAATACATCTAACCAGTTAACATAACTCTTAACTAAGAAAGTAACTCTCAAGTCTACAAGCAACGGCCAGCTACTAGCGCAAGGTATCATCATCAATATACTCTAACTGAGAATCATATTCCTACAAATCATTATCTACTCCCTAGACCAGAAGCCATATCATCGTAATGACCACACAAGTATAGTATCGGTACAGTGAAGTACTGGTAAAACATACTACCTAACAACATGGTAAAGGCTCTACAACACATTGAAGTCACATAGTAGCATGGTGATAATTATACTGATATAAAATAACACTCAAGGTCATGGCACTAATGCAACAATGTATGCTTATGAGGAAATCATGGAAGAATAATAATATAGTAAATGCATCATAACCACTCCATGTAAACCATATCCCTTATTGATCACATAATTTTTAATTATTAAAATAATGTGTCTGACCATACCTAGTTCTCCACTATGAACAAAAGTTATGGCAGCATACACACAATGAGACATCACACCCATCACATGAGGTCAGGATACATTAAATGGGCTTTTCTCTAGGGATACCACACCCACCATACATCGAATACACCAACTGCAAGGGCTAACAAACCACATGATACCACACCTATCACACGTGGTCGAAGTATATCAAGGGGGCTTATAATGGGATACCTCACCCGCCACACCTTGAATGCCTCTATTACAAGGGTTAAAAAATTGGGATATCACACCTGCCTAAGCAATGAAAAATGCAAAGTGTCAGGGGGCTTGTACTCGGATACCTCACACACCCAAACTAGACACTAATTCCATGTCAACCTACCACAACATAATCCTATACCTCAAAGAAAGGGCAACCTAGTAGAGAAGGAAATAGGTATTGAGTGAAAATATAAAACACGGGGCAACCCGCCCACTAACTCCCAGCTATCTACCCCGAGAGTTGGAGAAAAAGGTTCGAATGAAATCTTAATCCATTTATTATTAATTACCAAATGATATCACCAATCACACAAATTCTATCATTATCTAAATTGGGTGTCTCTAAGTGATAACACCAAACACAAATTAATTCCATTATTATCCAAATTAGGTGTTTCCAAGTGATAATACTAAACACATCATGAGGCATAAGAGCCACCAATTGGGTGTTTGGAGATAACACCAAACTTAACCAATTCAAGCTCCAAATGTCATCGTTATGATTCCTATTAATTTCAAAGTAAACATAGTTATAACCATGATTTAAATGTTTCAATTACATGGAGGTATTAACATAAAAGGCCTAAAAGAAAACCAACAATTAACAACGAACATGATAGAATATAGTCGGACTAGTAAATCAGTCTTTGGTAGGGATGACAATCGAACGAGTTTTACCCAAAATACGACGGATTTTATCTGTTGGATGTGTAAATGGATATGGATAAATGGATATGGATACGGATATGGAGTAAGGGGAGAAATATACATCGGGTTTGGGTATGGATATGGGTAAGGATATTCAAATCCATACCTGTACCCGCATCTGTTTACCTAATATAAAATTACATTTTTACCCTTATTTATATAACCTTAAGTATATTTTCTAAGGCTAAAGGTGAAGATATAATTAAATTTTAACAACATAAGTATATAATTCTAATATTAAATGATTTTTACTTTATACTTAATGAGTTTTATCCAATGGATATGTAAACGGATATGGATGAGGAAAAAAAAAATACCCGTCGGGTTTGGATGTGGATATGGGTATAGGTTTTCTTAGTAGGTTTGGGTAATGGATAGGGGGTACCGATCCGTACCCGATCTATTGCTATCCCTAGTCCTTGGGACCAATTAAGTGGTCTGGTCCTACGAGATGTGAACCAAAAATAACACTAGTGACCAATTGAGAGGTTGATCTCACTGATTGACTGTTCATAGGAAACTAGTCAATGAGTTTGTCCCAATCGATCAATGGGTCTAAGTAAGTACAAACATACCACTTTAGTCACCGGGTCACCAATTAATGGATTTGGCAAATCGATTAATTGCTCGTAGGAATCAATATACTAGTTCATCAAATCAATCAACTAATCTCATTACTAGCCAATCACAATTTCCAAACCGAGTGACCGTTCACACAACCAGTTGATGGGTTCCATGAACAGATCGATTGGTATAGGTGAAACATCACCTAGGCTTACAATCCATATACCAAAATTTCACCAAACTTTACCATATTAATAATAACATGCTTCTATGTCCTAAAATGTATAAAAATATAGGTTACACACATAGAATCACATGGATACATGATAACATTGACATTAAATGAAATCATGCTCAAACTGCCAAAATCATGCTTAAATTTCAAGAATAAAACTCTATCACATGTTCAAATCCTAGAATACAATTAACTTATGCTAAAAACAGAAACACACCAAGAATAATGGACCCACAATAAGCTACAAAAGACCTTATTCACATTGAAGATAAGAATGTATTATCTTCAAGCAACTCTTCGAGCACAAAACTCATAACTTGATCGCGATCTACTAAGACTTCGATTTCTAAGAGAATCAAGAATCAAAGCCGTTAAAACAAATTTTTTAAAACTCCATTAAAAATCAAAATTAGAAGGAGAAGAAGAAGAACATAAGCATAACTTAAACTTTTCTCAAAATAAAATTTTCAAGGAGAATGAATCTAGAATCTTTGACCTTTTTCAAAATATAATCCTTCCTTACTTAAGAGAAACAAGGGCAAGATAAAGCTAAAATTAAAGAGAGAGAGAGAGAGAGAGAGAGAGAGAGAGAGAGAGACAATAACTTGACCAAAGAGGGAAGAAAGAAAGATAAAATCTCTGTTTATTATCAGAAAGAAGAAGGAAGAAAAACAAAGAGTACCGAAAACTTAGGAATTTTCACAAGGGAGAATGGAGAGAATGAATGGGTGTAGAAGGTGAAGAGTGAATTTCATCATAAGTTAAGTGTGTAGGAGAGAGTGATGGTCGATATTCTTAAGTGGGAGAGGGGGAGCCTAACTTAGGTTGTGCATAGGCAACCCAATGTGTAAAAGGGTGTATGATGAGGTGAGGGAGGTGGAGTGTAGTCGAGGAGAGGCATGGCCAAAAGTTGGTAAGTTAGGGAAAGGTTGCATGAAGTCACACATGTAGCCAAGCTACCAGAAGATATAGGAAAATGAGGGAGAAGAGATAAGGTGAGGTATGCCTCAAAAAAGTACTTTTGAGAGAAATTTAGCTAAATAAAAATAATATAGCAATAAAAATAATTCCAACGCACCAAAATATGCTCGTTATCACAAACATATTCTAATTATAAGTTTTCATAATCACTAGGAATGGATTAGAATAAAAAATCAGAAAATGATCTAAAATCATAGGATAACCAGTAGATCAGTTTGAGCAAACCAGTCAACTGGTTTATTGAGAATAAAATTGTCAATCTCTAAGCGTACCAGTCAATCCATTAGGGAAACCAGTCAATCGTAAACCTGAAATTCACATTTTTATTATTATTTTAAGCCCTTTTCAAGATCAAAACTAATTTATTTTATATCAACATAATTTTAAACATGTTTTGAAGAATTTTAGAATAGGGTATTACATTTTACATTATTACAAAACACTTTATGATATCCTCCCCTATCTCATCTCTTTGATGCATGTTGAAGAAGAAGAGAGTGGTACCCCTAAAAATAATGGCATACCAATACATTCTTTAATTTGTGTTTGTATTTACTCCTCCCATTTACTCACATATCCTAGCCACCAACAACAAAATCTACTTGATTTTTATCACTCTATTATCTATTATTATTTATGACTGTCATTATTGTTGCCCACCCACTCCAACCGTTAGTCAATTGGGAGATTTAGGTTGCAAAGCATCTTAAGTTGTCCATAGAGCAAAAATTAAAGGTTTTTTTGGGTTTATTTCTTCAAATATAAGTGTTATTATGATAGGAATGTTGATGGTTATGAATTGTTCTTGCATGATGCATTTTTTTAATACAATATTGAAGTCATTATCTTATCTGTGAAGCTGTGATTCTATATTTTGGTGGAAATTGAAGTTCATTTTCTTGAAAAGTAATAAACTAATCAACATTTTGGTTATTAGTAGCCACTTATTCTAGTATGCCACCAGCTAGATAGCCTAATTAATTACTTAACTTGGGGATCTAGGTTTGTTATCCAACTAGAATCCATTCAAAATTTATATTCTATAGGTATTGGGTTTCATTATATAATGAATGGTAGTGGAAAAAAAGTAGACAACGCATAACTTAACTAGTATTAGACCATGTGGCCCCATTGAGAATTGGGGTGCCTCATCAGATTTGGGTTCAAAACTCACCCATGTCGGGTGGTGCAATACATGACCCCTTGTGTCATTAAAGCACATGTCACGATTTACCTTATCTATGATGTGGATGCCTTGGGGGTATGGATTTTGACTTTAGGGTACTAGAAAAAAGTCTCATTGCTTTGAAAGGTTTCAATTCATGGTTTGCCCAATGTTAGTAGTTTATAAGGCTTTGCACACATACCCAGATATTTCTCTAATAAAGGTATGCTCATGTTTCTACAAAAGTTAGGATTATAATTAATAGTTAATTATTCTACCATGCTTGATTTTTTTAGAGTTTCTACTGTGTTTGATTTGATGAGATATTGATGATGATAATGTTAATATTCACTCTTACAAGGAAGACAACATTATGACGATGACAATGTTGATATATTATTGTTATTGACGTTGTTGATATTTATGAATTTTGGATAAATATTATGTTTTTACATATATGTAATTTATTAGACGATAGCTAAAGTTTGATAATTGATATTAATTATGGTTTAGGGTTTAGTAATCATAGTTTTGGATTGATGTTTATTATTTATATTTAGAAGACAATTTAGGCTTTGGGTTTATGACTTTTAGCATTAAAGTTTTGAGTTTAGCATTTTGTGTGTACGCTTATGGTTGAGGGTTCATTGTTCAGGGTTTAGGATTTGTGGTTAAAGGTTTACTATATTTCAGGGTTTAGTGTTTGCAATTTATAGTTTGAGGATTCACTAATTTATGGTTTAGTCACATGATTCATGATTTAAGGTTTAGGATTTAAGCTTAGGTTTTTCAATGTTTGGGGCCATGGTTTAGGGTTTAACTAGGGTTTGGGGTTATTTATAGTTTAACTAGGTTTTAGGGATTAAGGTTTATAGTTTTGGGTTTGAGGTTAGTGTCCATTAGTTAATGGTTAGGGTTTAGGATTTATTCCATTTATTTTAGGTTTTTTAGATTTTTTTATCTTATGGTTTAAGGTTAGAGTGTAGGATTTATGTGTAGGGTTTATGATGTAAGGTTTAGAGTATATGGTTTAGGTTTAGGGCCTGGGGTTTAGGAATTAGGGTTTGGGATTCAGGTTATGGGTTAGGGATATGGTTTAGGGGTTGGGGTTTAGGATCTAGGGTTTGGGATTCGATAGTGATTATGATTTAATTTGGTTGATTCTCATGAAATCTTAGTCATTTATTTGTATTGATCTAAAGGCTACCATTAGTTCTTAGTTCTCATTTTATTTCAACTCACATATATATATACAAGCTGCCTATTACATATGACTAGTGTTGTTGTTAGCTTGGACCCTAATTTTTGGAAGAGGGATTGGCATCTCTGCCTCATGTCTTGTTTCTTGTTGGATTACTTCATGGTTATCCACAACCTCTTCAAAACACTCTAGATCAACTATTGGCACATTTGAGGGAAGAGGGATTGATGTTGGAGTCACATCCTTAGCTGTGTTTTCTCCACCCTCAAGCATAACGTATGCCCCCTTGAGTGAGAAACCCTTAGGGGAGGGTTAGACTTATCATTCTTCTTCTCTTGAGTTGATGGTTTTTTGAGATCGGCTTTCACCACAAGCAACTTCAATGTCACTTGGAGTGGAGCCTTGGAAGAACCTTTTGGTTGAGATTGTGGTCAAGAAGAATGATGAAAAAGCTTAGGGGAGTGTGGAATGAGATGAATAAGAGTAGAATTGGGTATTGACATAGAGTCAAGGGTATTTTTGTGGTTCTGGACAAGTAAGGCTTGGACATAGGCTTAGACTCATGGACAAGTATATAAAAAGTAATAACCTTGTCATAATACATGTGTGAACCCTCACAACCAAGCAAACTAGAAAGAACATCATTAAGCTTAGCCCCACCATTACATGAGGCAAAACCAAAGTTTGGGCAATGATAGGACTAACAAGATAAGCACTATAAGGATTGACATCACTAACTTTTCTCGCCCTTTCCTCCTTCTTTTCAAGACTATATCCAAAAAGGCCTTATGCTTCCTGTATATTAAAAAAAAAAGAAATTTATTTAAATCACATTAGCCAACAACCATATAGGGAATGCAAATAGCCGTAGAGTGAATAATCTTACAAAATATAGGATTGAAAGTATAACTTACACTTAAAAACCTTGGCAGTAACGGTATATACCTTGGGGCAACTACCTCCAAATGACTAATTAAAGGTCTCCTAATACCCCTAACTAGATTATGGGAAACAACCTTTAGTTGGACTCTCCACTCAACACCCTCTATATGTGAAACAACACCAAAACCTAATAAGTTGATGTGGTTACAACAGCTACCGAAAATAACCAATAACAACTATAGTAAAAACGATAGTGTAATGCCCGAAAATTTTGCTAAACCTAATTCATTATCATTAATACCCTAATCTGATTCTAATCTCTAAAAAATCTTATTTTAGCCTTACCCAAAATTCTTAATTCCAAAATTTTAACCTACTCCAAATCTTTGACTTGAATTAATTTTTTTTTTCGGGAACTCGATCTTGAATTTGATAAATTTTATCACTAATTCTACCTATTTTATCTAATAAAAAAAATTATCAAAAACTAACCTTCAACCTTTTTCTCTTTTTTCTTTTTCCTTTCTCTACATCCTAAATCGTAAATGCTTGACTTTGATTTTCTTACAACTTGCAACACCACCATCTCATGTTGCTGCTACCACTATCAACCATCACCCTCACTTCCTACTACAACCATCATCATCATCCCTTACCATCACCATTTCGTTGCTGCACACCCTCTGCCACTTCATTTTCACGCAACACACACACAACCATCACTCTCAACCGTCTCTTCCGTTGAAAATTTTCTCCACTCCCTCATGCTCCTGCCATCCCTAGTGCCCTTGCTACCCTATAACTGCACCATCCTCCCTCTGTATCTCCCCGCACATCCATTCGCAGGCCACCCTGCACCATAGATGTATATACACCACTCTCCTTCTCCCTCATTTGTTAATTCCATTCTAGCCCATAGTTGCTAGTTGATCAAATCTGTCCAAGCCCTCTCTTTTCTTTCTTTCTTTCTTCTTCATCTTCTTCTTCTACTACATGCCCCTCCATCACCAGTGTGAACCACCACAACCACTAAGCACTGCCCAAAGCTCGGTGGATCGACCACCAAGGCCACCCCATCACTCCCCCTCATTGTCGTCAGCCGCCACCGTTTTTCCCTCTTCTTTCCTTGCATCTGTTGAGTTTTTTTTAGGTGCATAACTCACGTACAGCCTCACACATAGTCGCACACTACTAATTTTTCTTATTACATGCTCGTGAAAACCAACAATGTTTGTCCATGCACCTGAATCACCCTAAAATTTATAATTTTTTTAAATGGAAGCAGTTAAATCAAAACCTGTGAATTTAGGGATATTACCGCCACACTTAGTACTATACTGATTCACTCCGACCGGTCCCGATACCAAGTGCTAAGGCTAAAAGGAAAATAGTGGTCAACAAAAATCAAATCTAAACAAGACTACAAATAAGCATTAAATAGGTATGAGATGAAATTCAGAGTGCGAAACCAAATAGTCATGATACTACGCTTTGAGTCAAAGTCACTAAGAAGGAAATGAGTTTATTGACGATAAAATTTATGACTTAAAAAGCTAAAAACAAATACAGAAATCATGATTGGAAAGTCTAGTCATGCCACTCTCGATCCATGACCCAGGTCCAATTCAGCACTCAGCCCCGCCTGATACCTCATGAACATCGAAGGCATCAAAATAAGTTTCACCCACTTGCACAAAGTCAAAAGGGCCCTCTGCTCGTGGGAATGAGCAGCATCCATAAAAAGGGTGATCAATACGCTATGTACTGAGTAAGGTAACCGTGCACTAATATTAACATACAACATCATATAGTCCAACATAAGAACATAATAGCATACAATCATTCAAGTAAATATACAAAGGTCCATTTATAGTCCGCATTAATAAATTAACTAATCTCTTATCAGAACCTGTTTCACACCATGTCGTTTATCAATCCATGTGAGTACGGGAACCCCACTATTATAGCCGATGGACCGGTCACATATATGGCAACATGAACCTAACCATTATTATAGTCGGTGGATCGGTTACATACAGGGCGGGATGCCCTAACCACTATTCCTTACAGTGGATCGGTTTGGCTCCTTCTCTCATGGTGTTCCACTATAAGTACTTAGTGTCTTTTATGTGTCTTAGCAACCTAGGGTTTGGTTTATTAAACTCGGGATCCTCTACTATTATAACCAATGGGTCGGAAACACATAGGGCATAAAGCTCCTGACCACTATTATAACCGGTGGATTGGACACTTATAGGATGGAACACCCTAACCACTATTCCTAACTGGTGGATCGGCTTGGACCAGGCTCAATAATCTTTCACTTTACATGATTAATGTCTTAAGTGTCTTATTCAGAATTTTAACCCTAGACATGCATGACTAACTCCCTCTACACTTATCCTCCAAAAGGACCCGCCCCACATCATCAGAATCATGCACCTCCTAACTTGGTCCAACACCCTTTCCTCCTTACCCTAACTCACACCAGAGCCCATCTCCCATGTATGTGGGTCAAGGGCCACTACTTTTCACCCCCATTCCACTCACTGCCTCACTCTAGAGTTTTATTCCGAAACCCTAATTTAAGCCTAAGTTGCCCATCCTACTCCTCCTCACACAACTCAGATCATTTTAACACTACATACATCACAACCCATAGATTCCACCCTCATCATCACACTTTACTCACCAAGTACACGTGTGACCACGAAACCCTAAGTAGCCACACCAAACCCTAGCTGGCCACACCAAAATCCTAGCTCGGTCTCCTATGTACCCTTATATTGTTCCACGTACTATTTTTCCTCCAAAGTGTTCAAACACCCAAACAACACTCCCATTACCTTTCTCACAGCCCAAATCAACTTTCCATACGTAAATTTCACCCCATGCAGACTATACGCATCCCATGCAATCCCTTCAAACTTTTTCATGCAAACCCTAAAACTCCTACGTGAAACCCTAGGTTCACCCATGCAAACCCTAGATTCTTCCACTCATGGTCATGCAACATTTAGGTCAACTCCACATCATTTCACTCCATATCATCAAATTACATAACCTAGCATGCATATCCTAAAGGGTTACATCATATCACATCATAATTATAGCTTATACATGTTATACGCATGCCATAAAGTAACACATGAACATACCTCAACTCCAAGCCATACTACACATAAAATATTTATAACAATACACATAAGACACATCATATAACATGGCACAATGCATACAAAACACATTACATACATAAGGCATTAGCTACACCCTTACCTAATATGACACTGGTCTTGGAGCATGCTCCTACGCCTCCTTAGGGTTTTGAGTGATCTCTCCTATAAGAGGGAAAAACTAAATATTAGATTCCCTCCAACCAGAAATACCATTATTTCCTAATTTAAGCTAAGATTAGGGTTTTAGATAAAATAATAATAATAACACTAACTACATACTAATTTTGCTACAGATAAAAGTAATAATAGTAATATTGTAAAAGATGATAATATAAGGTTTGAAGGTTTTACCCTAATAATAATAATAATAATAATAATAATAATAATAATACTAACAGTAATAGTAGTATAATTCAAAATAAATAGTGAAATAAGGTATTCGACCCTTCACCTAAATTAATACTAATATTAATACTACTAATGTTAATAATAATAATAAATAATAAATATGATAATAGTAATATGAAATAATAATAACAACAATAACAATAATAATAATAATAGTATAAATCGAAAATAATGTAGAGTAGGGTTTCGACCCTACTTTGAAATAATAATAATACTATTAATAATAATAATGATAATAATAATGATAATAATAATAATAATAATAATAATATAATCGAAATAAAAACATAGTAGGACTTCATCCCTCAATAGCAATAATAATAATAACACTAGTAATAATAATAATAAAATTTAAAATAATAGAAATATAATAAAATTAAATAATTAAAGCTTGTATAAATAGGGTAAAAGGGTTGAGAGGGTTTAGGGTACCATCTTGGGTTGGTGGTGACAGGCGGCACTAGCGTTGGTGCACGGCGGCAGTGGCGGCTAGAAAAAGAGAAGAAAAGAGAGATAGTTGAGTACTAGGAAAAAGAGAGGGAGAAAGAGGGTGGAAGTTGGGGTGTTTATGTTAGCCTAGATGGAGAGGGGTGGAATGTGGCAGCGCACGACGACGACTGTGGTGGCCGAAAGGCAGCGAAGATGGGAGGAAGGGCTGATCGAGGAGGTGACTTTGCACAGCGGGGGTGGCTTGGAGAAGGGAGGTGTAGTTAGGTAGAGGGTGGTGCAGGGAGTGCTCAGGTGGAAAACTTGGGTGGCAGAGTTGGTCGACAACGACAGGACTAGCGTCTGAGATGGCGGCGGTGAGTCAGAAGGAAGGAGAGAGAAGAGAAACGAAAATTCAATGGGGCGTGATAGGTGGAAAAAAACTAGGGAGCTGGGGCGGAGTTGCAGGTTGATGGAGAGAAGAAGAAGGAAGGAGGAAGAAGACATGTGGACCGGCGACTAGGAAGAAAAGAAAGAAAAGAAAGGAAGGGAGAACCGGACTGAGCGACGTATGAAAAGAAGAAGAAAATGCAGTGTCCTGGGCTAGGCTAGGCCGCGCCGAAGGAGAAGAAAAGGAAGGAGGACGATGGGCCGCTGGGCTGGCCTCGGGTCGGGGGAGGAGGAAGAAAAAAGAAAAGAAAAAGGAAGAAAAAGGAATGAAAGGAAAGAAAGGAAAAGGAAAAGGGAAAAAAATAGGTGGGTTGGGTTATTTGAATTATTTTGGTAATTTGGGATATTTAAAAAATAATAATATTTAAGTAAAATAATATTACATTCCCTTTTAGGCAAATTTTAGGATTTTTGAAAGATTTTTCCTAAATTCCTTTTAATTAGAAAATCACTCTAATTTTCTCCAATAAAATTATTTATAAAATTCCTATTAATTTGGCCCTATTTACTCCCTCTTATTTTAAATAAAATAATTTATTTAATTAATTTCTAAAATAAATCCTTAATTAGCTAAAATTCTTAAAATTAGGGTTTTGGGACATTTCAGCACCCTTGCATGGCTTGTGCACAGCTTTCGTACGCTCGTGCGCACCTGTTTGTTATTTTTTGATAAATTCGTTGCACAAGCATGATCGTGCATCTTCGCATAGCCTACCCGTACACGATCCTAGCTCACGACCTAAGTGTGCACCACTTGCCACACACCCATGCATCCTCCCCATTTCAGTCGTGTGCCTTCTTTTTCACTCCCAAAACTTACCCAAACACCACCAAAATTTCACCATAGCATCACCATACATTCCACCACACTTCCACGTAACTCAAGCTTCTGTTTGAGTCTAGTCATTTCCAATTTTACCCTCCTTTACCTTAAATTCTCTCTTAGTTATAATCTTTGAGCCTAATCGTGTATTATCTTATTTTTCGTAGGTGATATTATAGTGATCTCGGAGGAGGAAGTTTAGGATTTACATGCTTAGAGACTAGTGTCATTGTTGGTAAGGATACTGATCGATAGTTTAGGGTTTGTGGTAAAAGGCTTGCATGGCTATGTGTGTTATCATGATATTGTTGTTACATGATGTAATGTATGTTGTTAATGATATTTTGTGACAGTTTAGATTTATAAGATATAAAGGAAGTGAGAATGGGAAAGATGTGTTGATATAATCTTGTTACGTTAAGTCATACTTGCAGAAAAATATAACGTATGGAATAGTAATATGGATTAATATAGAGATCTTAGTATTTTTAATGTATTAGGTGTATTAATTATGATAAATATATCAGGAGAAGTATTTGGATTAATTACTGAATGTTGTGGGTTCCTTAAAATAAGATAATGGCTTAATTAGGGCATAATAACCTTAAAGTGGTACTATCTTATCCCATGTGTAAAACCTTTGAATTAGACCACAATTTTTTTATATTTTGTTAATATTGGCATTTAAGGATGTTTATTGTATTTGGGTAATCATACAAGTCTTATAGAAAGAGTTATGACTAATCTATGAAAGTAGGGTTTTAGGAGTTCTATAAATAGTAACTTTTGGGATGAGGATATTATGGTATGTGTGAGACATGGGTGTTAGACCATGAATTTTGGGTATGATAACAATGATAATGTTTTAGAATGATATACTATATTTGGTGGTTGAATGATCCATATAAGATAATTTATGCTAGGAGTGAAAAAATAGGGTTTTTAGAATTTAAGGATCTTAACTCTGGAGATCGACTTATTAACTACATGATGTTCTTCACTACCTTAATGTGTTCGGTACCTATAAATTGATCATGAATAAGATATTAATCATTTAAAACGAAATATCACATGAGTAGGGTCAAGATGATGTTTTATATTCGTTCCACGGGAGGATAATAGTGGCTCGGGAATTTTTAGCCCTGAAGTGTTTCATTCCATTCCATCGGATTAAAAATAGTGAGAACCCTACTCATCATGAAAGAAAATATAAACTGTATAACCTATGAATAAGACACTAATAACTTAAAGTGGGAGATTATGTGAGTCAGGGCCAAAGTGATGTTTTTATATCTATTCTACCGAATGATAATAGTGGCTCAGAAGCGTTTTACCCCGAGAAGGTGATGTTTTTAGATCTGTTCCATCTTATGATAATAGTGGCTCAAGTGTGTTGTCTCTAAGAAGGTGCTTCAAACCGTTCCACCAGTTTAATAATAGTAAAGTTCCTAAACTCAACGTATATCAAAGAATTAAAATAGTTATATCTAATAAAAAGGTCTGGATATGTATTTTTATCTTATGATATTTTTCATAAATAGTTGTGAATGAATGTGTTATTTGCATCCCTGATATGATAGTATTGTTACCTTACTCAGTAGATAGCGTACTAACCATCCTTTTCATGAGTGCTCCTCATTCCTACAAGTAAGAGACCTATATTCTTTTATGTAGGTCTTTGAAGACCCACTAGATGATTATGGTGCTTTTGATGTACTATGTGGAGATGAGTGACCCTTTAATCTGTATGGGTGTTTAGGTGAAGAGTTATGTTATCTGGTTGATGTATTTATCCGGATACCCCTTTGGACTCTTTGATCCATGGTATCCCTTAATTTATATTTTGTTATTATAATTCATATTTAACCTCCAAACTCGTATTGTATTTATAAAAGTTATTCCATTTCTAATTCCCTTGGTTTACTATAAATAATTTTAGCTTTGTGATTAATGTAAGGATGGTTGGGAAAGCCATACTTATGTCAATTACGGCAGCAACACCCAATATTTCACTTATATGCTTCTACTGTAAAATGAAATTTTTCAGTAGTAAAATTTAGGGTGTTATAGATAGTAAAATTACATCAATTGGTATTAGCTTCTAAGTCTAACATTATTTTGTTGGATGGGGTAGTAGATAATGTCACTATTATTTATAATGTGGTTGTCCTGCACTAATTTCTCAATCCGGTCAGTATTAGCTTCCAAGCCCAAAGAGAAGGGTGGTCCTCATGCACATTTGAGTTAAGTTGGCCCCAGTTGGGTATGTCCAACCCAGATTCCCCTTGGACGAAGAAGTAGTGAGGCTTATACCTCATAACAAATGGCTGAGACTCCTTAACAAATTCGTGTTCATTCCTCGTCCAGATAGAGTAGAAGTTCAAGATGAAAGGATGACTCAAAAACTTGAAAAATTATCTAAACATCTGAATGGTGGGTTAAACCTACACTAGATGGTAATTGTAGGCAATCCTAGACACCGTCTTCAAAGAATTAGGAATAAAATGTGTAATGTTGAGTCAACACACTTGAGCATCTCCCTAATAAAATGATGTAGATGTAGACAAACCCTAACATATAGCGCCTCACAGTACAGTGCAATGCATCTCTCTGGTGGGTTGTTGACTTTACCTGATAGAGAGGTTTGAATAAAATTGATAGCACTTGGAAAGTGATATAAGGTGTAAAGTAGGTCGAGTTGGACATGGATAATAATGCTAGGAGGAAAAACATCTATATATTTAGACTAGGAAGATGATTAAGTTTGAGAGTTGGTCATTTAAAATGATGCTTAGGAGTTAAGGAGAGATGGTATTTTCACTTATCTATTTCTAGAGGATGAGGTAATAGGAGAATAAGAATAGGCTACGTGCTCAAGGTAAAGAACATTCAATGAGGTTGGACATTTACTAGGTCTCTTGAGTGTAGTGGTGTCCGGTGTAGCAACTACACGAACCCCACAAACCTGATGATCGTCATAAAGTATACTCTTTTGTACCACACCTCTCATGTTAATTCTAGGAGGGGTTTCACAAATATCAGGGGTACAACAATGAAAATGGTGTAATTGGAAGTAATTTAGGAAGATGGTGATTTAGCAAGAATAATAGGTGGAGGAAGAAGTTTTTAACATGAGGCTTGAGTTTTCCGGCAAATTCATTTTAGAAACAATAAAAAACCACAAGAAAGATAATAAGGATCTGAATAGGGTAAAAGGGGTCTCAAATACCTTTGTTGGTTGCTTCAAAATTTAAAGAGTCTCCACAATCTTAATTGCTCATCGGAATAAATTTAGGCATAATCTCAATATTTTGGTAATAACTTGTTATCTTCGCACATTTTCTTAAGAAGACAAAGTATCAAATCAAAACAACATTTTTTATATAAGATTATGATGACATGAAATAAATGATCCTCATTACTTATAAAAGATTCTTCCCTTACGTTACTTGATCCTCAAATCAACTTTTCCCACGTAAAAGTCATCCCCATGCAAAGACTAACCATCCCATGCAACCCTAGACTTCCCATGCATGTTAAATCCATTCCCTTAATCTCATTCCTATTATTCCTCTTGTTCTCAATCTATTGGCCATAAGATAATTAATCAATCATTATCATTCTCTGGTCAGCTCACTTTCCTCCCTTTTTTCATTTTTCTCACAATCACATCGTACTACTTAGGACCTCCTATCGTGCATGTCATGAGGGGCATTATTACATAAGTACAACTCAAGTACGAATAATAACATCACATTACACATATCATAACACATGCAACTTACCTCAGCTCCATGCTTAGCAAGCTGCCACAGGAACGTGATAATACAAAATATGAAATATAAAGCACACCCATCAAACAAACACACATAGCACATTCTTACACATAAAATGCCTTAACCATATCCTTACCTAATACGACACCGGGCTTGGAGCACGCTCATACGCCTCCTTAGGGTTTTGGCTTAATTCACCTATAAGGGGGAAAATACTACGGGTTAATCTCCCTCTTACCAAAGATTACCATTATTTCTACCCTACCTTATCATACTCTACTATTAAGGCTAATAACGGTAATAGTAGTTTTATAATTAAAAGTAGGGTTATTATTCTCAAAATAACTACTCATGCTACTACTAACCGAAATAATTCTTAATAGTCATTGTGGCTTATGTTTAAGTAGTCATAGTGATATTTATAATGTTAAAGGTAATAGTTTCAATATTACTAATAATAATATTATTATTAGTTTTAGTGATAATACTACTATCAACACAAACCCTAGTAATAATAATAATAGTAGCATAAGTAATATAAAAGTAGTGACCATAGTAATTCTTATATTAATAATGCTAGTAGTGACAATAAGTTAGTGGTTATGAAATATTGACAAAAGACAAGTTAACAATAATAATATTTATAGTAGTAACAACAACAACAACAACAACAAAAGCAACAATAATAATAATAATAATAATAATAATAATAATAATAATAATAATAATAATAATAATAGTGATAATATTAATGGTAGTTCTCATCTTAAGGATAACACTAATGAAGGTCCTGGAAATCATCTTACTAGTAGTCTTAGTGATAATATTATTAAGTATAATAGAATAATAATGATGATGATGATGATAGAAATATTAATAATAATATTAGTAGTAATGATAGTAGTAATATTAATAATAATGTTAAACATAATAAGGATAAAAAAATCAAAAAGGGTAATAATAATATAAGAGTCCCAACATTTACACTAATAATAAAGTAATAATGGCCAAGTTAGTATTAATAGTACGAGTAAGACAATAATAATAATAGTAACAATAATGATAATAATAGTAGAAGTAGTAGTAGTAGTAGTAGTAATAATAATAGTAATAATAAAGATAACTATATGAACACTAAAGTTGTAGCCTTTTATATGATAGTACCATAGTTATAAATATTTCTGAAGTTAGGTTAGATTATAAGAATAATAACATAACAACAACAACAACAATAATAATAACACAACATTAGTAATAATAATATTAAGAGTAATACTATTAATGTTACTAAAAATCATTAACACTTATGGAAAAAGGTTTTAAAGGCTAGGGAAATTATAATACCACCTAGGGTTGGTGGCGGGACCAACGGCGGCAGTGGAGGAGGAAGAGACGTGGAAAGATGGATATGTAGGCTAAAGGAGAGGAAGTGGAGGGGTGTTTGAGGTGGTGGAAGGTGTGTCAGGTGGAGAGGGGTGGAATGGAGGTGGTGGTGCAGCTGGAAGTGGTGGCGCACGACGGTTGATGCGGTGGCCAAAGGTGGTGGGAGGTGGAGAAAGGGGAAGAAGAGGGAGGCAGGGAGAGCTGGAGGTATAGGGAGGTAGGGTGGAGTCCCCTAGTTGTTTTGGAGGGTGGAAGAGGTGCTGGTTGCGGTGGAATTGGCGGCGAACGGCAGCGCTGGGCTGGTGATGGTTTATCGAGATGGCAATTTTGCACGGCCAGGGTGGCTCGTGTAGGGAAAGATAAGGGAGGAGGGTGGTGCGGGGAAGGTTTTGGTGGGCAACAATTGTGGCGGCGATCGCCGACGACGAAGGAACAAGGATCTAATAGAGCGGTGGTGCAAGGTCGGGATTTTCTGGGTTGCCAAAACAGAAGCTCGACCCTGGCTGCTAATGGGGTATTTATAGGCTAATTTGAGGGGGGAAACGACGATGGAGGAAGGGGACAAGCGGGGCAGGTGAGGCAGGACCACCGACCGGCGGTGTAGTCCTGCCATGGCAGGTTAGATGGGGGGAGAGAAAAGGAAAGGGAGGCACGCGTGGAGGGAAGTTGTGGGGCTTGTTGGGGTCGAAAAAGGAAAGAAAACGACGGGGAGAGCAGGGGAGGACGGCCAATCGTTGGGCAGTAGGTGCCGGCGGAATCAGGGCTACAGGTCGGCATTGGAGGTCGGGTTAGGGAAGAAGGAAGGGAGACAGGCTAAACCGGTCGGTCTAGGGGAAAAGGAAAAGAAAAAAAGGAGGGCCGACCAACTAGGGGAACAAGCGAAGGGAAAAAAAAAAGGAAGAAGAATTGGGGCTGGCCGCGCGGGATGGTGATGGGAGGAGAGTTTGGGTCGCGGGCTGGCCCAAACGGGGGAAGGGGAAGGGAAAATAAGAAAAGGAGAAAGGAGAGAAAGAAATAAAAAGGAAAAGAAAGGAGAAAAAGGAAAAAGGAAAAATGGATGGGTTGGGATATTTGGTATTTATTTATTTATTTATTTGGATATTTAAAATTAATAATAATTATTATAAGAATAATATTTAAATTCATTTTTAAATTAATTGGGCTATTGGAATAAATTTTTCGTAACTTCCATTTTAATTAGTAAAATGTCCAAAATTTTCTAAATAATTTATTTATTATTTTCTCTTTATTTTCCTCAATTAATCCCACATTTATTTTAATAAAATAATTTATTTACTTAAATTTTCTACTAAATCCTTATTTTGCCATAATTCCCTAAGTTAGGATTTTGGGGGTATTTTACTAATGGATAAGACATTAATTATTTAAGTGAAAGATTACGTGATTTAGAATCAAGTTGCTGGGTCTTTTCCATCAGACAATAATAGTGGCTCAGGTGTGTTGTCATAAGAGGTGTTTCAAACTATTCCATTAATTTAAAAATAGTAGCACAGGTTCGTTTTGTCCTTAGAGACATTGGGTCCATTCTATCAGATGATAATAGTGACTCAGGTATATTGTCCCTAAGATATTATTCAAATTATTCCATAGATTTAATAATAATAGGGTCTCTGAATTCAACGTAAATAAATGAATGGATCATGTTATATTTATTAATGAAATACAAAATTAGTAATTACCTTGTGTTGTTTTATATATCTTGCATATACGCTTATTTTTCTTTATGCCCTCCTTGTTACACCTTGCTTCTCAAAAATCTAATTTTTGTAAATATCAATATTGATTTATGAGTTTTAACCTTTAATGTTATTTCATTTGGGTTATTGTATTTAAATCATATTTCTCATAAATTTTTCGTAAGGTTTTAAATTCATTTTATGGTTTTATTAATAGTTTTGAATTTATGTTGAAATATATTTAATCGTTTGTCATTATACACTATTTTAGATAAATTTGTTCACGACTACGATTTTAATAAATTTAAGTGGTTCAATTTTTAATTAAACTATATTTTTATTTTGATTGCATGTTTTAATTTTTTAATATTTTAAATTCATTTTCAAGTATAGCCATATCGTGTAATTATGAATTTGTTTTAAGGTTATATTTTGTTAACAAAAATAAATAATTTTAAATTATAAAATTTATTTATAGAGTAAAATAATTTTAACAACTTATCCGTATGCAATATTTCCATCATTAAATTTACTATTTTATGAAGTCGATAAGATCTTTAAAATTTTTCAAATTTAAAATGTTTTTGTAATTTATTTATGATTTTATTTTCAAAATAAATTTTCTTTTATTTTACTCATTTTGGTTTGCGGAGGACATTTTTCAAAGTGTGTTAAATTATTTTTAGTCATTTAAAAATTTATCAAAAGAGAATTATTTTTTTTAATCTTTATCTAGTGGTTTCTATTATATAAAATGTAAATAAAATTACCTTTAACATATTTGATATATTTTTCAAAAAAAAAATCTCAACCGGACCCTCTCCCTCTTTTCTTTCTTCCTTTCTCTCCTCTATCTTTCTTTCCCTTTCCTTTTCATGCTTACAACTCCTACTCCTTCCATTTCTCCTTCATCGCACACCACCACTAGACCACCTCACCACAACAATGCTGCCAACCATCACGGCGCCACTCCCTCCACTCATCATCAACGACACTAGCAGCAGCCAAACAGAGTAGCTTAGTAGCAGCATGACAATATAAGAACAATCAACAGTTGTTACACAACCTAACGCTCCATCATCTGACCACCTCCATTGCACCCGACCACTAGCGAGTGGTCCTTGACCACTGGTGAAGCTCCTGCAACCCTTATCCCCTCCAATTTTTGCAGTAATTCGTTTGGTATAGTTGCCCAAAACCTAAAATTTTATCTTGATTAATTTTGAATGAATTAGCTTTTAACATAAATTGGTTGTTTATTTGAGTATGCATAAATTGTATGATTGATTTGGATGGGTTAATTGTGTGGTATATGTTAATTTATGGAATTTGAGGTTTTTGATCTTGTTATGCCCGAATTTCTCGGATTCCTCTAATTAGGCTATTATATATAAATTGATTATAGAATATACTTTAAAATATATTTAATTTCATGTTAGAAGTATCAATTTAGAAAAAAAAATTGTGTGAAATTAATCGAAATTGGAATTTAGATTAGAAATCTTTCGGATGTAAATTACATCAATCTATAAGTAATTTTTTTATATTGATTATACAATCTATATTAAAATATGTTTAATTTCATTTTTGACCCATTAATTTAAGTAATGGAGTAATATTTGATCATATTTGCAATCTGGGCTCAAAAACCCTATTATATTAAATTGAATCTTCCCTTTATTGTTTTTAATCAATTGAGTATAAAATATGTTATAATATAGATCTAATTGCATTTTTAAACATTCAATTTAAATAAATAAACAAATTTCAACTGAATTGTATTTTTGGGCATAAAACCCTAACTTTCAAATGAAATTATGGAATTTGTCATTTGTATAATTGTTTCTTTGAAATTGATTTTATAGAATTGTTTGAAATGACCTTAATTGCATAATAATACCTTCAATATGAATTATTTATTTGAGTTGTCCGAATTTGTATTTTCGGCTTTAAAACCTTAATTTTTGGGAATGATTTTATGGAATATAGCTGTGTTTGATTCTTTCACATATCAACCTTTCAGATTTGATTTAAAACCAATTAAATTGAGTTTTAATTTATCATTTCGATCAATTTTCTGAAATTTATTGGATGGACATTTTTGCGAGGTAAAACCTAATTATATAAGTGATTTTTGATAAAATGTACCTTTTTTCTATTATTCTATGTTTGGATTAGTTTTCTCTAACTTAGTCTTATGATTTTCAAAGGTGAACTAGGAATGTGTTTTAGTGAAATATGAAGCCAGGGTTTTCCTTCTTTTTATGCTAGGATACCTTGAAAGCTAGGTAAACCTCCTAAACTCCTAGTTAATAGAATCTTATGTGTTAATGTGTATTTTCATATTTTGGTTATGTTGCGTAAGTTGTATAAAAGCACCATGGTCTATTCTTGTGATATAATCTGTATTAATGTGTATGCAAGTAGTTGAATTCTTTATTGGCAATCATATGTTATGGTTTTTTTAGAACATTTGTGATGTGTTATATATATAATGGAATTATGTGGTCATAGACATAAAGTTTGAATAATTCCAAGGGTAAGTAAAAGGAATGAATTATGGGATTTGTGTTATAAGTCACATTAGCAGTCATAGCTGGTGGTTGTATATAATCTACCTTGAGTGGCTTCGGAATAGCCTCTGAGGTAGGGTCGTGCAGTGGATGTCTTCCCTGTGATTTCGTATGTGTTATACCAGTACTGAGCTAATGAGGCTTTCTCTCTACTTTATAGATGATCTACGAGCCCTATAAGAGGTAACAATACTTAAAGGTTAGAGTGTTATGAGTGGTTGTGTAGACTATAGCTTCAAAGCCATAGGTGACATATTATTCTAGGTTCCTTGGCCGTTGTGCCCTATATGTAAATAATACTATATTTTGGATATAGATAATATGATGATATCTTTTGGTGGAATTGATCAATAAGTGGTTATATAAATTAAAGTGGAATAATTACATGGAAATAAGTAAATGATGTCAATGGTATTAAATAGAGTGAGTATTTGTGTGCAAGTGAATATGACATAATACTCTATATGAGCATGTAACACAAATCCAACTAAAATTCATGAATTTCATTATCTTCCATGTTTTTATGCGATATCATAAGTCTACCACAACAACATGTTCTTCTATTGATCGCATAATTCTACAACAACAACATGTTCTTGTGAATTCAAGCTTAGTTAATATTGTATCTTTTTCTATGGAATATGCACTGTTCTTGGGTTATGTTATCCTACTACTCTTGTTAGTTTACTTATGTCGTTCTTCATTTTTCATGATCTTATATGAGAGTATGCCCTTTTTGTTTTATCATTTGTGGCAAGTATATGAATCTACATGTGTATGTTATTGATGCAAGTTTGGTTGTTTAATTAGTACATCATCATACTAATACCACTCTTGTTTGAATGTTTATATGTAGGCACTTTGGTTTAATTCAGATGTGATTTGGACTTGGGCTGAGAGTTAAAGCTACTCAGAGTTTTGTCTCTCGAGGACTCTTGTAATCATTTGTTAATACTTTGGAAGTTAAGTTGTATTAAAATTTTTAATTTGGTGTTGTAAATGTTCATTTATATTTCTATTGTTTGAATTAAATTTTTGGAACATAGGTTTTTTGTTAATTTATCAGCCATGATTTTATAGGATTTTCTGTTGACTTTATCAGTGATGATTTTTGATTTAGTATCTATTTCAAGATTTGTTAAATAGGTTTTTAGCCCTTACACCTATCAAGAGATAGATGGTAGCATCTATCTTATGGTAGGTATGACGGTATCACTCTTCATTTCTTTCTTTTACTTCTACATTATATCATTTTTAATCAAAATTTTTAAGGAATAAAAATAGGGATGTTACACCCTTACTTGGCCATATTGTTGCCTTACTCAGTTCGTAGTGTACTGATCATATTTTTCATGGGTAATGCTCATTCTCATGAGCATATGACCCAAACATATGTGTGTAGGTCGACGAGGACCATTTGGATGATTTTGTAGCATATATTGCTTTATGTAGGGGTGGAGTGATTTTCTGTATTAGGGTTTTGGTCATAGAATCATGCTATCCAGATGAGAGTTTACCAGTTACCTTTTTTGGACTTTTAAATCCATGATATCCCTTTATATATATTTTAGATATTGTAATAAGAGTTAATCTCCAACTTGTATTCACATCTATGAAATCTCTCTCATTTCCTATATATCTATCATGCGTTTATATTCTGATTGTTTTGTCTTGTGATTGTCATAAGAATGGTTTAATAAGTCATGTTTGTGTCAATTATGACGGTAACACCCAACTATTTTAATAATATTTCTTATATATCTATCATGTTTGTGCCATTGTAAATTAAAAATTACTAATAGTAAAATTTACGATATTTCACTCATAATCCTCTCGTTATTTAAATTTGACCAAAAAAAATTATGTGCTAAGATCAATCAATTCGTGCATGCCCTTGAGGGACCAAAGATCCCTAATTTTTTGACTAATAGTTTCGTATCTAATGATTCGACCTATGGGTTTAATGATTAGGGACCTTCGACAAGGCTTATGCAAGTCCAATTTCTTAGCATTAGTGAGACAAATTTTGGGCCACGAAGAATTTTTAAGTTCCAGATCATCTTCGCTATGTTCTTCCTTCATAGCTTCAAATTCTTTCCATTTGACATCATTTGATTCGCTGTAAAAAACCTTTGAAGCTTGTCCTGACAAAATATCGCTAAATGAAAAACCCTTTGTCTAGGGATTATGATTTGTTAGTTTTGATCCAATATCATTTATGAGATTATGTCATGCTTCTGACATCGATGAGTCAGAATCCAACTATGAGGTATCAATTGAGGGTTTCAATATCTTTTCAGTTTTTTGACAATCAAAAGTAGGTAGGAGATATTCATGGTGATTGATGACCTAGAAGGTAGGGTTGTGAGAAATCATCAAGTGTATGTGGCACTTTTTCTTACTTGTAACTAGTTGTTATTCTTGGAAGAATTATTGGTTAGAAGACTGCGTTACATGAATAATAATAATAATAATAATATAAATTTTATCTCATTTAGTTTACCGACTCTTGAAGAATTTTTATAACTGGATGCTTATTTAGATATGGAAGCAGCCAATTCGATTCTACTGAAGAGCTACGGTATTCATCATTAGCAATGGCAATGATGTTATGTTTTCTGTGAAGCAATTTCACAATTATGGATTTTGGTTCTGATGCTGATCTTGTTCATGAAGTTTGGATATGCAAGACGAGGCTCATGTCATTAGTAGACCTCGCCTCAAGCGAGTCACGGCAGATTCCATATACTCTTTGCATCGCGTCAAAATGGACAGCGTATTACCGTTAGTCTTTTCAAATCGCATACAACTTTGATAAAACTGCAATTCCGAGTCTTCGGGACTCCATAGTTGACTTTAGGGTGACCAACTAAAGCCATTGGAAAGAAAGAACCATCATAACATCACCGATGAATGAGCAACACCCATAAGGTGGGCAGAACTGTTTGGGTAAATTAGTAGAAATAGATTATATACAGTATATTCTAAAAGCTACAATTAGCCCCACTTTTTCTTTTACCATTTTTTAAAATACGGGCAATATGTGTTGATGTTTGTTTTGATACTATATATTACTCCAGCGGGAAGTTTCTTCTAGATGATAATACTACTACTACTAGCTACTGGTCAAGAGAGACAAAACAGAGTACTCACGTTTTGCTCTTCAATTTCCTGTAAGGTTTCAAATCCACAACTACAATACTAATGTTGTCTTTGCTTCCCTTCTGGAGAGCAAGTTTACAGAGGTATTCTGTTGCTGCCTGTGCTGCTGGATCAACGCCTTTGCCTCTATCTTTAGATATGTTAGCTTCATTCTTTTTATGCCAAAGAAGTATTCTCCTTCTTGCTGCTTCACATGCTTCTTCATTCGACATTACATCCCATAAACCATCACTCGCTAAAATGAGGCAATCATCCTCTTTTACTCGTGGAATAAAAGTCACTTCTGGATCTGGAATTATCCACGGCTTCAAGTATCTGTCACCTGAAACACAATAGAGCATCGTATCAAAGGTCGTATAAAAAAAAAAGGAATGATGTTGGATATTAAAAGAACACGGAAACATGGATAAAAGGATACTACGGTTGAAGCTTAGAATGGCATGAGAAACGCTCGAGTTGAGCTAGCAGTCATCTACTGCCATCATAGTCGATGTGTGATGATGTTTTTCAAATATGCCTCATAGTTAATGTGGACAGCGTTCTTCCTTGCAACATATCCATGTTTTCACCAAGAGGTTATAGCCATTTTCTGCCTTGGAGTTGGAAGACATTGGGACTAAGAAGCTAAGTCCGTTAAGGATCAAGGATGCTAGTGTTCACTAAGAGTGAGATGTGGCAATGCAGGTAATAAGAGGACTAATCTCAGCCCCAAGATCTAAACTGATTGAGCCAATATAATTCAATAAATGCCCCTTGCCCATCAAATTGTTCTTGATTTCCAATAGCTGAGCTGATTATGCTCACTTTTCCTCCTACTTGGAAAATTTAGATAGCTCCCTAAAATCTCCATCCAGCAGGTCGAAGCATCCTTTTAGGCTTTAGCCATAAAAGCAAATGCCATGGTAGGCTTCAGCTTCTGACATTCAGGTTTTCTCTTCTATCCCATATATGATAAATTTAAACCCGCAAAATGATCTGCCAAATATTTAGCATAAAAAGGAGAAAACCAGCATGACACTCAAATTCATTGACCCGTGACAGATACCCCAGTGGATCCGGTTAAATTTGGACCTAGATCTGAATTTATACAAGGAACAAAAGTTATACCCTGACAAAACCCTATGGTTATGGCATTAATGGACAATAAAAAATTAGAAATCCCCCCTCCCTCCCTCTCAATGTTTACTCTCCTGACTGGAGCATCCCATCAATCGACATAAAAGGATAACTAGTATGATTGCAAAATTGTCAGTAATCATGATTGAATGCCTAGAGTCACTTCTGATTCAATCGCCCCTGTTAATCACTTACATCCACCAATAATCTCTTACTATAGTGGTTAATACTGGGTTTAGGGTACTTTAAAAGTTGTAGCTTCAAAACCCCAGTATGTGTAGTCTTTCACAAAGAGCACGCCACTATAGCCCCTAACTTAACTTAATTGAGATAAGATTGCATACATCTAGATCACATCATCCATGTTGTGTCTTACTTATCAAATCAAAACAAATATAGATCTAAATCTAACTTCTAAGATGGGATAGTCACAAAGGCTTACCAATGGATCTGGACATTGCAAGAACGCCAAAGACGCGGTAGCCATTCCACTGTATAACTTTGCCATCTGCAGCTTCTATCCTGTCACACTCATCCTTCCGTTCAGGCTGTCAACACAAGGGTGACATATTAGAGATTACAGTCAGCCATAAATCAAGATTCAGAAAGCATAAGGGACCAGAAAGCATGAAATATATACTTTATGGTCCAAAGATAAAGGCAACGGTGCTTTTCCACGACAAAGGACAGCCCTTGAGTCACCAGAATTAGCTACTATGATGTGAGTTGAGCATACAAGAGCCACCACAGCAGTTGTCCCTACAGTTTCAGGGGCAATGGGTTCAAGATCTGCCTCAGTTACACCACTCATTTTCCCCGCACGACCCTGGCTGACTCCTCCAACCTCAGCATCAACTTTCAAGAAACAATGAGAGAGGATTTTTTCCCATTGCTCCTGCTGATTATGCACAATACCTTGGCACCGCAACTCCTCTTTTACAGCTTCTATCTCCTCAGACAGTGCCACATGAAGACGTTCCCGACAATAGTCAGCAACCTACAAGTTCCACAAAGGTCAAAGAAAAGTAAGTTAGCATTAGTAGACACAATTCTGTCATAGAAGCAGAATCAGAAAAAAAAAAAATAATCAACAAATCAAACATACCTGAGAGCCTCCGTGTCCATCATAGACACCATAAAAATGAGCACACTGACCCAAATTCTGACTGAAGCCATCCAGTACATCATCATTCCTCAACAATTTATGAGGAACTTTCTGAAAACATGGAACAACTGATACTGCATCTTCCATTTCTGGCCTCCTACCGCAAATTGAAGTAAACCCCCAAAGAGGCACAGAATCCATGTCAAAGACAGGCTGACTGCTCATCGTTCTGATTATCTTTTCCTGTTGCACCACAGGAACAACAGGAGATAAGCTTGATTCATGTCCATTAGCAATCTCCACATCAATATCCTCAGCCACAGCAAGGACATCACCAAACCGCTCCAACCCAGCATTTGCTCCTCGTTTCTTGGACTTAGCTCTGGCTTCTGAACCTGCAACATTCTTTTCATCCTCCTTTGAGAATGAAGAATTGGACAAAGGATTAGCTTCTGCCGCAGAAAATTCCTTACTGCTGCTGAAGCTGTTTTCACACCCTGAACATTGACAGCAGGAATGTAAACCTTCCTCCTTACTTGCTTGATCAACACCGTTGACAGAAACAAAACTCCGATAATTCTCTGCAACCATTGCCGATGGAACTAAATGATTTCCATCACCATTCTTCTCAGACACCGAAGCAATTAATGGGTTAGTTTTAGCTGACGAATTGCCATAACAGGAAGTTCCATTAACCGCAGAAGCCAGCTTCACAGCAGATCTATCCGATAAGCAGCCAGGAGAATCTACAGGTTTCAGCACAAGCCCATTGATCTGCATAGGGGCTTTCACTGCCTTCTCTTCACTGAGAAGACTACCTATACCGAATGACATCTTAACAGCTGGTGAAATTTCCTCCATCAAACCCCTGTGTCGCCTACCACTAATCAACTGATCCAATCAATCGAACGAGAAAAACACTTGACCTCCTCCTTCCCACTTCCGCCCACTTAGATTGACTAACGTCAGAACAAGAGATACGAGCAAAAACAGACAAACCCCGAAAGCCCGAATAGAATACGATCAATTTCAAGGAGCTTGACGGAACACGTTTTCAAACGGTACTTGAATATTTGAAGGGTAGAGATTCAAGGTAATCAATTGAATAAATAAAGACTACGAAACCCGGAAATTTCTAGATAATAGGCGCAATCTTACCACCTGGTTGTTTTTCATAACAACTCCCACCATCAACCGTACGAAGGACCTAAACAACTAGAGAAGGCAGAAAATCCTACTTTTTTTTTCTCTCTCCCTCTCTCTCTATCCAAACTCTGATTTCTGTTTGAGGTTTGATAATTCAAATGAAATAATCAGTGATTATAAAGCAACTGGGGTCATGAAAAAGAAAACGAACGATGAAGACAGAAGCTCAATATTCACATGAATGCCCTTTCGTCAATTGAAGTCCACAATTTTGTTACCTAGATCTAAGGCAATCCGTGTTAGCCTCTCTTATCTGCCTCCATGTACTCGTTCTCGATCACTCTTGAGTTACTATCAGCCTCACCAAACACGTCTCTTAACCGAATCTGGATAGAAAAGCAACGCAAAGCCAAAAAAAGGTGGGTGGGGGGGGTGTAACCTACCTACTCCTCCGTCTTCTCAAGAATTCAGGCAGCTCCGAAGGCCAGGCCAGGAGGATAGCATGTATTTCCGAAGAAGAAATAGCGAAAATAATTTTCGAAAGGAGTTGAAACAAACTGAAGCAAGGTCGAAACAAGCTGCTGACTGCTAGTGCGGCAGGAAGAGGAGGAGCAGGAGGGGAAGGAAAGAAACACGAAATTCGCCGATCAGATTTTAGTGAAGAAAAATTCTCATCGGAACAAAAATGATTAAAACGATTTCAACTATATATTTTTATTCATTATATGTCTGCGGTACTAGCATCGGTATTTATTCGCCTCAATCAAAAAACGAAAAGTGTGTTTATTTATCAATGGCGAAACGGGAAAGCGACGTAAGCTCTTCTGTAGATATTAATTTCAGTGAAAGCACCGAAAGCGACCGAGCATGGTCTCTGATACCATGTGTTAACAGGTAAACCTTGTCGAGGATGTAAGGCCATCGACAACGACGGCTTACTATGCGTTAGCGTTACACCATTAGAAGAAAAATTACATCCAGTGATGATGTATCACGAGTAGGGCTGTTCACGGTTCAAATATCCGATATTTCGGATATTTGATTGTCGGATATTTGAAATTTCGGATATCTAAAAATGATATTTGATATTTGATTTGAAACTTCGGATATCCGGAAGATCGGATATTTGAATTTTCGGATCGGATATCATCGGATATCAAATATATCCGATATTATTCGAATACAATTTCAAATATAAAAAAAATTTACCAAATGACAAATATATTTTATATTATCCGATTTGTTGAGCGAATGCTGAGCAAATATCCGATTCGCTTAGCAAATATCCGACTTACTCAACAAATATCCAATGTTAAAACTAAAATAAGAAAGGAGTGGATGGAGTATATCGGTATGCAGAGTATTTTTATTTTTATTTTTATAAATATCTAAAAAGGGATTATATTAAAAATATAATTTTAATTAAATTAAATTTTGCCTCAAATAATAAATAAAGTAAGTAAAAATTATACACAGACACATCTAAATTTATTTATATACAATTATATATAAAATAAAAAATTATAAAAAATATATAAATATTTTTTCTTCGGATCGGATATTATTTGTATTTGTCGGATCGGATATTTGATTTGTTTGACTTTTCGTTGATCGGATCGGATATTTGGTTTGAAAAAAAAAATCGGATCGGATATTTGTTTTTTCGGATCGGATCGCTTCGGATATCGGATCGGATAAGCAGATATCGGATAACATGAACAGCCCTAATCACGAGAGCACGAGAGTCAAGAAAAGGGTCCTAAAAGTTGGGTATAATAGTAGTATTAAGAGAAATACACTGATGGTTAAAATATTAACACCACCATATACATATATGTATACATATATATGGCAAGGCAAGGTTGCATGGAGGCTAAAACGTAAACACAAATAGATACATTGAAAATAGAAAAATAGTAAACTAATTCTATTTATAATGGAAGGTTTATAATTTTTTATCATATATATTAAGAATTATAAAAATTTATGATTAATTGAATATAAATTGACTAAAATATCTATATTAAAATTTTGAGTAATTTAATTATCACGAGATGTTTTAATGAGATGGAACAATATAAATTAAAAAAATATAATAATAAATATATGTTGGAACTTAGAATAAAAATTATATTATGAAAATAAATAAAAATTACGTGTCTTCTATTATAAAATAAATGGAGTAAAAATACTTTATATATTTATATAACTTTGGAAAAGTAGGGATGGAAAAAAAATATGTGTAAAACAAAAAAGGTTTCAAATGACAATTTCTATTCAACATAGGTAGAGACAAAAATTGGATGGGTGGATCAAACTCAAGTTTGGTCATTTTACATTCAGATTTGAGTCATTGATTTACATCCATACTCTAACTATCCTTTTGCCACATATTCGTGATATGGAACCAACTTTATTTATCAATGTAGACAAGTCACACACACAGAATATGCAAAGGATTAATGACACGCCAGCATGATGAAACGATGAGAACCGAGGGGGGAAATGTAGTGGCCCGAGTGAAGGAAAGCGTGATAATAGTATTTATAGGAGTTCTCGATGAGTCCCTCTCTCATAATAGTGTTTATATTACCATAATTTATAAATATAGTTTACGTATAATTCCCTTACTTATATAAATAAGAATTTAAGTTTAACTGAAATCACCAAAAATAATTTTTTTATTAATATTTCCAAACGAGTACTAATAAGTTTTCTCAATTCTATATACACTATTTAAAAGACTTAAAAACTGCTAAACGTACGCTACACAAAAAGTCAGTCAAGGAAAAATATATTAATAAGTTGAATAATTAATTATATAAATGCTATGTATTAATGTAAAAGTATATTAGTAAATTTACGTATAATATTCTTCCAAATTTATATTTTATTTAACAAGTGTGCTAAAATTTTGAACGCACTGCATTGTAGAATAGATGAATTAGGTATTTTTATCTTTTAGCTTGAGAATTGCATAACAAAATTAAACGTGAGTATCCCTTTAAGTATATTTATGAATATTTCCTAATATCATATTATTTATTTTATTTATTTATTATTAATATGACCAATACCATTAGTATAACTAATTCTACATATTCCCTAATAAATCTTTGCTTTGAAAGGTTTATGCAAGTGTTAAGAGAATTCGTCATTAATCTACAAACTAGACTAGTTGAAGTAGTAGTATATGTATTTAAATTTCTATAATACTTCATCATTAGCGGAATATATTAGACGGCGGACTTATGGTGGTTGTTTGATTATATTCAGTATATGTTTGGAGGAACAATAGTTGTTTACTATTATTATTAGTTATTTTACTATATTAAGTAAATAAACTTACTAAAAATAGTATATTTTTTGAAAAAAAAAAAACTAGGGTTGAAAAGTAGCTATTTGAATCTAAAATGCTCACCCAAACGTATATGTATATTAATTAGTTGGGTGGTGGACCTATTGTGATATTTTTTTCGGGTACATCAAGAGGGGGAGTAGGAGCTCTATATGACAAGTAAAAGGAGTAACCCCACTATTTTTAACACTTCAAATTTTTATTTCAAAGAGTTAATTGCTAAAATTAAAATATTAAAAATATAGATTGTTACTGTCATACTTAGTATGATTCTGATTTTCTCTACTATTATTACACGAAATATTAAGGTTAAAATGTTACTCTACTTAAAATATAAACCACAATTATGAGAAGCAAATAATTGATTGTATTACATATTAATATATGTTCTAATATACACAAAGATATTTGGTCAAAAGAGTTATATCCATGGTAAAAAAAAATACAAAAATGATATAAAATTTTATGGATATCCATATCAAAAGATGTAAGATTACTTATGAATTCAACTTATTGATTAGTGTATTTGCAATCTGAGAGTTAGGATTGATTATTCAACTAATTTAGTTTCACTATCTATTTCTATTTGGGTTTGATACAATTAACTGGTCTAACTATATTTATTTATTATTTATTAATCCTCCTATAAAAGTGTTATAATAAAAAAAATATGCTCAAGTAGGATTTGAATCCGTAACCAATAGCATGTAGCAACCAATGCCTAACAATGTAACCCACGGGCGACTATTGACCGATTGTGATCTTTAGGGGGGAGTGAGGGACCATTTGTTGGCCTATAAAGTATAGTCATTGTAACCTTTCTCTTTTATCATGTATAGCTAAAGCAGTTGAAATTTGAGTTAGAGGATGCTAGGCCTCAAGATATTCAGTAATAATTATTATATAGATCCTTAGGAATAATTTAAACAAATGAGATAAAGAACAATGATCAACCACCGGGACCAAACCGATATCCATGGAACACGTAGCAAGAAAATAATCTAATTTTACATGGTCCGAGTTTGACCATGTAGCTAGACTCTGCTAGAGTGATAGATTGTTTGAACGAGAGCGGATGCGGATGTGTGACCTTTTTTGTTTGAAGGACATAGTAGTAGTACAAGTGTACAACACGTAATTACATGCATATTAAATCGTGATCTGACGAGCATAACTGACATAGTACAAGTAGCCGATGAGATTTAATTTAGTAAAAGTGAATTTCTGAGTATTATATAGATTTAAGGTTTGATTTTTTTTTTTCATTTTCAGTATTTTCGCACCTTTATAATAACATCATTTAAATTATATTTTATATTTATATTTACGAGTCTTTTATGAAAAAAAATATAATACTAATACTATTATTATGTTTTTTTTTTTTAAGTGTTGTTGTAGTGAGATAAGTGTTATTTTAAAATATTGATATAAAAATAGAATTTCCCCCCTAGGTTAATCTTATTAATTAATAAAGGCTCTATATCATAACATCATTTAAGGAGGTGTATTAAATAATTTATACTTTTTAATTAGTATGCATGGAAAAGTCCAAAACAACATTTATTTTAAATTAGAAGTAGTATGCTTCTAATAAAGATTAAATTTAAATCATCCATGCACATAGAATAATGAATCATTGCATATAGAACATAGGATTGCATTAAAATAGCGTGCTTGGCAAGATGAAAAATAAATAAATTAGAACTTATATACTAGTTTAAACACCTTACGCTTTGTAAGCTGTTAACTAACTTTCTTTGCTATTTTTGTCAAATATACTAATAGAGACATTATAAGAATTTAACATACACTTGCCCTTTTCACCTTCCTCTAACCCTCCATGGGACCCCAAAAATTAATTTTATAATAAATAATGATGTTAGATGACCTCAACATGAAACTATTTTCATTACTCCAAGGGATAAAGTGGGACTCAAGCCCTTTAGAAACTAATTAGTATACGCAACAGGTTACACTAGTGGTATTTTTGTTTAAAAGTTGGTGTTCAAGCACAAAATATTTACACAAATATACATTTATAATTATAAAAGTATAACTAAAAATACAACATAAATATAATCAAAGGTGTAGTCCCTACTATAAGTGCTCATAATAGGATATACCATCCCTTAGATTAGATATTTAATTTTTTAAATATTCAAAAATGTTGACCGAATATGAATTGAATATTGGATATATATTGAAAATTCATATGAAAATACTATTTAAAAAATTTTAACAACTTTTACAGCCAAAATTTAAAACTAAAGATCATATTTGAATTAATATTCCTATGAGTGCCTTATTTTAACTAAAATGAGTATCAAAATATTATTATTAATGTTTATATTACACAAATAAATAAAATTTAAAAACTTAACACTACGGAAAAAATATAATGTTATAGTATATTATTGAAATAATCAATAAAATATCGGATACTTTTCTGATATAATAATTCTATCAAAAATTTAATATCCTAAAAGTTGAATATTCTTTTAAAAAACCTGAATCAAATATTCTAATTATCATATCCATTTTTTGGATCTTTTTTTTTTTGCACAACCTTAATCCCTACACGCAATAACTTCTCCATGGTGACATGTTATTTACACAAAAAGGGGCTCCATAAAAAAGAAACTAAAGAAGAAGAGAAATAGAATGAATTAGGTGGATTAATCCACCGAATACTTGTTTTTCTTCAGGTGCAACACAATGCACTAACACAAGTGTTGGAGCTAGGGATGATCCGCGCTCTATCTCCAAAATATCTTCTTTATCAAGGAGTTAAATCTCTCGATTTTTTTTGGTCTTTCGAGCTATTGGTTATAAATATTTTTTTTATTAAAAGTTTTTCCATGCCGTATTACTAGATGATTATCCTGTCAAAAAAATATTTATATATCATGCAAATTGTGGTGTTTATCTAATCTGCACAAATAATTATTTCGCTCATACATAAGATTATGTATTTCATGTCTTGGTTTTTCAAATTACCTATTATAAATGAATTTTTTTATTAAATGGCGCACCCATGTTACATTACTAACCAAGTGTATTTTGTCTGATACGCTTAGGTACATAATCAAAATTTGCTTATTAATATGCTTTCATTGGGAGAAAGGGCTTGAGAATTTAAGAATTAATGTGGATTATGATTTTGGTGAATCCAATCTTTATGAAAATGAGATATTTTGATTACTGATAATAAGGTATTTATTAAAAAAATATTTTTTAAATTTTACATTATTCTTATAAATAGAAAACTATATATGATATATTTATATATTATTTAATAAGAATGACCAACCTATATACTTAACATATATTTTTAAATTAATAATATTTTGAAACAAAAGTTAAATGTTTATTCATTACCTTAAAAGTTAGCATTAGCAAATTGGTTATACAATATGATATAATAAATGTTGGATAAGTTTTTTTTATATCTCGCTGTGACTTTTTAGGTACTCTCTATTTTTAATAATTTTAATTAGCTACATTCAGAGTTTTATTTAATTTTACCTATATACCTGAATAATATAATTCAATTACCTCTTCTATTTTATTAAAATACCAACCAATATGACACTAACAATCGACATTTTAAAGTCGTGTGATATCACCGACCAATCACCAACTAAAAAAATCAAATGTATAAGATTAAGAACAAAATAAGAAACCAAAAGAATCAATTGAACTAAGAACAATCTCACACTAACGACTGACATTTTAAAGAACCAAATATGAAATAGAATGCATGCAAATGATTTGGTAAAAGCCTTTAGATCATTACATGAAAAAAAGTTTATTACAAAGGATTTCCATTTTTCTTTTTGATCCCAACATAAGGATTAATACCTCAACAATTAACAAATATTAGCTTTCCGAAGGCAACACAATGCAATGAGCTAGCAAGAAGCCAAGGACATGTGATGAGCAAGAAATCATGTTCAAAATTAAAGAAGAAAAAAATTCTTTAAGAAAACAAAACCAAATGACATGTTGGGGTCCCTCCTTAATTAGGGGATTCCCAAAGCAATAAATAGATAAATAAAGGGGATGATGCGTGCATAGTAGAGTTCCAAAGATAGTTAATACTTTTGACTTATTGGAAATTTGGAGAAGACAAGTGCATTTCCCCATGTGCAAGTAACCAAGGTTCATTGGCTCAAATTAATGGGAGAGCATTCTAGAGTCATCCTATGACTTATGGGTTACCCCCTTCTACTCCTATAAATAGGGGTCTTTGGGAAGGCTTATTTCATCACAAGAAAAGCAAGCAATCCTCTACATAAAGAGAGAAAGTGAGAGCCACTACAAAAGTGAGGTGCTTGAGAGAAGTTCTCATATTTTCTCAAGTGAAGTTTGAGTGTTCCACCACTTAATTAGTGAGAGAATCCATCCATTGTAATCCATCCTCTTTTGGGCAAAGAAGTTGAGTGAACCTCTAGTTCATACGAGAGAAGAATTACTTGTAATCCTACTATCATTATAGTGGAAGGTTTATGGGTTTTCCCTTCACCTTTAAGGGTTTTCCACTTACATATTTGGTGTCTTTTATTTTTCTATTTTTTGCTATTTTTTGTTTTGCCCATTTTTAATCACATAAAGAAGGAAAAAATCTCCCGCTATCAATCTGTCATTTTTCCCCTACAGTGATATCAGAGCTTGGTTAATAAGGCTATCATATTCTCTTGTGTGATTTAAAATGGAGGGTATCATCACTCATGATGGTGACATTTTCAAGCTCATCGCCATTCATATTGGAAGGCTATGATGAAGGATTACCTATATTGTAAATATATATGAACCTATTACAAAAGAGAAGATGCCACATAATGGGAACTCTTGAATCGAAAGGCTGTTGCTATGATCCGTAAGTACATCGATCGAAGCCTATTCAAGCATGTGTCAACTTACACAAATGCTTATGAGTTATGGAAGAAGCTTGAATCAATGATTCAAAAGAAAACACCTTGAAATAAGGCTCGTCTTGTTAGAAGATTGGTGAAGCTAGAGTACAACGATGGCCAAAGTATGATCAAGCATTTGAACAATTTCAGGGGGCTCGTAAATCAACTCACAAAGATTGAGTTGAAGATTGATGATGAATTACAAGCTTTGTTACTCGTTAGTTCGCTACCTGAGAGTTGGGATACTTTTGTTGTCACTCTGAGTAACTCGGCACCTGAAGCAAAGCTCTTCATGGATAGCATCACCGATAGCCTATTGAATGAATAATCAATGAGAAAGGAGGGTGGAATCTTTGTCCAATCCGAGGCCAATGTCATCGAGAATCGAGGACTAAGTGAGACTCGAGGAAGGAGTAAGACTAGGGGTCATGAAAAGTTAAGAGATAAATCTCGTTCTAGGATCATATATTACTATTGTCACAAGCCTGGCCACAAGAAATCCAAATGTCGAAGTTACAAGATAGATGAAAAAAATGGGGCTGTCAAGACCGACACAAGTGACCCAAAGAAGAAAGAAGACAAGAGAACAACAACTATGGCGACAACTGAACTTGATGATATCTTTCTCATTGGTGAAGACAATTATCTTAACATTGTCGACGATGATAGCTCATGGATTATTGACTCAGGTGCCTCCTTCCATGTCACCCCACATCAAGAATTCTTCTCATCATACCAAGGTGGTGAATTTGGTAATGTGAAGATGGAAAATCAAGTTTCAAGCAAGATCGTGGGAATGTGTAATGTCGTTCTGGTAACCAACACAATATGTGAACTTGTGTTGAAGGATGTGAGACATGTTCCGGACATGTGTCTCAACCTCATCTCAGCCGGGAAGCTCGATGATGCTGGGTACATGAATAGCTTCACTGCTAGAAAATAGAAACTCACAAGAAGTAGCATAATTGTTGCTCGAGGAAGAAAAGAAGGCTCATTGTATATTACACAAGCCAAGCTATGCAAGGGGGAGACTAATGTTGCCCATGATAATTCGTGTTTAGAGCTATGGTACAAGAGGTTGGGGCATATGAGCGAGAAGGGATTGCAAGTCCTTGCTCGAAAAGAGCTTCTCCCAGATGGGAAAGGTAAAACTCTTGAGCATTGCACTCATTGTTTGGCTAGCAAACAACATAGAGTTTCATTTTCTAGAAGCAATGTTCATCGTAGAAGAAAACATGTTCTTGAATTGGTGCACACTGATGTATGCTCGATGACGGAGAGATCACTGGGTGGTGCATTATATTTTGTGACATTCATCGATGACCACTCGAGAAAGGTGTTTGTGTCTTTGTTGAAGACCAAGGACCAAGTATTTGAGGCATTTAAGGAATTCCATGCTCGAGTGGAGTGTGAGACAGAAAGAAAGCTTAAGTGTGTTCGAGCTAGAAATGGTGGAGAATATCATGGTCCATTCAAGGCATATTATAAGTAACATGGTATCAGGCTCGAGAAGACACCTCCTAAGACACCACAATTAAATGGGGTAGCTGAAAGAATGAACCGCACAATAGAAGAAGAGTTCTATGCATGCTCTCAAATGCCTAGATACCTAAGTCATTTTGGGGAGAAGATGTGAAGACCACTATCCACATCATAAATCACTCACCCTTAGGTCCTTTGGATGGTGAAATACCAGAGGAAGCATGGATGAGAAAGAAAGTATCATATGACCAATTCAAGGTGTTTGGGTGTCGAGCATTCGTCCACTTTCCTAAGGACGAACGATCCAAGCTTGAATCAAGGACAAAAGAATGCATATATGTTGGATCACCTCAAGATGAGTTCGGCTACAGGTTGTGGGATCCTTTGAAGAAGAAGATTGTAAGAAGTCGAGATGTTGTGTTCTTTGAGGACCAGACAATAGAAGATTTCAAGCAGCCAAAAAAACCCAAGCTAAGGGTTTGCACCCATCCTCATGAAGAGTCATCTCCAGTAGTACATAATGAATCAAGAGAACAGACAAGCACCAATGATGAAACTAGTGCTCAACTAGATCAAAATGGGATTACAACAGAGGAGTCATCATTTGAGCCAAATGATGCAGAAGCAGCTGAATCAGTTGTGCCTTCGGTAACAGAAGAGCCTGTGGTACAACCTCAGTTGCGACAATCAACTCAGGTGAGAAAACCTTTCTCTAAGTATGATTCAAGAGAATATATACTCTCTGCTGAGAGGGAGCCTCAAAGCTACATCAAGGCCATGGAAGATGTCCAAAAGGAAGAATAGATGAAAGCCATGCAAGAGGAGATTGACTCATTGCATGAGAACCATATTTATGATCTAGTCAAGATACCAAAGGGAAGAAAAGCCTTGAAGAATAAGTGGGTGTACAAGATCAAAAGTGAAGAAAACAGCTCGAAGCCTCAATATAAGGCTCAGATCGTGGTCAAAGGGTGCAATAAAAAAAAGGGCATTTATTTCAAAGAATTTTTCGCTCCAATGGTTAAGATGTCCTCAATTCGAGTTGTGCTTAGTCTTTCCGCTAGTCTTGATCTTGAGATCAAACAGCTCGATGTCAAAACATCATTTTTACATGGAGATTTGGAAGAGGAGATATATATGGTACAACCCGAAGGGTTTGTGGTTTCATGTAGGGATGGCAATGGGTCTCGGACCCGACCCAGACCCGCTAGACCCGCCTCATTTTTAGCGGGTCTGGGTCCATGATTTTTGGACCCGACGGGTCTGGATCGGGTCTGGGTCCACATATACCTTAAAGGGTCTGGATCTGGGTCTAATTCTAGATCCAGACCCGACCCGCCAGACCCGTTTAATATACATATGTGTGTGTGTGTGTATATATATATACTAATATTATGTTTGTCATTATTGTTTTAATCTTATATAAGCTCCTTATTCATTTTTTTAAATTTTATTTTTGTATGCTTACTTTATAAACAATATGTATAACATTATATTCTAAAAGCTAGGGATATAAATAGGGCGATTTTATCCGAAACCCGACGGATTTTGCCCAACAGATATGGATACGGATATGGATGATGGGAAAAAAATACCCATCGGGTTCGAGTATGGATACGGGTATGGGATATGCATACCCATACCCGTAACCATACCCGTATCCATATTCGTACCCGTTTACCCGATATAGAATTATCTTTTTACCTTAATTTTAAAATAATTATAGTATAAATTAAAGTTAGAATTATCATTTAGCTTAACTCTAAATGGGTTTATCTGTCGGATGATAGATTTATCCATCGGATAATATCCATTAACGGGTAAACGGATAATCCGTCGAGTAACGGATATCCAATGGATACGGATATGGATATGTTAGCGGATATGGATTCGGGTATAGGTACGGATTTGGATATGGATTTTATTATCGGATACGGATATGGGTATACCCGCCCCAAACCCGACCCATTTACATCCCTACTAAAAGCATTAAAACACCATTTGAAAAGTTAATATAACTATTTTAATATATTTATTTTTTCACTTAGATGATTTTTTAACAAAAAAAATACATATTAAGTTATATAAAATATAAATGTATTTGTATTAGCATAGATTATTAATTAATTTTAAAAAAATAACCGGACCCATTTAGGACCCGTTTAGGACCCATTTACCCGCTAGACCCGATGGATCTGGATCTGGGTCTGAACTTTTAAGACCCGACGGGTCTGGATCTAGGTAATATAAACGGGTCCGGGTCTGGGTATAGCTGGACCCGGTCCAGACCCCGACCCATTGCCATCTCTAGTTTCAAGTAACGAGCACTTGGTGTGTCATCTAAAAAAGAGTCTTTGTGGACTCAAATAAGAACCAAGGCAGTGGTATAAGAAGTTCGAAACCTTCATGACACAATAAAAATTCAAAAGGACTCACACCGACCGCTGTGTTTTCATGAAGAGGTACACAAGTGGAGATTTTATCATCCTTCTTCTCTATGTTGATGATATGTTGATTGTTGGGCATGATAAGAAGAAGATTGTGACACTTAAGAAAGCATTGAGTGGTGCCTTTTCAATGAAGGACTTGGGTCCCACAAATCAAATCCTTGGGATGAAGGTTACTCGAGACCGGCTCAATAAGTTGTTATGGTTGTCTCAAGAGCACTACATCGAGCAGGTGCTCAAGAAGTTCAACATGCATAAGGCAAAGCCAGTAAATGTTCCACTAGCTAGTCATTTCAAGTTGAGCAAGAGCCAAAGTCCAACTAGCAAGAAAGAAAATGAAGAAATGGCGAATGTTCCCTATTCATCTACAGTTGGAAGTCTTATGTATGCCATGGTCTACGCTAGGCCTGATATCGCCCATGAAGTTAGATTTGTGAGTCAATAAGAGCATTGGGAAGCTTTCAAGTGGATACTTCGATACCTCATGGGTACATCTAAGAGGTGTTTGTGCTTTGGCAATGGGAAACCTGTGTTGGAGGGATACACAGATGCTGACATGGCTGGAGATACTGATTCAAGAAAGTTCACTTCAGGGTATGTGACCGAATTTGCAGGGGGAGCTATCTCTTGGCAATCAAAGCTCTAGAAATGTATGGCCTTATCTACTACAGAGGCCGAATATATTGCAACTATAGAGGCATGCAAGGAGATGTTATAGTTGAAAATTTTCTTTCGAGAGTTGAGTCATGAGCATAAGAAATATGTTCTATACTGTGATAATCAGAGTGCCATTCACTTGGTCAAAAATTCGTCCTATCACTCTCCCACAAAACATATCGATGTTTGATACCATTAGATAAGGGATGCACTAGAGGAGAAGTGGCTACAACTTGAGAAATTTCACACAGACAAGAATTGGTCAAACATGATGACTAAGACAATAACAACCAAGAAGTTTAAAGATTGTTGTGAAGGTGTTGGCATGCTAGTTCCCCCTGATTAAGTTGGGAAGGGGGAGATTGTTGGGGTCCCTCCTTAATTAGGGGATTCCTAAAGTAATAAAAAAAGGGATGATGCATAAATAGTAGAGTTCCAAAGATAGTTAATACTTTTGACCTCTTGAAAATTTGGAGAAGACAAGTGCATTTCGCCATGTACAAGTAACCAAGGTTCATTGGCTCAAATTAATGGGAGAGCATTCTAGAGTCATCCTATAACTTATGGGTTACCCCCTTCTACTCCTATAAATAGGGGTCTTTAGGAAGGCTTAATTCATCACAAGCAAAGCAAGTAATCCTCTACATAGAGAGAGAAAGTGAGAGCCACTATAAAAGTGAGGTGCTTAAGAGAAGTTCTCATATTTTCTCAAGCGAAGTTCGAGTATTCCACCACTTAATTGGTGAGAGAGTCCATCCATTGTAATCCATCCTCTTTTGGGCAAAGAAGTTGAGTGAGCATCTAGTTCATACTAGAGAAGAATTAATTGTAATTCTACTATCATCATAGTGGAAGGTTTGTGTTTTTTCCCTTCACCTTGAAGGATTTTCCACGTAAATATTTGGTGTATTTTATTTTTCTATTTTTTACTATTTTTTGTTTTGCCCATTTTTAATCACATAAAGAAGGAAAATGGCTTCCTCTATCAACCTGTCCTTTTTCCCCTACATGACCAGACCATACATGATCTAAGGCGCGTGAACTAGAGAAGAAATTGGAAAGCAAAAACATAAAGAAGAACTCCAACGATGTAACAGGTGCAATAGCAACACAAAATTGGTAGCACCTGGTGGCCGAAAAAATCCTATACCATGACATGAAGAATGGAAGAAAATAAGAAAAGAAGGGAGGGGAAATGGAGGTTGACTAGTCCTGGTGCCGAGCAATGGTGCCTTAACCACCAAAGTGAGAGAATAAGGCTATATTTGGTCCTAGAAAAATTTCAAGGAAAGAAAATAAAATTTGATAGAAAATACTTTTATAGTGTTTGGTTGCCAAAAAAAATACAAAGAAAGAAAATTGGGATGAAAAGGAGGAGGAAAATTATACTAGATTATTTTCCTTGTCAAAACTTGAGGAAAAAAAATTGAAAAGTCAAGAAAGTTTATCGAGCACTCCCCGACATGTCCTCCTTCTATCATCTAACCCCTATCCTCTTTCTTCGACTGGTTGTCATGTACAAATATTTTTTTTGTTTCCTTTCCCCTATATATATATATATATATATATATATATATATAGTCAAAATTTGCCTTTGTCGCTAATTTTACTTACTTTACAATGATTCTGTCGCACTCTGGCAGTCCAGCCTTCCACTGATCACGGATTTTAGGTGTGGATGACAACCTAATAAAATCTATCAAATTTCAAATAAAACACATTCAATTTAAAATACAAATCATTTAATATTAAAATTGTTTAAATTTAATTATATTTTTACTTTTAACTTTAAAAAATATATTAAATGTTATATAAATAAAAATAAAAATAAAATTTTATATTAGGTAAATAGAGACAAATTGATATGGATATAAAAACAAATATATATTTAATAGAGTCATTCATGTTATACGATATCTGCTTATTTGATACGATATCCGAAGTGATCTGATCTAAAAAGTAAATAATTGATCCGACAAATACAAATGATATCCCATCTGAAGAAAAATATTAATACATTTTTTATAATTTTTTATTTTGTATATAATTTTATATAAATAAATTTAAATGTGTGTGTGTGTAATTTTTACATACTTTATTTATTATTTGAGGAAAAATTCAATTTAGTTGAAATTATATTTTAAATATAATCCATTTTTAGATATTTATAAATAAATAAAAAAACACTCTGCATGCCGATCTTAATATATGAATGTTTATAAGCTTTCTTGGTTTGCATGAGTTTTGGTTTTTGAAATTCTTACGTTGGTAAGTAAAGTAGGATGATTTATTTTATTTTATTTTTGCTTACTTTATCTCTTATTAATAGGAATTTTTGAATGTTATTGATATTTTACAAATATTTTTAGAAAAATTATGCTTAGTTATGCATGTAATATTTTAGAATTTTTTTGAAAAATTTGGAATTTGTATTGAGTTTATACAATTTTTATAATTTTATTATAGACTTTTCTCAAAATAATAACATTTGACTTTTCTCAAAATTTTCTTTCTATACACCAAATACTAAAAATAATTTTCAAGAATTCAATTTTCTGTAAAATTTTCTCCAACAACCAAACAAAGGGAAGAAAATTAATTTCTTTTATTTTCTTTCCTTTAGTTTTATTTCCTATATATTTTCCTTTCCACTTAACTTTTTACAAACCAAACAGAGCATAAGAGTTTGAGAGAGAGAGAGAGAGATAGAGAGATGACTTGGAGGATGGGATGAGGTGGGCCGACTTGAAGGTTTTTTATTTATTCTTTTGTTTTCAATTTTCTATGTTGACTAAAAAAAGGTTACTTGGGGTCTTACTCGAAAAAATTAGGTTGAACCCAAACTGTTTAAAAGACCTGAATTCTTTTGAATATGTAGCCCGAAAGTCAAACCTACTTGTTATTTCTCTACCTTACTCGAAAAAAACATTATGACACAATTTATCAAAATATATCCTTACTTCTTATGTTTTCTTTAACCTTGACTGATTTTTTTTTCATACGTTTTTTTTTTTACTTTCTTTCCCATCTTCCTCCTCTCCCTTCTCTCTTCAACAGGTTAGGCAGAGAATTTTTTTTCCGGCCAGTAACAGCACTCCCTCAAGGTAAGTAATTAATTTTTTTTATGTTATAAAGTATGCTGAAGTTATATTATAAATTTATGTGTTTAATTAAAATTATTTATTTAATTATAAATCTTTGAGTTTAAATTTTAATTTTTTTAACAGTACTGTAATTTATATTGTAGATCTAGTGTATGAATTTTTTTTTATTATAGATAAAAAAATTAATTTAATTAGAAATGTATGATTTTAATTTTTTTTATTATATAACCAAATTCTAGATCTAGAGAAAAAAAAGGCCGATACTGGGGAATAGCCAAACGTACCAGTGGGGAGGCTTAAGCTTTGGTGATTTCTGCCGGTGATAGGGGTTGGCTTCGACAATATCTGTCGATGAGGGGGAGGGTTGGCTTCGGCAACATGTACCAGTGGTGGGGGGTTGGCTTCGGCAATATGTGCCGGTCTTAGGGTAATAATCGCCGGTTTAGGGTTTTGTATTAATTATGATTTTAATGATGTTTATTATAGTTTGATAACTATATTTATATTAATTATATTTTTTTAATTATGGTTAATTTGATTAAATTTATCAACTATATTTTTAGATCTATTATACTCTGTTAATTATGCTCTAAGATTTTAATTAAATATAGGTTTGGTAAATTATCTCTCTATTCTAGGGTTTTGGTTATTTTTAGGATGTGTAATTATATATATTAATTATGGTTTATTTATTATATTAATTATACTATAATATTTTAATTAAATATAGGTTTGGTAAATTATCTCTGTATTCTAGAGTTTTTAGTTGTTTTTAGGATGTGTAATTTGTATATATTAATTATGGTTTATTAATTATATTTTTTTAATTACGATTAATTTGGTTAAGTTTGTTCATTATGCTTTTAGATTTGTTAATAAGTTGTTAATTACGTTATTGTATTATGTATATATGATTTGATATTTATTAGATTTATTTATATTTTTATTAAATATGTTAAATATTGTTATGTGATGGAGGTTATTAGTGAATGTTTTTAATTATATTGATAGGATAATAGATTAGATTAGTTTATTTTATTTTTAAAAAAATATGTTTATAATAGATTAAATATGTTTATATTTGTATTAGATTTATTTAGTTTGTTAATTTTTATGGAATATATTTGGATAAATTTGGTTACATTATTGAAAAAATATATCGGGAAATTGGTTTTATAAGATATCATAATTAATTATAATTTAGTTGTTATATTATACTAAACTCCTATTAGTAACTAATTAAAATATTGTTGATGTATTTACTTAATAAAGTAGAGGATTAGTTTAAGAGATTGTATTTTAGTTATAAGGTTAGGTATACGTATCTCTCTCGTTATCATAATATGGGTTGATATTTAATAATTACATTACCGTCACGTTTGTATTTAGGTTTTATTTATGTGATGACTTATTACTTTCAATTCATATACCTAATTTTAATTGACTTAGTTTTATTATTGAAATTCAGATGAGTCGCGGACAAGACAGAGTAGTAGATAGAACTGAGGGTCGTCTTATTAATGCTTCTTCATGATATAACAGAACTGCTGCTGAGCAACCTGCTCCGATGGCTCGTCTGAGAAATTTCGGAAAGAGTATTGCTAGAGGATTACAACGAGGTAAAAAAGCTGGTGAACAAGAACCGGAAGAAGTATCGGAACAACAAGAATATGCAGAAGTTCCTAAACAACCAAGGTATAGTCATCAAGCTCCTAAATTTTCAACATTTGTAAACTACACAGGTCGTCCATCATTTATGGCCGATGTTAGCATTTCGGGGTTCAGAGGGTACTTAGGTTCGGGGTAGGAGGTTCGGGGTTTGGAGGTTTGGGGGTTGGAGGTTCGGGGTTTAGAGGTTTGGGGGTTGGAGGTTCCGGGTCTAGAGGTTTTTCATTATCTATAGAATATATATATTTTCTTACCTCACTGACACAACCTACTATGGGAGTACCATCATCCTTAGTTTACCCACCTGTTGTTGGTGTCTCTAGATCATCATTAGATTTGCCAACATCATTACCCCACATTACTGATCAAGCATCATCATCAAGTTATGTGCGTAATGATGATGGTGGTGATGGTGATGGTGGTGATGATGATGATGATGAGGATGAGGAGGACGATGATGATAGAGATGATGATGATGATGATAGGGATGCCGGTGATGCTAGTGAAGATGAAGAAAGTATAAAATTGAATGATGAATAGTACTTACTTGGGCCATGTCCAGGAGGCTCAGTAATCCCTAATTTGATTCTAAGCTTTGGCGGTCACACAACTTTAAATTTATGGTTAGGAAAAGCAAGTTTATCATATTCATTATTTCTTAATTCTTATTTTATATGTAATCAATCATATATATTCATTACATTTGTTTCTTTTATTTTTTAGGATCGTGGTTGTCTCAAGATCCACACGAGGCAGGAGGTTTTCAAAAGTTTTCTTAGAAGCATCAATGAAAGGATATTCACTCTAATACGACAAACAGGATTATCACACCTTCCATCCTGCACATTTGAGCATGTGAGCATGCCACTTATTCCAGCATTTACTGAGAGATGAAAACCAAATACCAATAGCTTTCATATGCCATAGGGTGAGATGACAATCACCCTTTTAGATGTACATCGTATATTAGGGCTACGAGTTGATGGTCATCCATTACATTTGGAGATGACAGTGGACATGAGTGGGTAATTGATTGGTGCAATGGGTGCCTTGTTTGGGATGGAGGAAATGCAAGTGAATGAAGTCACCCGAAAGGGGAGGCTTCCATTTAAATGGATACAAGAAGTATGTGAATCATATTGGTTAGGGGATGAGAAAAAAGTGATCGAATATATATTATGGTTGATCGGCTTATCGTTGTTTGTCGATAAGACGGTTGATAAAGTTAATCCATACTATATCATTTTTCTTCAAGATCTTAGCCGGGTTGAAGGTTATGCATGGGGTGCAGCCACGCTTGCTTTTCTATATTGACAACTTGGTATGGCTTTTAGAGCTGACGCTGTTTAAATTTCAGGATGTGCCACTCTATTACAGATAATTTTATAATTACCATATATATACATATATTACATACTCTACATTAGTTATGATTCTAACAGCCAAATATTATAACAGACCTGGATATATAAATACTTTCTAGGGTTTTGAGTGGAACGATATAGGTATGATCCAGACCATCCTCATAGTATGAGGTGGTTTTGTGAACAGAAATTTGACAATAAATTGGAGACGCTCGAGTACTTTCGAGCAAAGATTGATCTTATACCTGCATTAAAGGTATGCTAAAAACATTATATTGTTACTATATTATGTTAGCGATATCCGTACTTAGTTTACTTTTTTTTTGATGAAAGGTTATTTGGGATCCGTACATAGTAACTGATCCATATAGAGATTGTCGTATGGCAGTCTATTACGGTTGTTTATATTGTTTGGAGAAAGTTGAACCGTATATGCCAGATAGAGTGACACGGCAATTCGGATATACACAAGTGATTCCTGAGAAGCCTATCAAGCCCACTAGGAACACATACAGAGGTCCTTCCCTCAAGAAGTACAAAGTTTACTATGCACACATGTTTAGCCAATGGTTCTTGAGGCATGAACACATATTGTGCCCGGATGTTTTTGGACCATCGGCTCAATACCCACGAGATGTGGCTTATGATTATATGGATTGGTATGCTCCCATAACTCATAGGTATGTATTGGCAATGACAGAAGAATATTTGGTAGATCATTCGAATGATGATCATCAAATTCCGGCCGAAAAATGTCTGAACAAAGCACGTAAAACTATCCGTCGATTTTATTGGAGGGGAGAGCCAGCTCCAAATTATCAGCAGCTAGTTACATGTATCGAAACCCTTGTGCTTGATTTAGGAGTTACTCTACCTGGGCGTGGGCATTTTTAATGACCTTGATGTATTATCGTATTATTATGTACTCCGATTAAAATATGTTTGTTACAACTAATGCCAGGTGTCGTTTTTATTTTACCATACATCTTTAAAATAATATTATTCAATCCACATTTAACACCGAGATACTTAAGTTGAATAATGTACAAATATATCCGATTACCATAGGTAAAATACTTAAGCTATCATAGAAAGGTAAGAAGAAAATAAACACAAAGCTCAAAAAATTTATCAAAACACAAAGCTAAAAAAATTTATCACATAGATGTTTCAAAGGATGTAAATACAAATAAACTAAGAAAAAAATACAACAATTCTAAATTAAAGTTGAGTATGAAGATAGAGGATGTGGCTCTTGTGTGCATCATATACCAATGCACGTCATTGTTGGAATCTTGATGAATATAGGGTATTCCATGTTGAAACGTTGCTATCACGGTATCTATTCCAATTTGCATGTACTGGTAGGAGTGGAAAATTTTCTAAAAGATATACCTGTCAAACACAAAAATATTATGTTAGCCATTCATATAATATTGAAATGAAAAAAAAATTTCATAAAACTTAGTGCTCACCGATATGTGGTGATTCATGTCTTGCAAGAAACATATAGTGAATTTATTTTTAGGACCTTAAATTCCGTGTTGCGCCACTAAAGGTAGAAATGAACTGCACACATTCAATGAGTAATATGCAAACAACACAAAGTAACGGGTTGCAATGACATGACCAATATCAGGCATTTCCATCCAGTATGCCATCGAAGCTAGCCCTTCCCAGTGGGCAATAGTATTAAGAACTTGATCAACACTGTCATATACGAACACATTCTCGTACAACTGTTGTCTCGCCAATATCTCGTGATATAAGTAGGTACGAATTTGAACCCACCGTTTTTCATCTCCTAGTATAATAGAAGTCAATGCTCTGAAACCACATTTCCCATCTCCTAACACATTACACCAGCTACTAATATAAGGAACTATATGTCGATTCATCCGAGTCACATACAGAAATTATAATTGGCCTGACGACATAAATGCCGATTGTCATCCTCGACCTCGACCATGACCCCGACGTTGTGTTGATCTCAAACGACTACAAAATTATTGTTTTGTATACTCCCAACTAGATTGTTCCCTTTTGGTGGAGTTCATTGGGTGACCCCTATACTGTCGTACCGGTAGCTCGTGGAGAGGTGTTCTCTAGGGAACTGCAATATTAAATATCTCTCTGGCCAACTGATTCTGTATTTCCGGTGGCTGGCTCATAACAGATTCCATGGAAATATGGAGTAAATGAGATGCAACCTCTAATGGTTCTTCGGACGTTAGTGGATTAATCGGCCCATCTATGTAGAGTTTTTTCCAAGACGAATGAATAGCCGATAGGAGGATTGACATGTAGTTATGAATGTATATCTTAATCTCATGCGTACATAGTATCCCGTATGTACGACGCATGTAACATCCGTATAAATCATCATCGGCACCTACGTAATCAAGTTTCTGACACTCTTTGTTGACCAACTCCATTGCATATAAAACAACATGACCCCTCAAATTAACATAAAGGGCACTTGTAGCAAAATGAGGAGTATTGAACCGAGACCTCTCCAGCGATGTTTTTATCTCATCAAGTTGCAATTCTAAGAACGCATGCATTTGTTTGTGCACTGTATTGAAGCTGCCTCGTGATGTCTCTAGAAATCTCTTCAAAGATCCATGAGCACCTTCAACCCTGTTCATAAAAAAAATCAGTATATGAATTTATCAACATAAAAGAAGTAAAAGTAGCTATACTAGGAGATAAAATATAAATCATACCTATTCGTTATAATATGATGGATATGAAACACGTCACCAAAGATTGCAGAAATGATTTTATGTTTATATGGTTGTAGTCAATTCGTCTTTAGATACGAAATTAGGCTCGACATGCTTCTGTAATCTTCCTCCAATGACAATAGTTGTTCCTCGTATGTTTGTTCATCCGTGGCATCTATCACATTTTTCCATCGTGATATAAAACCACGTGTGAACGATGAATGGACAGAGACTTTCTTACACCTTTCCTCCACATTCTTATTAACATGAAACGTACATAAAAAATGTTTTGAAATAAGAAAAATATGTTCCACGGCTAAAATAAGAGCAAGTTCTCGGTTGGTAATAATGGTGGTTGAAAGCATACATGGATCCTCAAGTACCCAAAAATAATTTTCCTCCTTCTCAGATGACATGTATGCACATGCAACATTGAAATTCAATTGTGTTGGTATTAATCCAACAATTTTAAGTAAGGGCATTCCATATCTATTCGTCTTATACGTGCAATCCATTTGCAAAACAAAAGGAAATGCACATAAAATATTAAAAGATACGGGATGTGCAAATAGATGTTCACTTATTACATTTGATTCCGGTTCACTTCGATGCCACTGAAAATAATAATTCACAACCAACATACTTATAACATGATGTAACATTGTTTGATCGTCCATTTCTTCGGACCTAAGCTTCTGCCGAGCATTATAAATATGACTTCTCATACTTACATTTCCTTTAAATTATTTTTGAATAAGCGGTATGATTTATCGTGACTTTACGTTAGCTGTGATAAGTTCATCAAAAAATTAAACTTCATCTTCTGTCAACTTACCAAGGACAACATGCCTTTGGTCATAATTTGTCAATTCGTGATTGTGTGTCCCGTTCTTAACTACCACCTATCATCCACCATTATTATTTTCAAGGCCAATAATAAAAAAAAAGGATAATTATTCTTTTTAGAACATGTATTACGTGCACCTTTGGTATCTATAGGTCTAGTATGGACGTATGTTCCACTTCTTTCACATTTTATCAAAACTCTACCTGCCTCTATACCATTTTCTTTTCTAGAACCTTTGATAATCAAAATTATCTTATGAGTTCTACCCATTTTTTAACCCATGTCACAAGTTCTTCTCGATCAGAAAATATTTAATCTGTTATAAAAAATCTCTGATAATTTTGAGTTGTAAAGTATGTATTTTCCATATCCTAAAAAAAATAGTTTACCATAATAATATAATAAAAAATATTAATTTCATCAAACCAAATTTATCGCCATAATTTCAATACTAAAAAATAAATTTTACCTATTCGTCTAAGTTGTAATTAATATTGGGAGAATCCATTTGTATATCTTCTGCGTATCCATAGCTTATCGGTATTGTAAATCTATCATCGTAGTACGATGGGGTTGTGACCCCATCTTTATAGTTCATCGGACTTCCGAACTCGTCGTATCTTATCGAAGTTCCAAACTCTTCGTAGTTTGAAGAACTTTCAAATTCATTATTCATTCTGAGTGTTTAAAAAATATTGTAAAATTTTATCTGAAGATTCAACAAACAATTCTTACTCTGAAGAATAGAAACGATGAGTTGAATAATAGAACTGATAAGTCGTTCGTTTATATATAAGGATTCGAACAGAAACTACAATAATTATACACACGTCTGAATCGAATATAAACTACAATAATTATAGATATACCTACCCCCACAACCAATACCTATACCTCTGACAAAAAAAATTTTGCGCCCTACATTTATCAGAACCATATATTGTATTTAATAATTTGATTTGAAAAGATTTAAAACAATACAAGGATGCCTGCCGCAACCTATACTTCTGACTAAAAAATATTTGCGCCTAAGTGAACCATATATTGTTGATTTGAAAATATTCGCAATAGTAATTTCTTAACGTTATCTGTATATATAATTTATACATTATAGATATATTTATACTAGATATTGATTGAAATTATTTTTATTTACAAATAATTTAAATTAGTTAACAAAATTAAAATATTTAGGGCAGGAGGAGGAGGATTCAATATAATGAGTCGTTGAAGGAGCAAGCATGCAGCAGATCTTGCCGATGGCATTGGCCATGCTTTGGCATATTTTGTCGATGACATGACAATTGCTGCGGCAGATCTCACCGGTAGGAGGTAGGAGGTAATCGTAGATATTGTCAATGTTGGGTCGATATAGTCAGTAAAAATAGAGGGTGTTGGAACGGTATAATCGATAAAAATTACCGTGCGGGGAGGTCAAACTCAAATTGTTTTTAACCTCGGACCAAACTACAAACATGACCATTTTATACTGTGTGATCTAAAATTTTGGGTTGACCAGGATTTCAGACGCTCTTAGATACCCCCACCATTTATTTTGTTTTTTACTTTTTCTTGCCATCTTTTACTTTTGTTTCTCTTTTCCATGCTTTTTGCCCTTTTCTTACTTCTTTTTTCTTTTCTTTTCCGAGCCTGCTCTGTTGCTAGCATGGACCTCGACGGAAGTTTGTGGTAATTAGTTTTTCTTCTTACATCTCAAAATGTGGCGGGTTACCGGTGACATTTTAAAACTTGCTTCCTAAAAAGAATTTTAGCACATCCTTGGCTTGGCTTTCGGTCTCAGTCCTCCGTACTACTCAAAACTAGGCGGACCCTCTACGGTCAGATGCATCCCAGCTTGCAACACAGCAGCAACATCCAGATCCAGCCATGGCCTAATCCAGAAAAGCGATGGAGGAGGAAAACGTGAGCGTATTATACAGTACGTACTTCTACAGCTCCCGGACATCCGCGCGTAATAATAATAATTTCCTACACGTGAGATGTGGCCAAGTAGTAAATCACTAAATGGAAGGAGATAAAACTTGCTGCTGATGCCTCCATGCCATCAGTTAAAACAGCTGTCTGCATGCACTACCGCCTGCGACTGCTACTATTTCTTCAATGTGAGTGGGGCGCAGGGCACTTAATTCGATTGTGATCGGGCAATTGAATTCCATTGGTCGAACGGCGAATTCAGATCCTATAGATGAGGGCCGCATGCTCCCAAGGCCAGAATTAAGTCGGCTTGGGGGCTTGAGCGCCAAACCATGAGTTATTTAGCACTCGGTGATCTAGATCAAACTCGTGGACTTAAGCTTCGAAAAATCAATTCAACTATTTAGCAGTCATAAGGGAAGGTACTATCCGGTCAGAAACATTGTTTCCTCAAGCAACTCATAAGAGACCCTAAAACCTAATTATGCTAGCTGCTTTCCCGTTCGGGTTCTCTCTACAGCAATACGAGCAACGACTATTAATATCAATCCGCTATAATCACCCATAAGCCAACGGACGACCTATTTAATGCCCTAAAAGAAGTAGCCAAACGCTACAACATTATCAACTTAGTGGAAAAAAAATATTCAAGTAATAACTAAACGTATCTAGATATGCATCAACACAGGTCTGACGTATGATGACACATCCATAAGAAGAGAATCATAGAACGCAAGAATACGAACTAAAACATCATGAATATAGCTCTTGTGTTGTGGATCTTTAACAATCAGTGATGTGGAGGGCCGTGAAACATTACTCAAGGGCCCACTCATCCACCGTCCTCATGCACCTGCCAAGGGACACACATTTTATAAAAGAATACCTATAATATTTTCATTTTCATTTCATGATTCATGCCTTCTTTTTTTTTTTTTCGAAAATGATAAAGCATTTAGTTCTATATCATCAAATTTATCCTTATATTGTATTCCCATTCTCATTAATGTATTTAAAAATAATAAAGGTGTTCGAATTTTGGATGTTTCCGTTGATATTATTTATGGTGAAATTTAAAGATTCTTAATAACCGTACTGAAAAATTATATTTCGTTAACGTTGTCAATTGGCCTTTACTACTATCACCATGTCACAAAACTCAACTCATAGTTAATACAATTATGTACTTGGAAGTAGGGGTTCTCAAAAATTGATCCGGGTTGAAAATTTGGACCAACCGATCGATTATTTTAAGTTTCGAACTAAGATTGAGTTAATGTTTGGTCTTCGGTCTAAGTTCTAATTTCAAAGTAAAAAAAAGAAAAAATTTATTCCTTGATCGATCCCAATTCTATCTAATTTGGTCCAAACCGGTTAACCAAAAGATACATATATTTACTATAAAAAATTATATAATTTAATAATTTTGATGATAATTAATTTTAGATCGATTATTTCCGTTCGATCTCTTATCCTAAGTTAAAAAAAAACTTGACCCTCGCTGAATCTATCTGGATCGAGTATTTTTAAAATTAAATATATAACTTATACATTTAATATAATTATAATATATTTTTATCATAAATATATTAAAAGTACAAAATTTTAGGCACACTAAATCACCTAATAATTTTTTATTTGAAGGAAGTAAATTCATTCGTTGATAGATGGGTTGGCATATCCCACTAATCCTCAATCATGTACCTTTGGCTTTGACCAACAAAATCAATGCTGATATTTATCTGACGAATTTTAGGATGACCAGTCAACGGCGAAAAAATAACAGAATTCGAATTGTTTTTCCGACCTTGTATTCTTATTATTTTATCCACGTGAAGTATCTTCAGGGTCTTCTACAGATATGAAAAGGTAGAGCCATGTAGGTAGGCAGCGTCGCTGCACTATATATATGTATTAGTGGGCCGGGCAAATGGCGGGAAAAGGATGATAAGACACAACTAGCAGATAAAGCTAGCAAAAATGGATCCGTACTAACAAGACGGAAGAGGCCACCACTAAAGTGCATGAGCACTTGACCCAGTGATCCGACCCAAAAAAATTAAATTCAAACTTAACTTTTACCGAGATACTTAAATCTCATCTCAATTTAAAACTCAAACTAATCCAAATTCATCTAAAATTAGTTGACGTGGTGATAATTCGTAACTAAATTAATCTAATCCAAAATGACATACCATAATCCGAACCCTATATCTGAATATAAATTTAATTATTATCCAGACTAACCCAACATTGCTCATACATTGATATAAACTTAAATTTAATTTAAACTAAAATTTAATTAGTTCCAAAAAGGAAATGTTATACTTTATATAAATTGCTAACTAAACATCAATAATTATTTTATTATTAAAATTCAGTGTCAATAAATATGATAGACAACCTATACAACAACAAATAAAACAAAAATAGTAAGCATTTGTTCTCCTCGCTTTTTTATTGTGTTGTTGTTGTAATAAAATTTATATCATTGATGATGGTGATGATGATGATGATGATTATATAAGTAAAGACAATAATAACAATAATAATAATTATTGATTATTATAATAATAGTTATTATAATTTATATGATAATTATAATTACTATAATAGACATAAAAATAATTATAATTATATGCATGCTGCAAATTCCTATATAAGGTAATCTCAAAAGTTCTTACAAACATAATGTAAATGGTCCTAGATATTCCTCTTACGCGGCCTTTATTAAGGATAAGAGCATATGGAATAATATCATACTTGCTCACGAACTTGTAAGAGGTTACAAAAAAACAAAATATCATATATCCCTTCTTTGCATGTTCAAATTGGACCTTAGGAAAGCCTACGACCCTATTGAATGGTATTTTCTTGAACAAGTTTTACATGAATTGGGATTGCCTTTTCAATTTGTGAAACGTATTATATAGTGGATCAGGGGTGCTCAACATTCGATTTGAAAGAAAGATTATAGACCGAACTGACCAATTATTTTGAATTTATGTGGCAAAATATATTTATTTGATCTTTAATTTATTATGATCCAAACCAATCCAATTTTTGGTTTGACCCAAAAATTGCTTAACATTTTAACCAAAAACTATATTTTTAATAATACATACATACAAAATTTAAAATATTCGATTCTAATTGGTCTAAGATCAGTCATTCTAGTCTCCAGTCCCCACTTGAAAAAGTTTCAATCTTTAATTGGGTTTTGTTCCGATTTTGGACTCAAGCATACCTCTAAACTATGAGTTACTCCTTCTTATATAATGGCGAGTTTGCCCAAACTTTTGATGCTAAAAAGGGCCTTAGACAAGGAGACCCTATATCTCCATGCCTATTTGTTTTTGTTATGTAATACTTGCATAGATTGTTACAAGGCTTATGGAAAAAAAAAATACAAAGCACACCCTAAAGGTCCACAAACAAGGATTATTAGTATTTTTTCTTTGTGGATGATTTGTTGCTTTTCATTGAGGGGATACATAATCAATAGAGCTACTACTTCAAACTTTCTAAAATTTCTCCTCTCTTTTTAGATTGCAATTGAACAAGAATAAAAGTTAGTGGTATGTAATGGCATGAGTCAAGATGCCAAAGCAAATTTGGTTGTTGCAACACACATCCAAGACAACATGCTTCTAGTTACCTATTTAGGAATTTCTTTCTCAAGTGCTAGATGAACTAGCTCTCATCTCACTAAACTCATTGAGAAAATGGCATCCAGTCACAAGTTATGGATGGTCTAACTTGTTAGCTATGTCTATAGATTATAACTCATTAAAATTAGGCTCTACACCATGTATGTGTTTTGGTTTATGATATTCATTATGCTAAAGAAATTTATTGTCATTATTGAAGTGTTATGTAGATCATTCTCATGATTAGGGTCAACCAGTTGGTCCTCAATGACCTAAACCAACTTTGTGAAAATGAACAGTACCCATAAAAAAGATGATTAGTATGCTACATACCGAGTAAGGTAATCATACAGTTATAACAAGGTTAAACAATGTCATAAGGTCATGAAGAAGGATATTCATACATATAAACTAATATAAGATAATGTAAGATAAGATTTGATTTTGTGTCTCACAATATAATACAATCACAATCTATAGTATTATCTACATAGAGTTTAGGAATCTAACTATTTTCAACCGGTGGAACGATATCAATAATATACAACTCTAGGGTGAAATGCTTTGGACCATTATTCTCGTCAGGTGGAATAAATAGATATTACCCCCGGGAAAAAGCTCGCGGCTACTATTCTTATTTGTTGGAACGGACAGGTACAACAAATCCTGACTTACATAGTCTTTCACTTTACATCTTAATGTCTTATAAATGATCGTGATCATTCCAATTATTTATTTCACATTGAATTCAAGGACTCTATTATTGTAAAATGGTGAAACAATATCTTTAATATACAATCCTAGGGTAAAATGCTTCTGACCACATTCTCATATGGCGGAATGGACAAGTACAAACCTAGAGCAAAAGGCTCTTAACCACTATTCTCGTCTAGTGGAACAATGTTTTATCATGTACTTCGATAAGTATATTTCACTTGTCATAACAAGGAATGAAAGAACAATGTTTTACTTGTTCTTAGTTGCATGGATCTATACCATGTACTTTGGTTAGCGAAACCCATTGATCTAATGGTTGAATGTTCCGTTGATGAGAAGAGGAACTTTGAGAAGTGGGATTACTCTAATCACACGGGTCTTATGATCATCAAGCAAAGTATTCCAAAGGCTTTCAGGGATAGATTCTCTTATGAGATCACTGATGCTAAGGATGTTCTTGCCAAAATTGAAATTACTTAGCAAAAAATGATAAGGCTGAAATAAGCACTCTTTTGTAGTGCTTGACTTCATTAAATTATATAGAAAAAGGAAATATAAGGAATTACATAATGGATATGCATAACATTTGTTCAAAACTTAAGGCACTGAAGCTCGAGTTGTCTGATGACTTACTCGTGCATTTAGTACTAATCTCTCTTTCTACACAATTCAGTCAATTTAAGGTCGGTTACAACTTCTAAAAGGAGAAATAGACTCTTAATAAGCTCATTTCATATTGTGTGCCAGAGGAAGAAATATTGAAGTAAGATAAGACTATGAGTGCTCATTTAGCATTTACCCTTAAAAGTCAGGGTGTGAAAAAAAAGAATGAAGCTGCTTTTAAGGGTCTAGTCCAAAAAAATAGCAGAAGGAAAAGACAGCTACTTCTTTTTTCAAAAATATTGGACGTGTTGAGAAGGATTGTCAAAAGTTTCATGCATGACCCATGAAGAAAGGTACAATAATTGCTTTGGTTTGTTTTGAGCTTAATTTAGCTTCAATACCGAAAAACACTCGTTGGTTAGATTCTGGTGCTACTACACACATAAGTGTTTGTGTGAAGGGGTGCCTGAGCTGGCGAAATATAAATGATGGTGAAAGAAATATCTATGTGGGATATGGAAAGGCATCAATGGTTGAAGTGATTGACACTTTTAGGTTATTTTTAGAAACCATCATTATTTTGATTTGAAATAGACTTTAATTATACCGTCTTTTAGGCAGAATTTGGTTTCTATTTCCTTATTAGACAAATCTAGTTATTATTTTTCAATTGAAAATAATAAATTTAGTCTTTTATTAAATTCAAATGTTATTGGTACTTTTTCATTGTATACATATAACCTATATATGTTTGATGTCATCGCTTTATATCATGAAACATTGCATGTAGAATCATGTGGTACTAAACGTAAATTAAGTAAAGAAAATTTAGTGTCATTATGGTATAAACGCTTGGGTCATATCTAAAAAGGAAGAATTAAGAGATTTGTGTATGATATAATTTTAGATTCCTTTGACTTTACAAATTTTAACAATTATGTTGAATGCATTAAGGGAAAACAAACCAAAATAAAGAGGATAAGTGCAAATAGATCTTCAGACGTCTTAGAATAGATTCACATATATATCTATGGGTTATTCCTTATGGCTTCATATAATGACTAACAATATTTTATATCATTCATAGACGATTGCTCAATTTATGAATACCCGTATCTCATTCATGAAAAGTCATGGTCATTGGATGTATTCAAGTCTTTTAAGATTGGAGTTGATAATCAACTCAACAAAAGGATCATGTGCATTAGATGTGACCGTAGTGGTGAATATTATGGTAGATATGACGGTTTAGGTGAAAAATATCCAGGAATATTTTCTTGATTCCTAGAGGAGTGTGGAATCATTCCACAATACACTATGCCAAGATCTCCTAGCATGAATGGTGTAGCTTAAAGACAAAACTGAACTCTTAAGGTCATGGTAAGGAGTATGATTAGTCATTCTACCTTACCAGAGTCACCTTGGGGAGAAGCACTAAAGGTAATAGCTTACATTCTGAATAGAGTATCAAATAAAGTAGTTACTAAAACACCTTATGAAATTTGGGCTGGCAAAAAGCCTAGTATAAAGCATTCTCGTATTTAAGGATACCCAGCTGAGGCTAGGCTATATAAGCCACATGAAAAGACGTTAGACTCCAAATAAATTAGTAGTTATTCTATTATTTAATCTGAGTGATCAAGGGGCTATAAGTTTTATAATCTCACACTCCCACACTCAGGTTGATTTTTGAGGCGGGAACTACCACGTTCTTTAAGGATGTTGAGCTTTGGAGAGAAATAAGGTTAGTGACATTATCTTTGAGGAGGAATCAATTACAATTCTTTCTGGTGTCTCTAACGATGTGCAAGTCCCTGCACCTATCATTATTCAGAAGGAAAATCAAGAGCCTCTACAAGACAATGTTGAACAACCATCTATTGAAAATGAGGCAATTGCTCCACAAGAACAAGCTCCACAACCTCAAGAGCTAAGGAGTTATACCAAAGAAAGGAGAAATATTACTTCAGATGATTACATTATATTTCTCCTAGAACATGAGGTAGGGATTGGGATAATGGAAGATGATCCAAATGGAGAGTTCGAGTTCTCAATGGTGGATTGATGTCATGAATGAGGAAATAAATTCCATGATTGATAATGAACTATGGGATATTATCACATTGCTTGAAGGAAAGAAACTTATTGGTTGAAAATAGATATTTAAGACCAAAAGAGATTCAAAGGGAAATATGGAGAGATATAAGGTACGTCTTGTTGCCGAGGGCTTTACACAAAAGGAAGGATAAGATTTTAAAGAGACTTTTTCTCCACTCTCTTCTAAAGATTCCTTAAGGGTATCATGGCATTAGTGACACATTTTAATCTTGAGTTGTATCATATGGATGTTATGACCACTTTTCTTAATGGTGTCATGTAGAAAACGATCTATATGGTGCAAAAAGAAAACTTTATGTTGGAATACCCAAAGAATATGGTTTGCAAAATTAATAAATCCATATATGACCTCAAGCTAGCATCTCAACAATGGTATTTTAAATTTCATCAAGTTATCACCTCTTTTGGTTTTGAGATGAATTTGGTAGATGGATGTGTGTACCATAAGTTATATGGGAGTAAATATATTTTTCTAGTTCTATATGTTGATGACATAATTCTGGCGTGTAATGACATAGGTTTGCTGCATAAGACCAAGAAATTTATAACTAAGAATTTTGAAATGAAGGATCTCGATAATTCATCTTTTTTTTGGGCATAGAGATACATCGGGATTATTCTTGAGGTATCCTAGGGATATCAAAAAAGACATATGTTGAAAGGATTCTCAAACGGTATCTATGAAGAATTACAAACCAAGAAACACCCTTATTTCTAAATGAGACAAATTTAGTCTCTATTAGTGCCCTAACATTGAATTTGGAATAAAGAAAATGCAAAGTGTTCCCCATGCATAAGTAGCGAGAAGTCTAATGTATGCTCAAATGTGTATGCGTCTGAATATTGCATACACCACTAGGATGTTTGGTAGATAAGAGTAATCTAGGACTTAACCATTAGAAAGCAACCAAACGAGTCATGTAGTACTTATAGAAAATAAAAGATTATATACTCACATATTGGAGGTCAGATAAGCTTGAGATCGTAGGATATTCTGACTCTAATTTTTCCGAATACCAATATAGCATGAGGTTTACATTAGTTTTTTTTTTCTAATGGTTGGAGGTGTTATTTCTTAGAAGAGTGCTAAGCAGGTAGTTATGGTCTCTTCCATTATGATAGAAGAATTTGAAGTGTGCCATATGGCTTCTACTTGTTGTATATGACTATGAAAGTTTGTCGCAAGTCTTTGTATAGTTGACAACATTAAAAGACCACCTAATATGTTATGTGATAATATGGCTACAATTCGGTAGTTGGTGTGTGCTTGGTTAAACAATTTTTGATAAGATAATACTAATAATGGAGCACAACACAATTGTGCATGCATATACGGTTAATCCAATTAATAAAGTGATGAGAGGATGTCGATCCCATAGGAAAAAATTGAAGGAAATATGCTTTACTAAAGTCAGTGTTCTATGAACCTAATTATGTAACTAAAAGTTGGGAGGTTGATGATGAAATATAAAGAAATAAATAAATTTTTAAGAATTTACTAATATTAATGCAGGATAGATGGGAAAGAAATCAAAAGATAGAGTCATGAGAGGAGAATTGTTAACACCAAGTGCTTATACCCTATGACAATTCATGGAATGTTATGCTTAATGGATATTATTCCTTTTAGACTCACTGGGTTCCACTCAGCGGTGAAACATACTCTCATGCTGTCTTCGTCATGATTCATGGGCCTCGGCAATGTCACGTAGTGAATTTTGGGGGATTAATGACAAGGTTTCTTCACCTTTCAATGCCAACCCTATCACCATTTTTCATTGTAAGTTTTGTACACTATCACAATTGATACAAAATTCAGATGAGTGTCTAATGTGGCCAACATTCAACACTTCAACAAATGCAGCTCAACAAAATGAAATATCATTTAACCCAACATGACTAAAATGTCAACGATTACAGCAATAAAGCTTTCCAATCTTTCCTTTTACTAAGATATTTAGCCAATGCTAAATTTCTTCCAGCCAAACAAAAGAAGAGAAAGAAGGGAAGGGATTGGGTAGATCACAATAATACAACCCCTATCTAGCCTAATTAGTCATTCTTTTTTCTCTTTTGGATGAGCTCTAGTGGGACTCTTCTTCTTTTTCCTTTCTCTATTACTCTTCCATTGGTATTTTTCTCTCTCTTGATTGATGATTGATGATCCATAGATGATCCTTTATGATATCTTCAAGGGGTATTTATAATGTGTAGAACGTGTAGGTAGAACAAATGTCCTCTGATGTTGCGATGGTCGACAATATCCAAGCGTCAGGCGGTTGTACCCTGTGTCAGGTGACAGTATTCTATAGTGGTCCCCTGGTGAATGCTACCAACTTCAGGAAATTTATGCGTTCTTCTTTTGTCGACATGCAGACCCTTGATAGTGCCGTAGGTGGTGGCTCTTACAGTCTTAGCAGGGTGCAGATATGCTTTGATACTATGGGTTGTCGCCATTTTTGCACATGCTTTGAAATTAACTGAGTAAAATTATTAATCCTATGAGGTGCCATAAGAGTGGAAAGTGCTCTCAATTCATAGGGTATAATAACTCTTTTTAGATTAAACTCAAGTGAGTCATGTGATATCTCAAAGGGTGGAAAAACTGTTAAGAAACACACCCTGACCCTATGACTCTCTAATGTAGTAAAAATCATAGATATAATGATACTTTCAGGGTCCTTTAATCATCTCAAATCCACTCATATCAGTATTCCAATAACAACCTAAGTTATATGAAATTGAAAAGTATCGATATTAAATAATTGATTATTAAAGAGAAAGTTCATAAATGAGAATTGTCTATACAGCATATCAATACATACTCCATGATAGTGGATCCACTCACTAAGGCTTTACCACCCAAATAGTTTCTCGAGTACGTTGCTTGTGTGGGTGTTATGTCAGCTAATGATGTTAAGTTTTAGTGGGAGTGTGTTACTTCACTTACTCTATGTATGGAGACTTTGTTTTCGCTTATGGACATTTTGGCCATATATTTTTCCACAAAAATAAAGTTTTAGTTTTTTTCCTTTCTATATTTATTTCTGATTTGATATGACTAAAGTAATAATGTTAACCGATTGGAAATAGGCATGTTGAGATCACATTAAATGATTTTCATGCTACACATTCACATTTTGATCCATGTCATTTAGTTATATCCTCATGCGTGACCATTGAATGTTTAGTTACAAAGAAATATGACGAAGATGACTTTGATTCTATATTGGTGTGACTAATGGACCGAATTGATTATAGATACATTTTATAACGATAACAATTTAAGCTCATTTGGTTATTTTGTAATTCGTGGTTATAAGGTCACACATATAGCCCAAGTGGGAGATTGTTTGGTTTTTATCCAACATTGGGCATATATGTGAATGATACGAATTGCGGGTTGTCGCATAAATTAAGCTTATATATAAGTGATCGTATTTACATATAAATTATTAAAGCTTAATGTATCTAATTAGATGTGAACCCATATGTGTTGAGATTTTGGGTATTCTAGATTGTTTATAGATAGAGCTAGAATAACCCAGTAGATAGCATGTTAGTTGTCTATATATAGGGTCGTGGTCTTTGGGTCACATATACTTCGTCCTATTCGATTTCCATTAGTCAATAGAAACCGACAAGTATGTGTCTGATCTAGAAGATCATATTACCACCTATCGATTATTGTTTTGAACGCAATAGAGTATGGTGATTCTCGTGTTATGGATTCAGGCATACTTCTACATTACGTTATTATATAAATCTTAATGAATTAGCATGGAATCCTGTTGGATTTAAAGATTATATATTAATCTATCACAACATACCATAATATAAGTTCAAAGCCATCCTTATAATGTCAATATACATCAAATTATTGAAAACACCATTCCTAAATCCTAATCCTAGTTATTGTGCGATATTTGGTTTGTAGGAGTATATTTTAAGTTACACTTTGAGTATACTTGAAACGTATATATGGATTTTAGCGAGATATACAGCCAGATGGGTATAATATTTACCTTTTTTTATCCTACATGATTTTTTTTTTCTGGATGATTCGACGATTCATTTGATAAATAATCTGGTAGACCGAAAACAGAATGGATTGACACACATTGATTTTTTTGGTATCTGCTTAACAAATTTATTCATTTCAAAAGACTTAATAGTAAAATTGTAATGAAATTAAATAATAACAAAAGATGGTTTTAAAATTGGACAGAAGGTAGTAAGTTGATTCATTTACTCTACCGGAATTTGATGCGTTATCTAATTTGATGACGCGTAGAGGAAACAATGTCGATGCGTCGTGGAGAACGTATTTGGTCAAAATCACGGACAGCCGTGGATCAAAACAATCGGCAATAATCTGGCTCCATTAGCAGAGAGCGAGTCATCCATGATCCATCCCTTTCCGCTCTAATAATAACAATTGTCTTTGATCTAAGTTCAACGCGTCGCATTTAGTTTCGTCAAAGATGTGACCGTAAAATTAATGTTTTGGGTTGTAGTGGAAAGTGGAGGCCTAGAGTAGACGGTAAGACTGTGACACACAACACAACGTACATTAGAATAACAAGAAGAAATAAGGAAGCTTGGTGGAAGGAGACGATGCGATCTTATTCTTAGGCGCGTAGTAGATAGATTAGTCAGGTGATGGAAAAGTCATATTTGAGTTGAGCGGTTAGGATGGACATTAATTAATTAATCGGTAATCAACCGTCTTTTAATGAAGCGGTGAGGAATTTTTTTTTCTTACTTTAATTTAATCAGAATTTGAGTTCTAAAAATATAACAAAATTTAAAATGATTAAAAGAGCTATCCTATCGGCTCGAATAACCACTTTTTTTGTTTATTAAAAAATATGGAATTAACTAATTGATTGAATATATTATTCACGTGTGTTGTTTGGTGTGGAACAATGTACTGCTCATAATAAATTCTCATTTGATAGATTCTATTGATATTAAATGAGCGGGATCACAAATGACGTCCATTCAAACCAACCAAATTTATATTATGCGTATTTTTTGATTCTTCATTGTCAAAGATATGTGACTCTTAAATTAGCCCATTTCATTTAATTGTTGTCAACCGAATCTATTAATTTAAGAATTAATTGCAGGTAATCTTTTTATTTACCTTAAATCATATTGTTGTCCCATAAGCAAGCTAATGAATATCCATTTAAGTTAAAATCAAGTTAATATATAAGCTAAAAAGTAAAAAGAGTATGGAAATGCCAGAACAATAATCTAACATGAGAGATTATTGTTTGAGGGGGTTCCCCATAGCAGATACTATAAAAGTTAATTGTATATTCAATTCTTGCATACTTTTCTTTTGCTAATTAGGTTATTAATTTTTTTTTATCAATTATATTAGCTTTTTGAATTTAACTTCTTTATTATACCAAATCAAGTACATATAAAATATGCTAAATAATTAATTCATCATAACATAAATTTAAAACTAGTTATTATCCAGCCACAAAAATATGAGATATAATTTAAAAATTAAATATAAAAACCAAACTATAATTAAAAAAATAAAAGCTTAAATAAACTTAATCAGTAATTTATTGGTCGTTGATGGGATATACTACTAAAATAATCAATGAACTAAACTTCAATAATTTTATTTTTTTTATTACTTGTCTATCTCATTTTCTTAATTAAACTAAATATAAAACAATAATTTCCTTTTCTTTTAAAAGCAGCAAACGGAGCCTAACAGTCTGTTTGGTTTAAGGAAACTAATGAGGAAAGGGAAAAAAATTAGAAGGAAAATATTTAGGTGGTGTTTGGTTAGTAGGAAAATTGTAAGGAAAGAAAATAAGGAGGAAAGGGTGGGGGATTATTATACAGCATCATTTTCCTCAGTTTTAGCTGAGGAAAATAACACGGAAGGAAATAAATCGAACTCACCCGACTCAAGAGCCTCGCCTCCATCGGCTTCCTTCTCCTTCGTTCTCCACCGACATTTTTTCCACCTCTGTTCCAGATTCTTAAGCAGTATTAGAAACCCAAATGCACCAGTAGGAAAGAGGAGACAGTAGTCCAAGCCTGCCGCGGATAGACATACTTGTCTCTTTGTTTGAGTGTTCATCATTTGTTTGAGTGAACCGCACGAATTTTCCTCATATTCCTGATTCATCTCAATACACAACACCTTTCTCATCCCTACTGAAATACCCCAAAATTCCTAATTTAGAAAATCATGATCGGATAGGAGATTATTAGGGAATTTAGTAAATAAACTACTTTTAGTGAGATAAAAAGGAATTAATAGGATAAATCAAGAAGGAAATTATAAGAGTGTAAATAGGGGAGATTATGGTATTTAAGTTAATTAAGGTTTTCATTTTTGGAATTTATTAAGTACCTTAAATTATATAAAATAGGGAGGATAAAATAGTTTCAAATTAATATAAAATATATGAGTAAATTAATTAGAGGAAAATTTAGGGGTTTTGTTAATTAAAATAAATTTAGGAAGATTTTTCCATAAATCCCAAAATTTACCTAAAGGAGGAAATTAATTATGGTTTTGATAATTATATTAAATACCCTAAATTACCCAAATGATATTAATTAATCCAACCCCTAACTTTCCCCTCCTTTTCCTTTTTCCTTTTCCCTTTTTCCTCCCTCCTTTTTCCTTTTTTTTCTTCCTTCCCCTTCTCTCCCCTATTCTCCCCCGACCTGGGCCGGCCTGCTGGCCCAAACCCCTCCCCTTTTTCCTTCTTCTCGCCGCGGCCCAGCGAGCCCGGCCATCCGTGACCCAAAACGCGGCGTTTCGACGCTGAAGTCGCTGAAACGCCGCGTCGCGATATAAAAGGAATTTCGACCGTTGCCTGACGACTCGAGCGCTGCGTTTTCGCCCAAACCCATCCAAAACGCAGCGTTCCATTTAATGGGAAAAGAAACCGCGCGGTCCGACCGGTTTCCTCCCTCTCCTTTCTTTCCCCTGGACCGCCGGTCCAGCCCCTCCCCTTCTTCTTCTTCCTCGCGACGCCGTTTCTCCCCGCCTGCAACTCGAGCTCGCCGGAAAACGCAGCGGCGAGCGTTCCGTCCTTTCTCCGGCCTTCTCTCCTGTCTTTTCGTCCCTGATTTGACCTTACCTTGAGACGTGACCAATCGGGCAGCGTTTTCCCCGCACGCAAGCCCTATCATCCTCTCCGGCGGGTCACGATCTGCAAATTGCAGACCTACTCCGGTCAGCCTCGCCGGACACGCCTCCACCTACCCTCTGACTCTCCCTCGCCTCCTTGTCGTTTTCCCGTCCCAATTTCTCTATAAATAGCCCCAACCCCTGCCTTAATCGGGTTCGATTTTTGGAACCCAGAAATCCCAAACCGCCGCACCGCCCCACCTTCAGTCGCCGTTTCCTCCGCCTTCGGCCGCCGTTGCTGCCTGCCCACACTACCACAATCCTCCCTGCACCGCCCTCTGCGCAACCAACCTCCTTAGCCTCCCTGCCTTGCCCCGCACGCGCCGCCTTGGCCGTGCGAAAATCCCTCCCCGAAATCGACCCCTCTAGCCTGGCGCCACCTTCGCGCCGCCGCCGCCAGCCACGCCGCCGCTTGCAGCGCCACCACCACCCTCCAAAATGACCAGCAACTCCTGCCCTACCACCCCGCACCTCCCTTTCCCTTTGGTTTTCCCTTCCCTAGCCTCCACCACCATTTTTCCCTCTTTCCTTTCCTCCACCGCCGCCGCCGCCGCTGCTGCCGCCGCACCACCGCCACCACCACCACCCCAGTCAGGTTGTCAACCCCCCCTGAACCCTAAGTCCTAGAAAATAAATAAATAAATAAATAAATAAGATAAGTAAATAATAATAAGGGGTAAATAATTAAATAAATAAAGGTGATTAGTGGGATTAATATTATTAACTAATATTATTAGTATTATTATGAATAATATTAACAGTATCATTATTATTATTACTAATATTATTACTACTACTAATACTACCACCCATACTATTATTATTATTATTATTATTATTATTATTATTATTATTATTATTATATTTACTATTATTATTATCATTATTATTGTTGATATTATTATTATTATTATTATTATTGCTATTATTGATATTACTATTATTATTATTATTATTATCATTATCATTATTATTATTATTATTATTATTATTGATCTTATTATTATTATTATTATTGTTATTATTATTATTATTACTATTATTATTATTATTATTATTACTATTATTATTATTGATATTATTATTGTTAGTATCTTTATTATTATTATTACTATTATTATTATTATTGTTATTATTGTTATTATTATTATTATTATTATCCCTATGATTATTATTAAGCATTATTACCACTAACGTTACCATTAGTGTTATTACTATTATCGTTATTATTGTTAATATTAATATTAATATTAATATTATGATGGTTATTACTATTAATAGTATTACTAGTATGATTATTATTATTACTATTATAATAATTATTATTAATATTATTATTGTTATTTTTACTACTGTTATTGTTAGCACTATTATTGTTATTATTATTATTATTGATATTGTTATTATTATTGCTATTATTCTTAGGGTTGTGTTATTGTTATTATTATTACTATTATTATTATCATGGTCATTATTTTACTATTAGTATAATTATTATTATTAATATTGTTATTGTTGTTTTACTATTGTTGTCGTTATCATTATTATTATTGTTATTATTATTATTATTGCTATTACTATTACTATTATTATTAGTAGTAGTATTGTTGTTAATATCATTATTATCATTGTCTTTACTATTTTATTATCAACGTTATTATGGCCGTTGTTATTAGTATTATTATTACTATTATTATTATTATTATTATCATTACCATTATTACCATATTACTATTATTGTTGTAATATTATTATTATTACTTTCATTATTATCATTAGTATGGTTATTATTATTATTATCATTATTCTTATCATTGTTTTATCGTTATTGTGTTTATCGCATCTATTAGTTTATCGATTACTACTGTTATTCTTATTATCCTTATTAATATTATTTTTTTTATAATCGTTGATATTATTACTAATACTTTCATTGTATTTATTATTATTATTTGTATTGTTATTGTCTTCATTCCCATCATATTATTATTATCACTATTATTGGTATTAACATTATTATTGATTTTGTCACCTAAGTGACTATGGATGTACAAATACTTTATTATTATTATTATTATTATTATTATTACTATTATTATCGATAATGCACTATTACTAATGCTAATATGATTCAATTATTACTATTATCATCATTATCATTAGCTGCTATTATTTTTATTAGGAGCACTAGTATTATAAATAGTATTCTTATTAGGGTAGGTATTATTGGTGAATATTATTAATGTTGTTAAAGCCCTCACCTTAGTTTTTGATTTCTAAAATCTACTTAATTAGTGATAATCCGTATAAGCTATCATAAGAGTAGTAACAACCTAATCCTTTTTAATTATAAACCCCATTATTAATAATAGCCTTGGTATTAGGCCATGATAGGGGTAAGATAGGAATTTTGATAATTTCGGTAGAGGGAGATTAACCCTAAGTATTTCCCCTCTTATAGGTAACCGGGTCAAACCCCAGGAGGTGTAGGAGCGTGCTCCAAGCCCGGCGCCGATTTAGGTAAGGACGTAACTAAGGCCACTTGTGTGTATTGCATGTTTTACCTGTCTTGTATACTTGTGCTGTTGTATGCTATAAATTGTATATTATCTGTGTATTGTGAAGCGCAGCATGGAACCGAGGTACGTTCTCGTGCTCTCGGCTGTGTGTATTAATATGTTGTGGTGCAAGTATGGTGTGATGTGATGTGACAGGTTGTGATGTGACCCCTACGACATGCATGCTAGGTTTTGTGAGGAGGTGTTGTGAAGTGGGAACTTGAAAAAGAAAGATAAGCGATTAAGATAACTAAAGGGAAGTACGTCGGTTAACATAGGTATGGGCGATTTAAGGAACTCATAAATTGTGAGATGATGAGGAAGAGGGGAAAACAAATAAATAGAAGCATGGGAATAAAAATAAGGTTGCATAGGGGAAACTAGGGTTTGATGGAAATGATAGAGTTGACATGGGGGAAATGATAGGGCTTGCATGGGGAAGTTAACGTCCGCATGGGAACGAACCTTACGTATGAAAAGATACCTTGGGATGTGAGGGAGTCAATGGAAGGTCCATTTGGGAGTCTGGAGGCTCGAGGCGAAATATAGTACGTAGGGTCTTATAAGGCACCCGATTAGGGTTTTGGGAAGAATTGGTAATATGAGAAAGGCGAAAGGAAAATGGTTAAGGGTGAGAGAGGTGCGGGTTGAGAGTGAGGGTTTTGTTATAATGAATAATTATGGAAGTTTGAGAGAGAAGGAATATGGGAGAATGGGAGAGGTTACCTTTGGGAAGAGAAAGGTATTAAAGTTGATGGAAAACTAGAGTTTTGGGGTCACAGGTAGAATCGATGGGTAAAGCAATGTGATTTGGGGATTGGACCAGAATGAGATGAGGTGTCGAGGATAACTGAATTAACGGTAGTGAAGTAAGAGGAGGTTGGACCACATAGGTCCAGCTAGGGTTTCAAGGGAAACCCTTGAGACTAGTGACAGGTGGGATCCGATATCACGAGGTGTTGCGTGTATAGCGGGGAATTGGACATCGAGGTGCGATAAGGGGGTGCACGAGTTCCAAGATATGGGACGGGCCCTCCTGGGAGGATGATTGTAGATATAGTTAGCCATGCATGTCAAGGGTAAAACACTTTCTAATAAGATACGTTAAAATACTAATCACTTAAAGAGAAAGATGCTGAGCCGGGGCCCAGACCGGTCCACCGGCAAATAATAGTGGCCAGGAGCCGGGGTGCCCTGGAGACCGTGCCACCGGCGAACAATAGTGGTCGGGAGCATTTTGCCCTGTATGATTTCCGGTCCACCGGCTATAATAGTGGGGGTTACCGTGCTCAGCAAACCAAACATAAAATTGATAAGACATGGGAAGATACTAAATACTTACAGTGGAACACCATGTGAGTCGGGGCCAGACCGGTCCACCGGCAAATAATAGTGGCCAGGAGCGTTTTGCCCTGGAGACCGAGCCACCGGCAAACAATAGTGGCCAGGAGCGTTCTGCCCTGTACATATCTCCGGTCCACCGGCTATAATAGTGGGGTTCCCGCACTCATGTGGATTGATAAAGATTATGTGTGAAATAGACATATTATTATTAATGAGAATAAAGGATAAGTCACCGGAAAGTACTCAGACCTTATCTTGTTGTTATTGCATGTGCCTTATGTGATTGTGTATGCAGACTACGTGGCATGATTGTATGCTTGGCCCTAGCGCCTACGCCCTTACTCAGTACTGGACCCGTACTGATACTATGCTGGTTGAATGGGTCCTGTGATGATCCACCAATGGTGGGGAGCAGACCTTTGATGCAGGTTTTGATCGGTTGCTATTGGGGTGGAAGGCTAGATCTGAGTGAGTAAGTGGTCCGGATAATTACCCTTCGAAAATCGTGTGGTTTAATCGTATTTGTCTTTAGAGGATACAAATGTTGTATTTAACTTTTCAAGGGTTTTATCGTATCTTGCTATTCCGTTATTTTAAGTATTCTGATATATGGACCTTTTAAATTGTATTTCGGAATGTAACTTTTACCTTCGCACTCTGATTTGTAGAACTCGTGGTTTATGAATGGTTGTTCTGGTTTTATTTCTTTCTAGCCTTAGCACTTGGTATCGGGTCGGTAGTTATGGATCGATCTGGTACTAAGTGTGGCGGTAATGCCCCCGGATTTACGGTTTTAATTTTCCTGCTTCCGCTAAAACTTTGATTTAAACGAAATTTTTCAGTAGTAAATTTGGGGGTGTTACACCTACTTTCCCGAAAACCAACTGATTGGTTGAAACGTTGAGCGAGGACTAGAATTCAGGCGAAAGGAAATCAAATCAGATGAATGATAATGGCAGAAAAGTGTAACGACGCAGGTGGAAATCGAAACTGGGCTCGTATTTCTGGTACGGAAGAGAGAGCTGATTGACCTACGTCCATCACAGACTGCCGGTATAAGAAGAGACTGATACGAGCGGTGCGTAGCTAGATCGCACCGGGTAAATCAGAGGGGGCCATATAGATCTTGCATAGAGCGAGGTCTTCGATCTTCTTCCCGCAACAGGGAACTGTTTGCTGGTTCGACGTTTCCCTTTTTTTTTTCTTGGTTTTCTTATTCCTCTTGCAGGTCAGATGGTAGTAGTGAAACAGTGATGGTGGATAGGGTGGAAATGATATCATAATGTGACTATTTCAGACACCGCTTGTCCTGCGGCATAATATTCTTTTAATTTCAAAATAGTCTTAATAATATTAAAATAAAATAATGGGTATTAGAATTTGTAATGAATGAAATTTGTCTTGTAAGTCTGCAACATGATTGAAATTTGTAGAAACAAAATGTGTTTTGGTGCTTTTATCTGTTCCGAAAAACTATTATTCTAGATAAAATTAAAATTGTTATGTACATTGGTAAGTAAAGTAGGATGACTTAAATTTTTATCCGCTTTTATATCCGTATTAGTACTCGGATTCATTTATCCGATATGAAATTATATTTTTATTCTTATTTATATAATTTAATATATATTTTCTAAGGCTAAAAGTGAATACATAATTAAATTTTAATAATCTAACCATATAATTCTAATATTAAATAAATTTCATTTTAAATTTGATGGGTTTTAATCAAAATCCAATAGGTTTTATCCGATGGATATATAAACGGATATGGATAAATAGACATAATTATAGATATAGAGGAAAAAAATATTCACGGGATTTAGATATGGATATTGGTATCGATTTTCTTGTTAGGTTGGGGTAACAGATAAGGGATACCCGATACGGTGTTATCCTTAATTAATATTTTACGGAACAAACAAGTGTACTAGTAAAAAACTATGTTTTCTCCCTTTTTATGTTTGTTGTAGCATGTTTTAAATGAAAAGGAATATGAAATATTTTGTATTTTTTTTAGATTTTTTTTGAAAATTATTGTAAGTTATTCATGTAATATTTTAGAATAGTTCTATAAAAAAAAATTGAAATTAGTATTGATTTTATGGAATTTTTATAAATTTTATGTAATTTTTTATGTATCAATATAATATTATAATTTTAATTAAATATATAAAAATATTTAAATAATAACATTTAACTTTTCTTAGAATTTTCTTTCTATATACCAAACACTATAAATATTTTTCAAGAATTTAATTTTCCACAAAATTTTATCCAACAACCAAACAAAAAAAAATTATGTTCTTTTATTTTTTTTCCTTCAATTTTCTTTCCTTTATATTTTTATTTCCACCAAAAAAGGCCTAAATGTCCGTGCGAGAAATTATTCCATAAACTGTCCCGCAGATAACCGGTGAATTGAAAAAGACCACGGTCTTTGACGATGCCTGGTGAAGGGACCCCCAACGTGTAAAATTGCAGACTTGTTCGTATACAGTTGACGAATGCAAACAGACACATTTTTCGCATTCTGATTAGACTTCTTCGTTTTGATTAGATTACACGATTTCGTGATTGGAGTTGACTGGAAGTCAAAAGCTTACTCGTTTTTGTGTTTGTGAGAAAAATGTCAATGGCTAGTTGCTGCTGTCATACAGTTTTATCTTATTTAAAAAATAAAGATACTAAAAATAATATAATTTTTAAAATACTATATAAAAAATTAATTATTTAAATAAAAATTTTAGTCCCTAGTCCTTCTCCTATCCACACAGACATATATATATATATAATGTGTATTTATACATATTGTGTAAAATATATATTTATATTACTATGTTGTATGTGTGTATTTATATATATGCTCTAATATTTATATTTATATTATATTAAGATGTGTATTTATAATTTAAAAGAAGTGTACTTTGCTAAAAAAATATGAATATTTTTATAAAATGAGTATTTTTTTTACACATTTACATTTTTAATGAGCATAAAATTAATAAATAGCAGATAGAATTAAATAATATATAAGATAAAATAGCAGTATATGCACCTTGCTAGATTTGTGTATATGGTTGTAAAATGCAATTTGTCCATTATTTAGCTAGTCAGATTTTTTTGTTGGGTGTGGGTGGGGTGGGGGGAGCAAAGCTTTTCATGTTTGACCCGATTTGAATCCGAAGATGACAGAATTAAGCTCTCAGATAGCCAACAAAGTCAAAAGAAAAGAATTCTCAAAACTTACATCACAATCATGTACGCGTAAAACGCAAAAATAAAATAAAATAAAAGACGGTCCTTTGAAATCACGGACCAATCAGTGTGTTTGGTTGTTAGAATGGCATTGCTTATCAGGATTTCTATCCTCTGTAGTATGAATTTTACTTGCTCAAGCATAATATCTTTGTCTTTAAGTGTCATCGGATAGATAGAACCCCCTGCGTAGGTTGCAAACATCAGCAGCCTATCCTTCCGCATGAGTTGAAGAACAAATTAAATAGGGGAAGAGGATGTAGTAAATGGAGGCAACAAAAATCATACCCATCCATATATAATCACTAATATAACTGCTGTAGTATCACCTTTATTTGTTTATTTAATGTATAGTCCGATAAGTACAAGAAGATTCAGACAAGATGTATTCAGAACCAACAAAGTATGCTCCTAAATTGAAAACCTGGCTAAAAATAAACATGTCTATCTATACCATGCTGTAATGTGTATCCATACACACTAAATAACCCTATTCCTCTCTCCAGCCAAACAGCAGCAGCAGCAGCAGCAGCAGCATCAACTCAATGGAAGGGGGGCAACAAAAATGGCGAAACAGAAACAAGCTAGCTAGAACAGCCAAGTGGTCCATGATGCAACAGATTATGAGCAATATGATCTCTAACCTGCACCGCGCTACTCGGTGCCGACACATTCTCAGGCACCATCTTATCATCGAAAAGCTCAAGATTAAGCTCCGGCTCGATCCCTTCACCCTTCATCTCACAAATATTATGCAAAACACAGCAGGCGCCGAGGACAACGGGCAAATCCTGTAACTTCACCTCGGTCCTCTTCTGCATACAGCTCCACCTCGCTTTTAACCTAGCAAAACCATCCTTCGCACATTTCTGTACTTCCCCAATCTTCTCGTTAAAACCATGTTGAGCCCAAGTTAGATTCTTATGTGTATAAGGTACCAATACCCAATCAAGTAACGGATGCCCACTTGTACCGACAACCCTCACGTCTCTCAATAACGACCTTTTTGCTCTCTGACATAGTGCTGATTGTTCTAGGACCTGATCGTCGGGCATCGAACCCGGGTAGCCGATGCAGACGTCCGTGAATACGCCTTCGTGATCGACGACGCCTTGGACGGTAATGGAGTAGCTCGTTTTCTGGTTTCGCTCCGTGTGGCGTTTGTTGAAATATGCCGCGACGCTGATTTTGGGAGCTATGATTGGGATGTGCGTCGTGTACATTGAACCGCCGATGTCTGGGATGCCGGATATGGACTCGAAACCTTGTTTGACTGCCTTCATCCTATCTTCGTCCGGCCATTGTAGGTACTTTGGCATTAAGACGGATTTAATTGCGGTACATACCTCGAGGACTAGTTTGTGGCAGGTGGATATGCCTAAGCCGAATCTCTTGGAAACCAACCTGAGGGGCTCGCCGGTGGCTAGCCTCCAGATACAGACAGCGACCCTCTGTTTCACGGGGATGGCGGCACGGAGCATGGTGTCTTTTTTAGTAATAGCTGAATCTAGTTCATCGCAGATCATATCAAAAGTGGATTTGCTCATCCTAAACGCCTTTTTGAATTCTGAATCGGGGAATTCAGGGCTGCTGCATTTATCCCACCAGTCTTTGGATCGGTCCTTGACCCATAACCTTCTATGTGGAGTAGGATTGGTTACTTCTTTACTGCCAGCATCCCCTTTCTTCTCGGGAGTCGATTTCGAATTCGATTTCCCGCATCTCTGATTCTCCTCGATTGCTGCAGCAGCGACGGTGGTGGTGGTGGTGGAAGAAATCCGTGCACGCTTGTTGTTGCAATATTTCTGACCAGCCAGCTGATTGGCTTCTTCATCATTCTCTGCCATTAGCTCTAACTGTAGATAATCACCGCCATATCCGTACTCATCGTAGAAATGTTTCATAGTCTCTGTCGCCGACTGTTTATCGTTAGAATCCAGCAAATCCTTGTGCAGTTGCTGTGGAGCAGAAGCCCGCCAACCATGCACTTCTTTCTTATCCTTTTCGTCAAACAACAGCAGGGATGCTACCACCTCCTTCAAATTGAGTTCACCCGTCGGTTTTATTATTAAATCCTCACCATATCCTTCTTCATCTTCATGATTTACGCCATTTAGGTTGTCGTCGTCGCCTCTTTTGCGCTTCTTTAAAGGAGTACTGGGGATGGAATTATAGGGGTTATCTAATTCGGGGTTATAAGGAGAGAAGAAATGTGAATAATCGTCTTGATAAAGGAAAGGGACGGAAGAGATTTCCATCAAAAGTAAAAGGAAGGCTAGAAAAAATCAAGGATGTTTGAAAGAGGGAGGAACAAGTGTGAACGCCGTAGTCGGATGTTTGAATTTGAGGGTAGAGGAGGGAGCTGATTCATTTACATGTATATATATATCTAGAAAATTCATTCGAGGTGGATGGATTGGCAGAGACAGAGTACGGGGAGGAAGGAGGGAGGGAAAGGGGGAAAACGAGGAAGCGTGTGGGTATGTGTGAACGCGGGTCTCCTTTTTATTTTTTATTTTAACATCTTTTTTTTTTTTTTACACTTTTCTTTACGAGGAAGGAAGATTCGGGCTTTGTTTTGACTTGGACGGTGCGGGGTGTTAGTACTTAGTATTGCTACTCGGTGTCGCTGACCGGTTGATTCCTTGGGATTACAGTATATTGTTAATATTAATATTAATATAAAGGTTTTTTAATATTTATTTTGTGATGTCGTTAAATTTTTACGCGGATTGAAAAGGGGTGAGGGATGGAATGAGATGTCGAAGTGGGCGTTGGATTTTGATTAGTGTAAATTAATTTGCATTATTCTTTCAATTGGTTCTGGAAACCGTTCGGAAATCGGAAGTTGACAAGGAAAGTGCTCCATTTCCTAGACATCATAAAGCTGATCCAATTCAAGTAATCTAATTTAAAACTTAATCTTAATCTAAAAAATTAAACTTAATTTTAACCTAAAAGTCCGAATCAGTCCGAATTTAGTCTAGATTTAAATAATTTAATAGTAACCTGTATTTAAAATAATTCAAACTGAAATAATTTAATCCGAAAAGAATTTGGTCCGAACATGACCTATACTCAAATAGAAATCCGTTAATAACCCGACCCAAACTTACCCAATCCGAAACGACACGACTCGAACTCAATTTATATCAGGACATAATTTTAAACTTAATCCAAACTAAAGTCAAATTTTATTCACAAAGGTAATATTTTATCTTATATAAATTAATACATAAATACTAATAAACTATCTTATTAATAAAATTTTATGTAAACAAAAATATCCAACCCATATAATAACAAATAAAATAAAACTAGTAAGACTATGTTCTTCTCACTTTATAATAATATCATATTAGCATTAATCATATTAGATCATACAAAATATTATTATTATTATAGTAACACTCCTATTTTTAAAACATACAATACTTAAAAAATAATGCAGAAACTGAATATAAATGAGGATATTACTGCTACGTCTAGTACAAATGGACACTATTGTTCCTCTTATACTAAATGTTAAGGCTAAAACTTAAAATTATAACTAAAATAAAATTTCACATATAATAACCGTAATATCTCAAAAATTTGCTTAGCCTAATATCGCATCATTAAGGCCCTAATTTGATTCTAATATCAATAAATTCTATATTATCCTTAACCTAACTCCTTAATCCTGAAGTTTTAACTGAATTCAAAACCTTGACTTAAACTGTAATTTATAAACCAAAATTAAAATCGGCTAAAATCTTCACTAATCCTAATTACTTTTGGATCATCCTAAACTAATCCCCCAACCCTTCTTTTTTTTCCTTTTATTTTCTTCTTTCTTCTCCTCCTTTCATCAACCTTAAGCTGCAACATTTGAATTTATTGCAACTTGCACCTGCAACTTTCACTACCCGCTTGCACCACCACCTTTCTGCATCCATCACTCATCACCTTACTTCCTTTTTTCTTTTTCTTCTTCTCCGTCTGCTCCCTTATCTCTACCCGACTGCACACCCATACGCACACCCTTCACACTTCAAGTTCTCCTGCCATTTTACTTCTCACGCAACACCTACATTCAAACATCACCACCCTCACCCTACAACTACTACCATACCCCTAACCATCTCTTGCAACCATTACCATAATCATCACCTTGCAGCTGCACCATCACCATCGCACACCACCCCTTATTCTTTTTCTTCTTCCTCGATTCGCATGCACACACACACTACATACTCTCCTTCTTGCTCTTTGGTTTTGCCTCATTCTGCCCATCTTTGTGTCAAAGTGCCATTGTTCGAGCTCCCTCTTCCTTCTCTTTTCTCCTTCTTCCTCTTTCTTTCCCTATTTTTGGCCTTTGCATCACCCATTCCACCACTATGCACCACCTCAGCTGCCACTCACAACCCATTGGCTGATGGATCGACCACCAAGGTCACCTCAACTTTCCCCAACACCGTCACTATCCATCACCGCCGACCACCACTTCTTCTCCCTTCTTCTTTCCCTCGTCCTTCACACTTTTGTAGAGTGCACAGCCTGTGCACAGCCTTAACATGACCTTACAACACTTAAAATCTCCTACTACACAACCATGCAACCTTTGTACCGCTTAGCTATGTGTGATATTTTCTCTCGACCTGGTGCTGCACAAGCATACAACTTTTTCACCGCCTAGCCGTACGTTAATTTTTCTCTCAACCAGGGCTGCACCGCCTGCTGCACATCTGTGCAACTTTTTATTTTTTCCCGTTCACCCCTATTTTTACCCCCAAACCTTGTCCAAATACCACAAAGAATTCACTATAGGTCCACCACACATTCCTCTACACATCCACACATCTCAAGCTTCCATGTGGCTACAGTTATTTCTATTTTTACCCTCTTTACCTTGATTTTTCTTTTGATTTAACTCTTCAAGCTTAACCATGAATTTTGTTATTTTTTATAGGTGGTAATCTATTAGCTTAGGATGAGGAAGTCTAAGATTTGCATGCTTAGAGCCTGGTATCAGGATATTATTTGATGTTTAGGATTTTTGGTATTAATTGCTTGTATGATTATATGTGTTTTTCATGATATTATTGATATATGATGTAACATGTGTTGATCATGATATTTTGTGATTATACGAATATTATATTAAAAGAAAGTAAGAATGGGTGAGAGGCACCATTATATTATGATTTTGTTGTGATAATGTCATATTTGTGGAAGTATATCTTATGGTATAAAATATGGGCTTAAGGATATTATGTTATTGAAAGAAAGTAAGAATGGGTGAGAGATACCATTATGTTATGATTTTATTGTGATAATGTCATATTTATGGAAACATACCTTATGGTATGAAAAAAGGGCTTAAGGACATTATTTTACTAAAAGAAAGTAAGAATGGATAAGAGGTACCATTATTATTTTATTGGGTTAATGTCATATTTGTGGAAATATATCTTATGGTATGAAATATGGGCTTAAGGATGTTATGTTATTTAAAGAAAGTAAGAATGGGTAAGAGGTACCATTATTATTTTGTTGGGATAATATCATAATTGTGGAAATATATCTTATGGTATGAAATACAGGCTTAAGGATGTTATGTTATTGAAAGAAAATAAAGATGGGTAAGAGGTACCATTATTATTTGGTAGAGATAATGCCATATATGTGGAAATATATATATATTGTGGTATGAAATATGGGTTAAATGAGTTTTGATAAATGGAATTAATAATTCTCATGAGGTATGATGATTAATTGCGGACTTGAAAAATAATATGTGTGGAAAAATAAAGGTTTTTATTTGTACTTAAAAGGTGTCTTGGTCATTATGGGATAATAAAGAAATTTTGGTATTTTATTTGTTAGGAGGATTAAAATATGATAATAATAGCACAAGGAATTCATGGAAGTATTATTGTTATTTGAGGTCCTTAAATGATTTAATGGATTATTTGGGGTAAACTATCTTGTAATGATAATACCATTATTCCATGTTTAAGATTTAGAGGTTATCTATCGGAATTGGTAATCATGAAAATTTCATGGGAGGTATTATGACAAATCTATAGAATTAGGGTCTTGGATATTTTTGTGATTAATATATCGGGATGAGATTATTAAAGTATACTTATGGGAATTAGATCGTACATTTTGGGTATGATAATAATGATGGGATTTGGATATAATATAATATAAGTTGTGTGGCTTAATCAATATGGGAGAATGAATACTAAAGGGTGTGTAATTAGGGTTTGAAATGACTTAAGCACTTGGACCTATGCTATGTATATCTATTTTTTTATGTGTTTTATGCCTGAGAATCAATCTTGAATAAAATACTAATTACTTAAAGTGAAAGAGCACGTAAGTAGGGCCAACGTGATCTATTTTTCTATATATATATATGTATGTATGTGTGTGTGTGTGTGTGTATTCTCGTTCCACTGGGAAGAATAGTGGCTCGGGTGCGTTTTGCCCCCCCCCCTCTCTCTCTCTCTCTATCTCTATATATATATATATATATATATATATATATATGTATGTATGTATTCCCATTCCACCGAGGAGAATAGTGGCTCGGGACCGTTTTGCCTCGAGAAGATGTTTTTAATCTCCGTTCAATCGGAAATAATATTGGCTCAGGTGTGTTGTTCCCGAGAAGAGTTTCAGATCGTTCCACCGGTTTAAGAATAGTGGGGTTCCTGCACTCAACGTATGTCAAAGAATGCAAATGGATTATATTTAATAAATGAATCTAGACCATTTTCTATATTATGAGAAGTTTTATTTATTTGGTTATCTCACTTTATTATCTAATGTGAAAGTATATGCTATTTGTATCCCTATTCCAATAGTATTGTTCCCTCACTCAGTACGTAGCATACCGACCACTCATTTTGTGAGTGCTACTCATTCCCACGAGTATATCTACCCTACTTTGCAGGTGGATTGATGATTATTAGCTTGATATACTTACCTTGGGTGAGCGCTAAATGATTTAGTAAAGGGTAAGGTTATCCGGATATCTCTATCTCTCTTTGGACTCTTAATCATCTATTTTTACTGTTTATTCTCTTCTCTCTATTTCGTATCCTGTATCGTGGTGGAATCAAGTGCTTTCCACATATAATTCCTAAGTATAAGGTTACTTTTGCCTTGCATCCAATTTAGACTAGGCATAAGAAGTGCCTCTTCTATGTTGAATGCGGTGTGATGCCCCTACATTTTGTGTTTTGGCTTCCACTATTAACTCTTTAAAACGAAAATTTTAAGTTCCAAAAGTTGGGGGTGTTAAAATAACACACCATAATAAATTCAAATAACAATGCCAAAAGTAGTTAATGACATATCAATAAATTAAATAACTCTACTCTATTTAAAACCCATTGATATCGAAACACCATCAATAGATAGAACTTTGGAAGCAAATTACATTTTCATCTCATCCTGTAAGTATGCATCCATCATCAAGTATGGTCACAATTGATCCGAACAAGATTATCTACTCACTATGTGCATCATGGATCATCACAACTCCATTTAAAACAATAACAAGTTAGTCAAGAGAATAACTAAGTAACCCATTATTTAGAAGAAAAATATCATAATTTATATAATCACTATAATACATCAAACACAATCGCATATGAGTTAAATGATAAGGTAAATATTAGTTCACCATTTATAAAAGCCTCTTAAATTAGTAAAACAATCTAATTGTATTAATTGAGTAGGAAAAATCCAACTAGGAGGGTCACTTGGCAAATAATTCCAAAGACATCTAATAATGACTAAAACTAACCACAGAAGATTCACCTCCTAGGCAATCCCCATGGTCCTAGCACCAAAGGGAAAAATCCAACATCAGTTATCTAGTTATTAAATGTGCATACTCTCTAAGATATCCAAAGATCTTAATAGAGTAGACATAGAGCCTTACTAGCTCTTAGCCATTTAAATAAACCAAGTGACTGCACATCACTACACTCTAAGGAAAGGCTATTGCAGATCCCAAACTTCAAGAGGTTAATTCCAAAAGACTCTATCCCACTCTCATCTTCCACTTTAAATTGTAGTATCTTATTTAAAGTGACTATATAACACATTTAAAATACATAACCATATCCATTCCTTAATTATCCACTTTTTAAATCTAGGCACCTTCTACTTTCCAAAAATAACAACTTCTATGAATAACATTTTCCATAATTAGTACATCCCATTAATAATACTTTTAATAATAACATTTTTATTAAATAAGGCTTTCTACAATATCACTTCCTAATATTAACAATTTCCATAAATAATTGACCTCTTGGGTCAAAAATCAACCATCATTGTGATTCAATGCCAATTAATAAAACAAATATCATATATTCATAATAATATCATATGACATGTACCATAAATTTCATATAATCACTAATAATATATAAAATCAAATAAGCACCATACATACATCCCGAATAAATTAGCAAAAGAAATTTATAAAAATACGTATGAATAAACTTATATTTATAAAACTCATATTGTTAGATAAATTATGAACCAAGTTGGCAAAATACAAAAGTTTGTAAAATAAGAGTTACCTCGTATATAAAATTTAAAGCACCTTAAATCATATATCACAAAATAGTATCATATACATTAAAATATAGTTAGTAATTTACTTAAGATTAACTAAAAAATTAAGTGGGTTACCCGAAATGCAATCCTATCACCGAATACTTACCAGTCAACTAATCCTAAAGTTAACAATAATGTATTATTAATGCTAGGTGGGATATATTAAATAAATGTATTATAATTATCTTAGACTCAACTTATCAAAATTCTTAAATTTAGTAATCTTTGAGTCTATCACCTAATATTCATATATATTCCCTTAATTCTAGAATAATTAAGGTGGCATGGAATTATTCTAATAAATAATGTGCTAAGTGATCATTTACCTAATCATTTAGCTCCAAATAAAACTTGTGAATTTAAACTCTATAAAAAAAATATTTGCTACTTAGTCGTAGCAACTGTTTGAAAACTAAAACCAATATGATAGCATCTATGGATGATATTATTACATAATTCAACCAAATTGAATTAAAGTTGCAAACACTGCTTAGAAAATATAAAAAAGAGAGGTGTGGTGCACAACACTATTTGATTTTTCCTATCTTTTTTTTTTCTTCCATTCTTGTAAATATTATAAAGCTATTATTAATTGTATTCACACTAACTACAAACCTAGTTCATCGATAAGGGATAACATCATGCAGTCCTATATAGTAATTTCATATTAAAATAAAAAAGGATAATATGATATGAGCATATATGCCTTAAAATATCAATTAAATACCTATGAATATTGTGTGGTATTATAGTTTTTACACAGTAAACCCTTCTTCCTAATTTAAGTACGGCGGTGTTGACTTTTATACATTTTTTTTCTTAGGATATACTGCTACTATGCTGATTATAGAGATTCAGTAGGCTATTTATAATAGCCAAGAACTGTAGGATTATGGTGAAACATGCTTAGTAAATGATAATTTTTAAATTTTACTTATTTACTTGAAGCTAATTGGTTTGTAAATATAATTTGAAATGGTCATTGTTCTATTCATTGTTAAATTCCATTAACAACATAAATTATTTGATAACTACTTATTTCATCCGTATTTTTCTCTAGCTAGATTACATTTCTTACTTTATTTATTATTTTCATAATTTTTAAAGTGTGAGAATTCTCTTGTAACTACATGCAACTAATTAATTGTATAATTAAATAAATAGACATCTGTGTAGACTCTTATCCTCATATTATTATTACTATTATTATTATTATTATTTATGAGTATTAATTATTATAAACATAAAAATTATAATTTTAAATATAATAAGTGTAATATATAATATTATGATAACAATAGTAAAATTTATATTTACATTTCTACTAGTAATAGTTATTATTATATTTCTAAAGATGATAACAACAACGAAAATAATAATAACAATTATTATTATAATTAACATGATAATTATAATTATTATAAAAATCATTATTATATAATAATATTTATAATTACATTTATAACAATAATTATAATAATAATGATAATAATTTATTATTATTACTATATATTTTATGATAACAAATTGTTATTTCATTACATATAGTATGGTAATAATTACTATGATAATCATAACAATAATAATAAATCAAAATTTTAATTTATTAATTATATTAAATAGATAACAATTAATGTCAATACAAATTCTAAATTGAATTAATTTGGTCCAAACTCGATACAACTCAAAGTTTATAATTGAGTTTATAGACCCGAATTTACCTAAACCAAATCTAATCTGACTCGAAATTTTTATACTCGAATCGAACTCAAATATGAAGAAACCCTATGGGTTAGACCCAGATCTAACCTGATATTCTTTTAACTTGAAACAACCCAACCCAATATAGGCCCGACTTGAGTCACAGTTATCCAAATTAGACCCAAACCCGAAAGACACCCGAATCTGAATTTGACCCAATTGTATAGTAACCCAATTTTAACCTGATCTAAATTGACCTAACCCAAACCTGACCCATTATCCATACGACACACTTTCCACCTCTACACTTTTCGCTCGTTAAAGCGAATATCTTGAATATGAATTTATTTAATAAACTATATTAAAAAATAGGTAACTATTTTGATTATTTAAGTAATTACTTGGGTCGTATTTCTATTTGGAAATTATTTTAGTAGCTTAAGTGGTTAATTATAATCTTCAAGTAATTATTTTCACCATTTCTTTGTCTTTTGAGTTATGTGCTATAAATAATTTTTTTATTAATTATTTTTATGTGATGCATTTCTTCTGTGGTTTTTCTAACAAAAAAATAATAATACTTCATTCGTATAAAAAATAAAGTTATTTTAATAATTTATATTTTTTAGAAAATAATAAATATAGTCTTAAAATTTTACCTACACCATTTGTTGATATATAACAAACTATATAATGTATAGATAATTAAAGAAAAAAGACGTGGGTAAAATTAAAAAAATAGACCTTAGCTTTTTTAGAATAACTTTATTTTTGATATAAAAAGTTTGCTAATAAAATGACTTATTTTTTGATATGGATAGATTAATTATTTGTCACATGCAGGGTTTGTGATTTTCTCATCCATTCAAGTGATTATCTCTCCCACACAAATAATTCTATGTTTTATCTCTTGGTCTTCTAACTTATATGTTATAAAAGACTTTTTTATTTATTATTCATTCATGCTATATTCTTTAAGTGATTATCCTAGAAAAAATTATACATTATATGAAACGCCAATTTGATTTTTTTAACTTACGTTATAAATAACTATTTTATTAATAACTCATTGGTGCTACATCTCTACCTAAGTTATGAAGGGTGTGGGACTTGGAGTGTAACATAGAGATTATTTCCTCTCTCTTTTTTTCCCATTTTTTCTTTAGCTTACTATTCTCTTCGACCAGCTAATTTATATTATAAATACATATATCATTCATTGTCTATTTAAACATTTTAATTAATGAATCTGTCAAAATTCTTAATTAAAAAAGGTATATGAATACAATGATTACTGATTTGAAATCTTATAAATGCATACATTGTAAATATTTTATGATTACTTGGAAAACAATACAAAGTGAGAATGAGTATATTTTTTACATATAAACTTAAATAATATTTTTCAAATATAATTAATAACTTTTGCGAATATATTATTATCATATATAAATATGATTAACTATAGGAGCAACAAATAAGAGTATAGATCTTTACACTACAAAGAAAGCTATGAAAATGTTTTAAACAAAATCATATCCAATTAAAGAATATTGAATATTAGAGGTGTTATTGATTCATTGTCCAATTTTTAATGAATAATATCAACAAAATTAAGTAATATAATTGGATAATATGAATGTAAATAAATATTTTATTTCCACCTATAGAATAAACTATAATATTCAAAGTATTCTAATAGTGGATAACAAATTTTGCCAATGATGATAGTGAATTTAAAGAATAGGTAGCTAATAAGTTTGAAAAAAATATATAAATTGTTTAAAAAGATTGACAAAACCCATATACCATTTTGGGCTTTCTCTTAGGACATATTAAATTAGACAAAATCAGTTCACTTCTTATTAGATAAGATTAGATTGAATAAGTGTGCATATAGCATCTCCGATTATAGTATTCTCACCCTCATACATATAAATAGACAAATTAGAATCACATGCAATAAATTCATTAGACAATATCACCTAATCAAAATTTTCATGTCATTGCTTGAGCTCATATAAAGACTTTACAACTCTACACACTTTGCATTATTGACGAATCACCATAAAACCATCAGCCTGTTCCATATAAATTTCTTCGTAAAGGTACCCTGATTATCATAAAGCACATTCTCAAGTATAAATATATAGGAAATGTGTCATAATACTATTTCAAAAATGTCTAATGAAATCAACATCAATAGCCTTAGAGATAATTTCATTCTTATAAAGTTGGTGTAAACAACTTTTATTAACGACTCCCACATTTTTAAGAAATCCAATAAAGCAATTTTCACATCTTGTGAAAACAAGACAATCTATTATGACTACTTCATCTACATGTACACTAAAACTAGTGAACATCATCACATTTATTTTTTTGCACATCACAATTTCATAATTTTAGCACACTCTTATAAGAATATTAGTGAGTTTGTTCATACTAGGATGTGAGCTTCAATTATAAGAACTTTCATAAGTGCCACATAAATAAGTAATAATTTTTTTTTCAATGTCTTTTCAACAAAGTGGGATTAGCACAAGGAACAAATTATCATTTTAAGGCCAAGATTGGCATCAACTTTTCTAAAGTCTTTCATATCAAATTATGAATACAAAAATTTTGGTCTCATAGAAAACTTTCACATTAGCCCCACAAATTAGTATGTTATCAACATAAACATGGAATACCAAATAATATGGTCAAAACAATTTTGAATGAACACACCTAAGCTAATATTATTGTCCGATGGAATGGACCCAACACCTCGATCCCGACTCACTTACTCTTCCACTTTAAGTCATTAAGATCTTATCTATTAGGTTACTTATCTCAAGTTGTATTATTATTCACATTGAGTTTAGTACCCTACTATTCTTAATATGGTAGAATAGAATGATGCACCTCTTAGGGTAAAATGATCCTAAGCTACTATTATCATTTGGTGGAACGAGCCCATAAAACACCTCAGCCTTACTCACATGATATTTTACTTTAAATGATTATCTTATTTATGATTTATTTGAAAATTAAATAACACATTTAAAGAAATAAAATCACATCACAAAGATAATAAGGTCATTCTCTAGAGTTAAAACCCTTATATTCCCTAGAAACCCTAATTTTACATTTTAGTCATAACTCTTCTTCTATTACTCTTTTATCCACCAAACTTAGTACTACTTCCTCAAATACTATTATTATAATTATTAATGTACTTGAACTTCAAGGCCTAACTCTAAGGTCTTGCACATGCACTAATAACCTTATCTGAAGAGTCACTATTTTCAAAGCTTATAAAACCCTACTTTCACAAGTACATCATAATTTTTTCCGTATGGCCCATACAATTATCAAAATTAATATACATTCCCAAAACAATAATATTAACTATATATCCAAATTTCATTATTTAACTCTAGCATTTCGCACATGTAATAATAACCTTATATTTTAGGGTTACTATTCCCAAATCAGGCCATTTTTATACTTTATTAAACTTAGATCATTCACTATTACTCTAACCACTTTATATAAACTCATAAGCATGTTTTATATAATATAACACATTAAAATACCATGATTCCCCTATTAAACTCATATTGACCAAAATGCCCTTACCCATAATAAAAACCCTTATTCCATGCAGGTCTTATATGTTTTAGTAGCATTATTTCCAAATTATCCATTTTCACCATACATATTACATATAATAATTCCCCCCACTTATTTTAATTTATTAATTTCATATTACAACCATATGCATCTTATTGCTATTCCTAGTGTTTTCTATGTAAAAAACAATATCGTAATGATATTACATGGTTCCCTTCTTACTCATTCCTCGATATATAAATTTCATGTTCTCATAACACACATACAACATGTATTTAAATGACATAATATCAATAACGTTATAGAACACATAGGCATACAAGGCATTCAATACAAAACCCTAAAACAATGACTTGTATCCTTATAAAGAGGGCTTCGATATCTGAACATGTTTATCCTATTCCGTCTCCACTAGAACTTCTAATAAATCACCTAATAAATTGATGCATATGAGATATAACTTGGGTATTTATTGGTTTTGGTGTTCTAAAATCATAGAACAATCGAAATAAGAGAAAAAAATGAGGAAGATTAGAAGTAATAAATATTTATTCTTGGTAAACCCTTGAATCAATACTTGCAAGAACTACCTAAGGCATATGACTTTTAGGATAAATCTTGTAAGATTTTGTAAAGAACTTCAAACTCTTGCACTAGAGGATGAAGGATGACTCTCGGTTTCTGAGAGGAAAAGTGTGCAACCAAGTTAAGTTGTTCTTCCTTTCACACTACTCTAACTCTCATAGAAGAAATGTAGGATTAGATGTTACAACTTATCCAACTAATACATATGATTAAGGACTAAAATAAGGACTAAATTCAAGCTGAGTTCTAACCCATGTATTCCAGTAATGGGGGAGGGTACTTAAGTTGATTTTCGAATCCCTTAACCCTCACCATCACATGTTAAAATCTACAACAGACATAGTACACAAAAAGAAAGAGATAAAGATCCCTTTTAACCTTATAAGTAACAAAAAAAAGTAAGGAATGTATTCTATCCTTTCTTGTTCTTCCCTAAATCTTCATTGTTCTTCCCAAGTGCTGAAAGTGACTTGTCATCTAAATAAAATGGTCTTTTGGCTAAATTATGTGGCTTCCAAGGGGCATTGATAGGGATACATTTTATGAGGCTGCTTGGGGTTAAAATAATAAAGGAAATAAGGTTTAAAAATGGAGGGAAAGGCTTCAAAAAATGTGGCTTTGGGTGCCCTTTTTCGGTTGGGGTTTTAGGACAAAAGGATAAGGGTTTGGAATGGTTTGCATGGCTAGGTTTTTATAGTCACTTAATTTGAACAAATGAGGAGGGTTTTTTGGTTCTCAAACTTGGAAAAATTAATGGCTAGATTATGGTCATCAATTGCGGATGCTCCTACATAAAAAAAAATCATTAGCAAAGATAAATTATCATGTAATGATATAGTTAAGGAAAGTCTAGGGTAAATGAGGAAGAACTAAAAGGGGAAAAATAAAACCAAGGGTCGAAAGAAGTCTTGGCAAAAACTCAAGTAACAAGGAGGGGGTTTGGCTGGGATTTTCCAAAGAGAGAGAGCTAGTAACAACACAATCCGCTATTTTCTAGGGGTGGTGCAATGACAAGGGATGCCAAAGGGAGGATGTAAGCTACGGTGGTTAGTGCCTAATGGAAGGGGTGTTTTGTGGGAGATTTTTTCCAATGGAGGAGGTAAGGAATGGTTTTGTTTGATGTAGTTATGGAAGATGGTTTCGGTTTGGAGGGAATATAGAAAGTGGGGAGGGGCCGTAGTGCATGCTGTTGAAGGTGAGGGGTAAGGTTTGGTTGTTTTTGCTGCATCTAAAGGGAAAGAAGATGGGGATTTGGGTATTAATGGCTGAATGGTGGGTGTGAGCTGCGGTTGTTGTCACTGCAACTAATGAAAAAGGAAATAGGGGGAGTTGAGGTGGTAATGGCCAAAAGGATGGGGTGAGGTGTGGATGGTTTGGTCGGTTCTTGGGGGTATGTTGGGGTGAGTTTGGCCAATGATGGAGGTAAGGGAGTGGAAAAGGTTACCAAAGGTGGTGGAGGTGCTTTGGTTAGGCTTGTCAGTGGTGGGTTTTTATGTTTGTTTTAGTGACAATAAGGAGGAGAATAAGAAGGGATAAATATGCATTTGTGGTGGTGTGAAAATTTTGACTGAAAGAATGGGGAAAGAAAGAGTTGGTTTGTCATTTAATATGGCATATATATAGAGACGTGCATGAGGGGAGGGAAGGTGAGATCGGTAGAAAGGAAATAGTTGGTAAGGTTGTGACAATCAAACACATGTAAGGCATGGAACGATTGGGGGTTTGGCACGAGATTGGACATGGCTTAGTAGAGGTATGGTCTGGACATTAGAGATTTACATGTAAGAGGAAAAGAAACAAGGGTGGGAAATGATTTTGATCAGTAGGTGGGGAAAAAGAAAAAGGAAGGAAGGAAAAAAATACTCAGGGTTTTAGATTGAGATTTAGGCTAAAGTAATAGGATAAGTTAATTATCGACTTACCACGTTTAGGTTTAGGTTAAGAAAAATATACATAACCCAAAATAAATCTTGGGATTAGGCTAAGATTAACGGTAAGAGAGTTAGGGTATGATAGAAATAAAAATTTCTTGAGAATAGAATTTGACTAAAATATTAATTACTGAGGATTAGGTTTTGCTAAAATCTAGGGTATTACACATATCTTTGGTTTATTACACATTGACATATGAGGACCATATAGAGTACTTACAAGGAAAAACATAAGTACTTCCTTACCCTTGTTGATGATTATAGTAAGGCAGCCTAAACTTACTTACTCTAATAAAATTCCTAGGATCCAAATGTACTTAAAAGCTTTCTGAAATTTGTTAAAAACCATTTCTAGTGCTCTATCAAAAGTATTAGATCAAACAATGCCCTTGAATTTGATAGCATTGCATGTAAATCATTTTTTTCTTCTAAAAATGGAATCATAAACTAAACTACTCATGTTCGCTGATCCCAACAAAATGGAGTTGTTGAGAGAAAACACAAGCACCTACTTGATGTGCCCAAAGCTCTATCTTATCTCTCTAGTGTACCATCCGATTTTTGGGGTGACTGTATACTTAAATCTATATACATTATAAATAGGCTGTCTACACCTACACTAAAGCAATATAGCTTATGATCTTCTTTTTTCACAACCTCCTAATTGCAAAAACATGAAAATCTTTGATTATCCTTCTATTGCCATCAATCCTAACCTCGATATAGATAAGTTGCAACCTAGGGGGGGTCCCTTGTGTTTTTCTTCAATATCCACCACATCAAAAGGTATATAAATTGTCGAGCCTTATTACCAAACAGATGTTTGTGTCTAGGGATGTAATACACCAAAATTTTGCTAAATCTAATCCCGTATAATTAATACCTTAATCTAATTATAATATAGAGAACATTTTATTCTAGCCTTATAATACCCCAAAACTCGAATTTAGAAAAATATAATAAAATAGGGATTTATTAGTAAAATTAATTAAATATATTATTTTAATAAAATAATGGGAGTAATTAGGATTAAAAAAAGGAGGAAAATAATAAATAATTTAATTAGGGAAGATTAGGGTAATTTGCTAATTTAAATAGAATTTAGGAAAATTTACCCAAAAAATTCTAAATTAATACAAAAAGGAATTTAATTATTATTTTCACTAATTTTTATTATTTTAAAATATTCAAAAATACTAAAATATCATAAACACCCTAACCAACATATTTTCCTTTTTCTTTTCTTCCCTTTTTTTTCCTTCATTTTTCCTATTTTCTTCTTTCTTTTTCTCCTTTCTCCTTTTCTTTTTCTCCTCTTCTTCCCTTGGTTGGGCCTTGCCCGTGCAGCCCAACTCCCCCCTCCTCTCTTCTCTTCCCCACGCGGCTTAACCCACGTTGTCTTTTTTTTTCCTCCTCCCTCACCTGCTCGGTTCTCCCCCTTTCTTTTCTTTTCCTTTCCCCCAACCAGTTGGTCCGACCCCCCTTCTTCTTTCTCCTCCCTTCTCCTCGTCCTCGCACTACAAGTCGCAAGTCCTCCCCCTGCCAGCGCACACCGACCTTCTCCCTCCTCTCTTCGACTCTCCCCCATCCTTTTCCTTCCCATTTCAAGCTAGACCCCCTTTACCTGCCTCCCTCATGTGATCCCCTTTCTTTCCTTTTTTCCCCCACCTGCAACCTGCACCCTGCCATTCACAAGCTCATACGGGCCTGCCACCGCCGGCCAGTGAGCCCCTGCCATGTCTTCCCCTCGTCTTTGTCCTCTTCCCCCTCTATCTTCTTCTCCCTCCCTTGGCCTATAAATATCCCATACCAAACCCCCATTTACTCTACCTAGAAATTCCAGCCATTTTTACCGCCGCCACTTCAGACACCACCCCAACCGCCGCCGTGCACCACCACCACCCGAAACACCACACCAATCCCTTCCTTTCATTACCCTCTACCAAATAGAGCCACTCATTTCCCCTGAATCCCTCTACACAAACCACCCCGATTTTGCAAAGTTGGTAGCTCGAGCTGCCCTTTACACCTCATGGCTGCCGTGCGCCGCCTCCTCCGCCACAATCACCAGCTCCCTTGCTACCCGATCAACCCAACAGAACCTACTCTACCTTCCCCTATCCTTCCTTCTACCTTTCTCCCTCTCCTTCCTCCTACTTCCTTCTCCACCACCCTTGGCCACCATAACCACCACCATTTGCATCGCCACCTTATTGCGCTACCACCACCACTGCAACCCTCTCAGCCCAGAGAGTCCACCACCCCACAACCACCATCTCACTCTCTCTCTTCCATCCCTAAAAGATCCACCTTCCCTAAAACCATCACTTCCACCACTACCGCCGCCATGTGCCGCCACCGCCACCTAGCTGCCACCCTCATTAGGTTGTGCCCTAACCCTTCCTAGCCCTTAAGCATAATTTATTTAGTATAATTATTATTCTAAATTTACTATTATTACTATTACTATTATAATTATTATTAATACTATTCTTATTAAATTTATTCTCATTATTATTACTAATATTGTTACTAATATTTTATCATTGACTAATATAACTACCTAACCCTATTTTGGCTAATAATAGCATGGTTAACCATTTTAAGGATAATATCCTTATTTTTACTATTAAAGCTATTCTTATTATTATTATTATCACTAATACTAGTTCATACTAAAGGTAAAGTAGGAGATGATGAAATTAATAAGAGGGAAGTTAACCCTAATATTTCCCCCCTTATATGTGAGCTAAGTCCAACCCTTAAGAAGGCATAGGTGTGTGCTCCAAGTCTGGTGTCGTTTTAGATAAGGATATAGTTAAGGCCTAAATGTGTGTAATATGTGTTATGTGTGTTGGTTATATGTGTGTACCTTATGTGTTATGGTTTATGCTCTTGTAGTGCAGCTTGCTAAACATGGAGCTAAGGTAAGTTGTATGTGTTTTATGACATGTGTAATATGGTATTGTTACTTATACTTGGAATGTGCTTATGTAATATTTCCCTTCATGACATGCGTGATAGGAGGCTTTAAGTAGTGGGATGTGGTTGTGAGAGGAAAGAAAGGAGTAAGGGAAGTGAGTTAATTAGATGGTAGTAAAAATGAACAAAATTCTCATGACCTATGGGTGGATAAAAGAAGAAATAATGGGAACAAATTAGGAGGATGGACTAAAATATGCATGGGGAGTGTAGGGTTGCATGGGATGGTTAGCCATTGCATGGGGATAACCTGTACGTGGAAAAAGTTGACTTGAGGGTTAAGTAAAGTAAGAGAAGAGTTGTTAGGATGATTGGAGTCCATATGTAAAAAATAATATGTGGGTTGGTATAAGGATACATGGGGGACTTGGCTAGGGGTTGGGAGGAAACCCCAAGTGAGAGAAGTATGCAAGGATGGGAAAACTAATTGAAATGATTAGAATGGGGAATAAGAATGAAAGGGGTTTCACATGGAGGAAAAGTGAGCCAAGTGGGAAAAAGGTGTTTAGGTGTTGAGGGGGTGATATAAAAGAAAGGAGAAGTATTAGGGTTTTAGGGAGCAAACTAGGGTTTTCATGATCATGTGTGGAAGATGGGTAGCGAATTTGTGATGTTGGGCGTGGTTTGAGGGGAGTGATGGTTTTGGTAGCAAATAGGAGTATGGGTTGTGTAGGATGAGGGGAAGTGAGGCCACATAGGCTAGATTAGGGTTTTGAAGGGAAACCCTAGAGGGCGAAGAGGAGTCAAAATAGAGTTATTGAGCGTAAGCCTTGAATAGCATGTAGAAGAGTTTGGGTTTCTCACGGTGAGTGAGAAAAGATGGGGAGGAAGTCTCGAAGTCATATGTTGTGTAAAGGTCCCAAGATATGGGATAGGGCTTTCAGGAGAACTAAGAATAAAAGGGTGAGCATGGAAGTTTAGGAGGTCATACATGTATAGTCTGGGTTGTGTGTGGAATAGATACGAATAAAACACTAAACAATTAAAGTAAAGGTTTATCAAGCAGGGCCCGGTGAAGATAATTTTTAGTCCACCGGCTATAATAGTAGTCAGGTGTGTGTTGCCTTATGGAGTGATATCCGATCCACCGACTATAATAGTGGTCAAGTGTGTTTTGTCCTGTGGAGTGTTTCCTGTCCATCGGCTATAATAATGGGGGATTTTGAGCTAGATAAACCAAAAATTGCATGGTAATAAATCATGTGAAGATTCTAATTACTTACAATAGAACACCATGTGAGTTGGGGCCAATGAGGATAATTTTCCTGTTCACCGGCTATAATAGTAGTTAGGTGCGTTTTGTCCTGTGAAGTGTTTTTGGTCCATCGGCTATAATAGTAGAGTCCCCGTACTCACGTATAATTAATATGAAAAATGTGTAAGATAGAAATAATAATATATGTCTGGATTGATGATATGAACCTGAATTATGCATTGTATGCCTTACTTGTCTATTGTTCTTATATGGCATTAACCATATGGTTACCTTACTCAGTATGTAGTGTATTGATCACCCATTTCATGGGTGCTGCTCATTCCCATGAGCAGAGCTCCCTTCTGAGTTTGTGTAGGTAGGAGATACCGTATTCGATGCCAATGACACACTAGATGCGTTAGGAAAAGCTGTGTGATGACTCGTTGGATTTTTCTTGGGGTCGAGAGTGAGTGTCAACCAGACTCTCATTTTTCCAGTTTTATTTTACGTCACTATTGCATCGTTCTTTCCCCTTAGGGGCTTGATACTGTATCCGTTTTAAATTCTGTGTTGATGCTTTGATTTATGCACTCTGACTTTCTCTTTATTCTGAATTTTTTAGATTTCTATATTTCCATGTCTTAATTAGTTTAATAATTTGTGAAATTATTTTATAGCCTTGTGGTTGGTGCGAGATTGGACAGAGGCCAGCCTTGTGCTGATCAAGGTGGTAACACCCCCTATGCTTGTGTATGTTTTAATTAAACAAAAAATTTTAACTGTGATTTTTGAGGATGTTACAAGCCTTACCCTCCTTCATTAATCTTAGTAGATTTATATTTCTTCACCTGACCTTAATCCCGCTAGATTTATATCTTTAATCTTACCTATTTTAGCTAATTAAAATTTAATCTAAATCTTAACTTAAGCCTTTTTCCTTTTCTTTCTCCTTTTTTTCCTTCCTCTTACGTCGATTTCTTTTTCTCCTCCTCCTATCTTGCATGAGTTTCTTCTCATCTCCTGCAACACACAACCATCACCTCCCACCATCTCTCCCTTGTGCCCCTGCTTCCCTGCCATCTTTCTTCTTCCCTTCTGCTCACCATCGTCATCCCCTACCACCGTTCCCTACATTCCCTGTCGCATACCACCACCACCACCACCACCACCACTACACACACACACACACACACACACATATATATCACATCCATCTATCTTCCTCCCTCATTTTTTTGCCTCGTTTTTTTATATTGAGAACACACCCTACATGATCTTCTTCTTCCCTTACTCTATTTTGTGCGAATGAACCACCACCTCCATCACCACAAACCATCACAACCACCAAGCACCGCCTTGTGCTTGGTGGATCACCCAATCATTCCCCCTCACCGTCGCCGACCATCGCCATCCACCGCTGCCATTTTTACCTTCTTTTCTTGGGCATCTGTCTCATTTTTGTGAGGCGCACGACCGTTTGTATCATGTGTGCCCCAACCATGCCTCTTTATAGATCATCACACACCTCACACATGGTTGCTTGCATAACCGTTCACCAGCATCACACACCTATGCATGCTCACACAATTCTCCCATACATGCTTGCACAAGCATACGCATTGCCTATTATATGCTTGTGCGTCCTTGTTCTTTTATGCCTGTGCATGCGTTGCATGCGCACGACCGTGCCTCCTTTGCATAGCCTGCCTATGTAAGTTCACAACTCTTAGTCTGAGCATGCACAGCCTATCGCATGCCTGTACAACTCCTTTCTCGATCGTGCATCCCTTTTTACACACCTAAACCTCACCCAAACACCACCATTCCTTCCACCACACTTCCACGCAACTCAAGCTTCCCTTTGACTCTAGTTATTTTTATTTTTACCCTATTTTATCTAAATTTTCCTTATATTTTAATCTTCAATCCTAATCATATATTATCTTGTTTTTGTAAGTAATATTCTGGTGATCTCGAAGGAGGCGGTTTTGTATATACATGCTAAGAGCTCGGTGTACTTGTTGGTAAGGATACTAGTCAATGTTTAGGGTTTTGTGTTAAATTCCTGAATGATTATGTGCTTTAGAATATTATTGTTATTATATTGTTAAATGTAAGTGGTTAATGGTGTGTTATGATAACATGGATTATATGATAGAAAGAGAGTAAGAATGGTGAAAGATGTGCTGATATGAGGTTGTTACGCTAATTAGTAGTATTTTGTGGAAGAGGTAATATGAGCCAAATAAATTATGATAAGTGTAAAGTAAGTATATTTAAGAGGTATAAAGATAAATGAAGGATTGAAAAATAATGATTATTGAATATATAAGATTTTCATAAAATAAGGCCTATCGGTTATCTTTGAAAGCATTTTGGTCAATATAGGTTAATATAAAAATTATGGTATTTAAACTTGTTAAGTGCATTAAAATATGATAAAAATATCATGATAAGTGTTTGGAGTGACTATTGAATGCCTTGGATTTCACAAAATGAGATAATGTCCTAATTAGGAAATAGTAATCTTAAAACTATAATGTTATTATTACATGTGTAAACATTAGAGTTAGACCATAAATTTTGGATATGTTGTTAATATTAGTATTTAAAGGATTTATATTAAATTTGAGCAATTATATGGGCCTTGTGGGAAGAGTTATGACTTACCTGTGAAATTAGGGTTTTGGAGCTCGTTGAATAATAACTTTTGAAGATGGTCTTAATATTTGTATGTCGATATCTTGCTTGCCTTAATTATGTTTTATATTCATAAAACCATTCATGAATAAGATACTAATCATTTAAAGTGAAAGATCATATGAATCAGGACCGTTTGTACCTGCCCATTCCACCAAACGAGAATAGTGATCGGGCGCGTTCTACCTCGGGGTTTTACATATTGATAGCCATTCCACTAGTAGAGAATAGTGGCTAGGAGCGTTTTGCTCTGGGTTTGTATAATTTTGATAACCTTTCCAACGGTTGAGAATAATGGGATATTTGAGCTCAATCTAAAATAAATCTCAAGAACAATCATAATCATGGATAATATACTAATCATTTAAAGTGAAAGACTACATGAGTTAGGTATGGTTGTACCTATCCATTCTACCATATGTGAATAGTAGCTAGAAGCATTTTATCCTGGGGTTTTATATTTTGATAACCGTTCTACCAATAGAGAATAGTGACCAAGAGCATTCTACTCTGGAGTTGTATAATTTTGATAACCGTTCCACTGATTAAGAATAGTGGGGTCCTTGAACTCAACGTAAATAAAAGGATGGGATCATGTTATATTCTAATGGTATGAATCTAAAATCAGTAATTTTCCTGTATTGATTGTTATATCTCGCATGTCTACTACTTTCCACTGTGAATGCATATAATTATATGTTTTTCCTATTTTGGTTTTATTGTTACTTAATCAGTATGTAGTGTACTGATCATCCTTTTTATGGGCACTGATCATTCCTATGAGCAAATGTCCTGGATGTTTATGTGCAGGTCAATGAGGACCGAGCGTATAATTGTGCAACTTATTATGCTTTGTATAGGGTAGAGTGATTTTATGTATTAGGGATTTTGGGTGTAGAGTTATGTAATTCGAATGTTGGTTTTACCTAGATACCCTTTTGGGACTATTAAAGCTATAATATCCCTTTTATTTGTATTTTGGATTATTATGCTCGAGTTAATCTCCAAACCTGTATTTAAGTTTATAAAACTCATATTGTTTTGATTTTTGTCTTGTTAAGTATTTTATATTATTTATCCTTATGATTGACCTAAGGATGGGCCGGTATGTCAGACTTATGTTAATTACATCGGTAACATCCAGTTATTAGATTTTATACTTCTACTGTAAAAATAAAATTTTTAGTATTAAATTTTGGGGTGTTACAAGGGATGTCAATTTCTATGAACACATTTTTCCATTTTGACAACAATAGTCACAATTCTTATCTACATCATTTTCTAGCCATTAGAACTCAATCTCAGTCCACTCCTCTAAAATCCTATGATGATTTGATATGTGACCATGATCCTCCCACACCATCATCAGATGCTTCACCAACACCACCTTTCCCTTCCTCCTCAGCTGCACCATCACCCTCAAGAATCACCACAACGAATACTGTTAATGATCAATCTCAATCTCTTGGAAATTCATGTATCTCCCTAGGAAGGTTTATGATAAAAATTATCCAACCTTATTGACTTTCTAGCTATGTTGCCAATCGTGTATTTATTCCACCTATAGATTCACCATGTGCTTCTTTGTCTCTCACTTCTATCTATGCTCTAGCAAGTTAAATCACCACTAACACATTTAAATCTCAGTTTTAAAGTTCTCTTTCTACCTTAACCAACCAAATTGATTCTATCAGTTTTTTCTAAGTTGTTTAAGATCTAAAATGGAATAATGCTAAGAATCTCAAATTGAAAGCTTTGGAGGAGAATAATACTCGGGTTATTCAAGATCTCCCTCCTAGAAAAAGGGTTATAGGTTGCAAGTGGAGTTACAAGACTAAGTATAGATCAGATGGATCCATTGAAAGACATAAGGCTAGGATGGTAAATCAAGGTTGCAGATAGAGGAAAGGGATTAATTTTGGAGAGACATTTACACTCGTTACAAAAATGTCCACTATTAGAGTATTACTTGCAATTACTGCTATGAAAGGTTGGTAATCATATCAAATGCACGTTACAAATGCAACATAGAGACTTGTATGAACAAGTTTACATGGCTTTACCATTGGGGTATGTAGGCCTAGGGTAGTCTATTCAATCACAAGCTCACTCTAATAATTTGGTTTCCAAGGTGTGCAAACTCATTAAATCCTTGTATGGCCTAAAACAAGCCCCTAAAAAATGGTTTGAAAAATTATCAACTTATTCGGTTCAGTATGGTTGCATGTAATCAAAGGTCAATTACTCTCTTTTTACTCTTTAGGAAAATGGTAACTTCACTTCCATATTAGTTTATGTGGATAATATGGTGATTATTGGGAACTATCTTCAGTCCATACAAAAGGTTAAGTCCTTCAAGTCCCAGCTCCACATAAAAGATTTGGGAGAATTAAGGTATTTATTGGGTTTGGAAGTTTCATGTACATCTCAAGGCCTCTTTCTCTCTCAACACAAATATTTATTGTACATACTTCAGGAGCATCAAGTGACAGAAAATTCTGCAAAGTTTCCACTTGATCAACATGAGAAAATAACTCTTAATAACATGACTTCTTTACTCAGTCATGAACCTTACCAAAGGCTGGTTGGTCAAATTATACACTTGATGATTACACATCTTGATATTTGTTAAGCGGTGCATGTGCTTAGTCAGTTCATACAATGCCCCACTGCTTCACAAATGGTACATGTTCTTATGTATCTTAAAGGGACATCATCTTAGGCATTCTTATGTCTCATAGATTTGTAGCTCATCTCACAACATTTTTTATGCAGACTGGGCTAGATGTCCTACCAATCAAAGATCTACCGCCAGATATTGTATCCTTTCTAGTGAATCACCAATATCATGGAAATAATAATAATAAAAAAACTATGGTGGCCAATGTGTTGAAGATGAATATAGGTCCATGTTTTTGACTATATGTGAAGTTACATGGCTAGTTAATCTTCTTATATATTTAGGACTGCTTAATATGCATTCTACTAATCTAAAGTGCGATGATCAAGATGCATTATACGTTATTGCTAACCCTGTGTCCCATGAGAGGACCACACACATTGAGGTGGATCTTTACTTTGTTTTGGACAAGGTTAAAGCTAATGTCATTCAAATATCATATGTGTCAACAAAATAAAATCTAGTAGATCTTCTCACCAAGATTCCATATGTGGAGCAACAATGAAAGCTATTGTTTAAGATGGGAATTGTTAGCCTCCCATCTTTAGGGAGAGTGTTAAAAGTCTTACTTCCGTTACTGGCTGATATGTTCAATCCTATGTCTTTTTGTATTTCAACCCAATGTATATATATTTAATCTAACCATAATTACACTAACCAGGGGAAGGGTGACAGTTAGAACTAGGGTTAGCTGTTATCAACCAAATGTAAAAGGAGAGGGGGAGCAGGCATGAATAAACAAACTAAGAGAATCCTTCATCTTTGATCTTAGTTCTTCTCCTTTATTTTCTATTCTAAGCGCTATGATCAATGATATGATTTCTCAACATACATCTTTGAAAATGTAATACTTAAAATTTTAGCTAATTTTAATCTTGAGTAATTAATAGCTTAATATAATCCTAATATTTATTCTGAGTAATTTATATTTTAACCTAAACCTAATCTTGAATGATTGATATTTTAATATTAACCTAATCTTAACAATAAGCCCACACTTGTCTCCTTTTTCTTTCTTTTCCTTCTTCTCCTGCCGATTTTTGTTTCTTCTTTTTTTTGCCTTGCGTGTTCTTCTTTTTTTTCCTCTACAAAACACTACAGCTTTACCCATATCTACCATCTCCTCCCTCAATCCAGGGGATATGTCCCATTGAAAATTTTGCCCACCATTCCCCCTGATTGTGCCTCACCCCTTTTCCTATGCACGCATCCTCCTTCTCCATCGTTTCTCCTCACAACACCATGTATATTTATGTGTGTGTGTATGTGTCTATATATATATATATACCTCCACATCTCTCTCTAAGACTCATTTAATTTTCAACTAACTTTCTCACTCCTTTCATTTCTATCAAGCAAGCTAGCCTCAATCACCCTCCCTCTTGCTCTATTTGATGCTGCCCACCCACCATCAAAATCACACACCACCATTCCAACCACCACCATTTTCCTAGGAAAATAACCACCAATACCACCCCATCCTTCCCCTAAATTGTCGTCAACCATCGCCACCCTAATCCATTTCTTTTTCCCTCCTCTCCATTGTGCTCTATTTTAGTTTTGTTGAGGATCTAGTCATGCACTCTTGCATGCCTGAACCATACATCCTTGTATAACCCACGCATAGTATCACACACAGTCGTGTGCACGTAGCACACCTTTCCCGTGTGCGTTCTAAGCTCTTGGCCCATGCATGCACTGCATGTTATGCCTGTGCCCTTCCTTTAGCACAATTGTGCTTTCCTTTTAGCACACCCATGCTCTATCGTAACACCACTCTAGCGCCACCTTAGCAAGACTATACTCCCACGCAACACGAGCTTCTCCACTTTTTTTGATTATCTCCATTTCCACCCTCATTCACCTTAATTTTTCCCTCTACTGTATTATTAAATCCTAATTGTGTAATATTTTTGTTTTCATAGATGATATTTCAGTAATCTTGGAGGAGGTGGGTTAGATTTTTATGTGCTTATAGAAGGAGGCATGTGTTTTAGAGAAGCTTCGAATACAAAGGATGGATTTGCAAATGTCCCCTGATTGAAGTGGAAAATTCCAGCATCTCCAAATATCACCTGCTTTAGGTGAAAAATCCTGATATCTAATAGCCATGATTTTGTCAATATCATCGGTGAAATATATGGAATCCGGTTGACAACCTACTAGGGTTGTAAACGAGACGGATATTGCCTGAAACCTGACGGATATTTAAACGGATATGGATAATAGGAAAAAATACCCGTTGGTTTCGGGTACGGATACGGGTATGCGATATCCATATCTATACCCGTAACCATACTCATATCCATATCCGCACCCGTTTATCCGATATATAATTACATTTTTATCCTTAATTTTAAAATAAATATAGTATAAATTAAGATTAAAATTGTCATTTGACTTAACTCTAAATAGGTTTATCCGTTGGATAAACGGATAATCCGTCAGATAACGAATATCCAACGAATACAGATGTAGATGTGTTAGCGGATACGGATTCAGATATGGGTACGAATTTGGGTACTGATTTTTTTATCGAGTACAGATACGGATATGGATATACACGACCCGAACCCACCCCATTTCCATCCCTTCAGTCTATGTGATCGGTGGATCTGACCGACATAAAATGGTTGGTGTCCAGGAAGAAGGCAACGCCGCCAATGTCTTCAGCGTACCGACACCATTGAACCGGTCGTCGACCTTCATCTACTCCATCGTTATCGGTAGCATTAGCAGCAAAAACAATAGTTGTAAGAGTACGGGAAATCAACATCCCTTCAGCCTATGTGATCGGTGGCTCTGACCGACATAAAATGGTTGGTGTCCAGGAAGAAGGCAACGCCGCCAATGTCTTCAGCGTACCGACACCATTGAACCGGTCGTCGAACTTCATCTACTCCATCGTTATCGGTAGCATTAGCAGCAAAAACAATAGTTGTAAGAGTACGGGAAATCTACTTGTGGACCTCAAACCCTACCGTCCTGGAGCACCCTAAATTGCAAATGAACGGTGTTTTCTTAATACTTTGTACAGGGCCTACAGGCAGCCATCTGTTGACTCAACCAGGTACAGCTTTCCCTATCCGTGATATGTATCGTCCTCAGATATCCCTTCAACGACAACGCTGATGTGCTCTACTCTCCTTGGATTGCGATAATCTAAGCACATGACGCTAGCCCCCCATTGATCAACAACGTATATTCTACCTCTGTGAAAAGCATCGTCCGTGTATTATATTCAACCTAAATAAAATTGTTTATGTGCGTCCGCAATGTATCCCCATAGCTAAACAAGGCGAGGTTGCGACGACACTCGAACACGGGTAAAACAATAAAATCGGGATTTGCGGCACATACCAGTCGACGGGAAACGAGGCACCGTCGTCATCGTGGTCGTGATAATGGGGAGGTAATTCCTTGAGGCGGGAAAGATGAATCGTACTCTCAGTGAATGGATTGGATTTTAGAGTGATATGAACAGAGAAAATCAAGGCTTTTCTCGAGCTAAAACCAACCACCGGTGTGAAGAACCAGAACATCTTATGCTGTGTGGCACCTAGACGGTACTTACATCAGTTGCAACTTCTTCCGGATGGATCGCGGCATCGATCAGGCGTCGATCGGTGCTGTTGTCTCCGGTAGGAACCTTAAAGAACAGAAGAAGGTGAGGACGCGTCATATTGATTAAAGTTGGGATAATACCTGAAGCTGTGGAGCATAATATCTCGCCATGGCTTGCAAACTGCGCCAAATCGAATGTAGTCCACACACAAATCTGCCTCTACCGATGCAATTAACTTGTGGGCAATCGTGTCTAGGATGTGGGCAGGAAGATATGCCCAATCACCCGCAGCAGCAACTTCATAATTTGTTGAGAACATGTAATTCAGTATATTGCAATTAAATTCTATATATATATATATATTGGATGAATAGTTATGTTTCGCGTGGCTGCTCTGCACTTCTGCTCTATAAATTTGCATATATCCATTCCTACCTCTTGAGGGATTTGAGGCTTCTCAACTGCTGACATTGATAAGAGTTTAATGTATAAAACATGAGAAGTTACAAGATTTGAATACATCTAATTATGTGCGTATCAAAAAATTGCGTAGAAATTTATATGCACGCTACGAAGTCTGTACGGCTACATACTCACAGCCCCTGTGCATGTTGTCAATTTTCACATACATGACTTTTAATTAAAAACCGGTTAATCGCTCAAATTAATTATAATACTATCAAACTGTCATACTACTGGCTGTCATTAAGGAGCTAAAAGAAAAGAGGAGATATGAAGGATAATCGAAAAAGAGAAGAACACTAGAAGCGGAGAAGTTAGAGCATACTCACGTGAGAGGAAGGAGGCATAGGGTGAGGGGCAAATGAGGAAGGTTATTGTCAAAATTTATTTTATCCATAAATTCCTTTATTTTATTTAACAATACCCCAAATATTAGGTCTCTAATTTTATTTTATTTTATTTTATTTTTAAAAAGAGCATATATTGTTCCCAAAGATTAGGAAACCAACTCCTAAACCTTCCTGTATCTTCTCATTGTATCTCTTAATCCTATATATAAAAAGGAATAATTTCAGTTGAGCTGAATGTACATAATTAACTAAAGACATGCATAGCTTACGGCTTGGAATTGATAAAGTTATCAAAATATAAATTATATGCTATAAAATAATCCTACTACACTTGTTTTCTAATAAATAGTTTACTAGCAAAAAAAATCCTTAAAACTATAAATAAGTAAAAAAATGGTTCCGGTGCAAACTTTGTCTTCCTTCAAACATTGTACATAAATATGCAAGATTACAGGGTTATGATATTAATGACGTAGTCTCACAATTTAATACAATATGTATGTAATGAATATTTATGAAATATACTAATAACTATATTTTCTTTTTAATTAGGATATGGGGTGTGTGTCGTGTGTGTGTGTAAATAAATAATATAATTTTACGGTCTATTGAACTAGTGAATACAAGAATTAAATTAAGATTGCTTTTGATTATAGATATACAATGATTAGTTTCTTTAGTCTTTGGTGAATTTTTTAAGATTGGTATCTAATTTAAAATATATAAAATAAATATAAATATACAATAAATAAATATTTAACTAAATCAATTATCATATCTAACCACATCTCATATATCAATATATAAATTAAAGCAACCAAGCAGCTAAAAATTAAATCAACACAAATATAATTGAATACACAAACTTCATATTCTAGCTCATTAATCTATATTTTTATAACACTTTATAAGAATTACTAACTAAAATGTTGGAAAATTTCACAATTAAAAAAGAACTTGGAAAAATATAGAGAAAAAAAGATTTAAGAGATTCAAAACCTAAGCACATTATTACATAGATTGGAGAATCTATTGTATATATAACATGTATGTTAAAATCGTTCTGAAAAATGTGCCAACTACAAAAATCGAACGTTTGACCACTAAGAGGATTATATACATCACACTCAAATACCAATCTATAAAAATAAGACAACAAATCAGCTAAAAATTAAAAATTAAATACACTAAAATATAAATAAATGCACAAAATTCAAAATCTAGATTATTAATCTATCATTTATAACCTTTTAAAAAATATTAAATCAAATGCTAGAGATTTTCACAATTATAAAAATGAACCTGAAAAAAATTGAGAAAAAAAATGAATGTTTGCTGGCACATTATTACATTGAGTGGGATTATATACATCACTTTGAGGATTATATGTAGCACAGTCAACCACCAAAGAAATAACATTTTTTATTCATTAAATTGCATAAAATCAAATAAAGGGGCCATAAAATTGTGGGGCCCTATGCCATAACACATCTTGCACATGCCCATAGTTGAGCTTGATGAGAAGGATAATTCTTATTGTTCATACATTCTACCTTATTTTAAACCTATAGTATCCCATTCTATTTATAAGTACAACAAATCGTTTATCTTCTCATTCAAAATCTTGCCAGTAAATACTTTTTGGGACAAAAAATTAGCTTTTGTGTAAATATTTGTGTCACCTAATTGATTTTTGATTAGATCATTCATTAATGAACACATACTTATAGTTAATTGGTTCAACGCTTTTAAATGCTGACATTTATGTCCATATAAATCACTCTCGATTGAGTGGATAATTTTGATATTATTCCAACTATTTTAACTCATCAAATCATTTAATGACATTTTATAATGAATCAATAATAATTCACACTTTTATCTATCATAAGTTGAAGTTTTTGGGTAAATAAATCACTATTGTCTAATTCATACGTTGGATGAATACATCATTACTGTCTACCTTATATTATCTCATACGTCTGTAAAATTAATTTTATAGATATTTCATTTGTCCGCAAATTATGTTATCTCACATTTAATCATTATGGATATATCGACTAATTCAATAACCTTCTTAGTTATTATGACAAGTTTACTCTCTATCGAGGATTATACCTTCCTTTCAAGGGTCTAACCCTTTGGACATAAATAATATGCTTCTAGCATACCTACATTATACGTGTCATTAACTTGTTCAAAGTTAATCTAGAGGCATTTATCAAAGTGGGAACATTAGTCATCACATGTGACTTTTATTTTATTGGCAATACTAAACAAATTTATTAACTAGGTTATATTTTATAAGCATATACATTAAGTGAACTTTGACTTTCGCTCACGTCCATATATTATAGAAGGCATACTTTATCTGCTTTCTTACTTTACAATCTTAAGCTCTTTCTTCCTTTCCATGAGACTAAGAAAACTACCATTCAGTGCCTTTTTTGCGACCTTCTATTATGTTTATAGAGGCGTATAGGTACATATATAGCACATCTAAACTTTAAGTTAATAATCAAGCTCATTCCAAGAGACCATATCTTAATGGATAATAGGATATTCAATTGGTTTGTACCAAAATAAAATATTTGCATGCATATTGACATATCACTTCTAGACCTAGCTAAAAAAAGATTTAGAGTCCAATTCATATTTAACAACTCTACCAAGTCAATCTAATTCTGCCTTAAAATAATAATAATGCATTATTATCCCAACTAGATGATTATTCACTTTTATCTTGATATTAAAAATATAACATCCCTAGTTTCCAACTATAACATGTAATATTTCATTAATGCATCATTATATCCCTTTATACACTTAGATAGTCCACATGTGTCTACTTAAATTCTATTAAGAACATCAAAGATCTTACATTTTCATATATTATAATAGTAATGAATTTGCTAATATGATGTGTCATTAATATGAGATCATTAATCAAAAGAATCTTCAAGATTCTTAGTGGGTGTTTATGTAAATTTCATTGATCTCGCCATTTCATTAACATGTGTACTTAAGCGATCTCTTTTTTATCTTATAAAGATATTATTTTATGGTTTACTAGCTTTTGGTTAGTGACATATTTTGGACCAATTTGTTAACCAATTCTACACTCCGTGCATTTCTCTCAAGACTTGCTTCTAGCCCTTCTTAGACTTTGGTAAGATTTTTGGTAACTTAGCTAGTGGTCTTTTGTGAAACGCCTTAATAGATTTATAATAGCACATACAACATGCGCATTGGTTCCAGACAATTAGAGGCTCATTAAATATTTTATTCTTAAAATATAATATATAGTGGTATTCCAATATGATAAATCAATGTTTTACGTCGTATTTAGGTCTTTAAAACAGAAATTGTACGCGCCTAATAAAAAAGAGCAATAACAAATTATCCGAATAAGTTGATTGTAATCCTGCCCTGGTTGGATTGGATTTCGTAGCCAATGCAAGTCTGGATTCCATCCAAGTGGGCGCACAAAACTTGAAGATATAGACCAGATGGGGGTGGCTGGGCCATTGTTGAACTTGAGGAGTAGTTGTCCCTTGTCCGGCGAAACACGGGCACAACGCAACTGTTTTTGTATTGTACCGTTCCTCTGTGCCCCCATCTTCCGTTGTTGACCCAAAACTTGACCTTGTAAAACGGGATGGGCAAACAAAAAAGAAAAAAGAAAAAAAAAAGAAACAAGAAAAAAAAGGGGAGGGGCAACTGGTGAGAGAGATTCAAAAGCTGAAGCCCCGTTGCTATTCTTCCGGCAACAGAGGACTGGCAGACTACTGGCTGAACCATTCGAAATAGCGGGACAAGATAATAGGAATCATTCGACGGAAGCAGAAAAAGTAAGCGAGCGGACGAGTGAGAAACATGGGGAATCCGAAACAGAAGTGGACAGCAGAGGAGGAAGATGCCCTACGTGCCGGCGTTGCAAAGTACGGTCCAGGGAAATGGAAATTCATTCAGAGAGATCCTGAATTTAATCGATATCTTCATTCGCGTTCTAACATTGATCTCAAGGTATTTTGATTTTCGAATTCTCTGAACTTTTCGGCCATTTTTTCCTCTCTTTTTTTTTGTACATTTATTTCGAAAGAGTAAGTTTGGTATGGATTAGAATTATCTGAGTAGATGTTAATTGCATCTTTTTTACCATATGAACAAAAGACTGCGGAGAGAGGGAACCATGAAAAAAAAAAAATCAATTGATGTTTCTAATGCGAAAGTATGAAGTTGGGAGATTTTTGTAGCTGTTAAGGTAGCTCTTTTCTAGAGTTGATTTATACAATCAAGGAAGTTTTGAACAGTAAATATTCGGAGAAACCGAAAGCGAAGGTCACGCATCCAACTGCGCCTCTCTGTTTTTCTTCCTTGCTGCTATTTGCTGGGATTAACATGAAAAGGGCAGTTCTAATAATAAAGATCCCCCATGTCCGCAATTAATTTTAAAAGAATTACTTGTACTACACCAACGAATTTTGCTAGGAGCTAATCTCGACTAATGCATATCATTGACATCCTATCGGCACAGTTTTTTCTTTCTTCTCCAGCTTTTTAAGCTTATATAAAGATTTTAGCAATCGTATTTAGTTTCATGACTTGGCTTCATAGGACAAATGGCGTAACATGGGTGCCGCTACCCAAGGCTCTAGAGAAAAGTGTAGGACACCCAAAGTAAAGGCCTTTCAGGATCCTCCTGCTCTACCTGCACCGGACATGCAGACATCTTCTGATAATCCTGCTGCCCATGAGTTACCAGAAGCTCATGTCAAGGAAGAGACATCTAAAGAGTCACATGATGCAAGGAATGGTCCGCGGTATCTGTCTTATCTCTAACCTCTCTTCATTCTTATTGCAATCAGAATAATGACAGGAGTCTTCTTTTATCTAACTAACATGTATCATATATTCCTTGTAGGTATAATGACATGATCTTTGAAGCACTATTGACCACCAAAGAAGCAAATGGGTTGGATATCACACAACTTCTCTCCTTTATTGAGGTAGAGTTTATATGGCTGGCTAGCTCTTCCTACCTTCCCTAGATTTGTTCTTGTTCTTCTGTTTTTATGAGTCCATTTGTAGTTGCATGTTAGTTCTTTCTTTGTATTCAACGAAAGCGATCATATATCAGTTCTTGTTTGGAAAAAGAATCTTACCTGAAAGTGTATGAAGGCTGTTGGGCATTATATTCTAAAACAAATGAGGGGAGTAAGCAACTTAAAAATAACTAATACAAGAGAAAGAAGAGAAGGCTTGGAATCAGTATTTCTTTCACATATTTGCTTCATGATTCCGAATGAGATTCCATGAATTCGTCACTCCACATGACACTTGGGACTGATGGAATAACAAGTGATTCTGTGAGCCTTTTTATGATCTCAGATAAATTGGAGAAGAGATGGACGAGGAATGAAAAGGCCCTCCATTATATGGTTAATCATAGCAATTATACTGCTGAAGTTTATGTTAGACAGCCAAAGATGATTATCAAGGGGAAACATTTTCACTTTTGTAGTCAGGAACAACCAAACTTAAGACGAAACCAAACACCTTTAATCCATCAAAATATTCACCCTGCTGCTTTGTGACTGGGCAATCATCATGGAAGATGATATGAAAGTAGTCTTCTTTCTACCTTTAGTGCTTGGTTATGGGTGTATGTTGCATGTCAAAATGCTGCACACAGAAAGATGCTCCCCCTGCCAGATTCATTTGAACCTTTCAGCCAACGGCAATATGGGAGTCCTTTCACAATATAGAACCACCTAATATGTGAAGCTTCGTTCCTGAATACTCAAATACGGAGATCCCACTAACTACTACTCAGAAGCAAATTCTGTCCTTGCTTACTCTGTAAAGGATCTTAACTATATAACGAAAAAAGAATGTCCTTGTTTTTCCTACTAGAAATCGCCTCTTTTCAAAATTGTTTTATCTTTTTATCTAATGCATTAACTTTTCTAAACAGTATGATTATAATCGAATTGTTTATTCCTTCTGTATATGAAAGAGTGCCTAATTCAAATTTTTACACTTTTGAAGGAGAACTTTAAATAAAATATTATCTTCCAATTTTGTCTTTTTCTTTTCCATTTTCCCAACTAGAGAGAGTTAAGTAAAAGTTGCTACATCTTGGAAAAATAAAATATATAAGGGGGAAGATGAACATTAGTTAATTTTTTCTTATAAAAAAATGAGTTTTTATACAAAAAAAAGGTATAAAGTGATCGTAAATTTTGCATACGGAGGGAGTAATTACTTCTCATTCCCAAAACTATACTAATTACCTCCCTTTGATGGTCATTAGTACGAAATTGATTAAAAAATAGTTACCTCCTCTCAAAATGAACCATCTCAAAATAAGTACCTCCTCTCAAAGTTGATGTGTATTAGTACGTTTGATTTGTAGAAAATTTGGTGGAAAGGAAAAGGATGAGGAAAACAAAAGTAAGATGAGGAATTGATATTTTTTCCCTCCATTTGGTTGTTTGAAAAGTTCCATGAAAAGCATTTTCTTTATAATACTTTCTTTTGTTTGGCTTGGAAGAAAAAAAATTCCAAGCAAAGTTATAGGTGCATTACACTATATAAATGTCATATTAATGCATTACACTATATAAAAGATATAGATGTTATATTAATCCATTACACTATGTAAATGATATGTCATTTTTATATATCAAAATATAAAACTAGATGAAGAGAAATCAGTTCGGTCAAGCTAGGTATGAAATGTGGCGAATTCAATTTCATTAAAAGTTTAAAACCAATGTGAGTTATAGGATACAACCATTGGGCCATTAATCCATAATTGAAAATAGTCTGAACCAACCTAATTGGTTTCAAGTCACCCTGAAATTCAAGCAAATCTAAAACCCAAAGTAACCCGACCTAAACTCAACCGTAAATGATAATTTGATCCAAATAAAATAAACCTAAAATGATTAAACCAAATTCGAATTGACTAAAAACGTGAGCAAATGCAATCATAAAATAGTGAGACCCAAGTTGATAAATCAAACCAAACCCAAGCTCAAAGTAACTTGAGCCAAACTAATACCGATACATTTACCTGATATCATAATACAGTACCCAAATTCAATCCATAATGATAATTTGACTCAAAATGACACAAACCTAATAAAATAAGGTTGATATCTCTTCAGATGATATGAAAATCTGATTGGAAAATTTTACTGTGGTATTGATGTTGTTTTGCTATTGTTAGTGTCATAATCAATATTTTTATTACTACTATTATTATGGTTATTATTATTTTTATCATTATTATCATTAATTTTATAATATATTTTTATTATTAAACTTTTGATTATTTTATTTGCTTTGATAAGTCTTAAAAATAAGTTTCATTTCAAGGAGAAGAGGAGATAATGCTCTTTTGTATCATTCTCAAACTAAAGAATATAATTAATAAGGGAAAAAGATATGAATTTTGTACATAAACTCCATTATTGTACTACGTGCAACTCATTGTTGTTAGTGCTTAGTGTTATATAAATAATAGTTTTAAAAACCGGACTAGACCGACCGGTGAGCCAGTCAGGTCACCAGCCAGATTCCATGTACCGGTTTTCAGGATCTTAGATACAGTGAAAACCAATTGGACCAGTAAAAACGATGAACCGGTCAAAAAATTGGTCAGCCGAACCAATCAAAAAACTGGTTGGGAGCCAGTCAAATTCATATCTAATTCAATTTTTTATATATTTCACATTTTTTGACTTAATATGTATCACTAGTCTGACCATTAAATCAGCAAACCAATTATGATACCGGTTCAATTATTGATCCGGTTTTTAAAACTATGATATAAAGTGTAAAAGTAGTGCAGGGGTGAGTTCAAGCAATAAAATCGCGGTTGCATTTGCCAAGGTATTGAGGTGTTGCGATCGATATTTTATACGTTGCAGAGTAATTTTTTTTTCCATGACAAATATTGATAAATATCGACAAATAACGGTAAAATAGTGGCAAATATCGGTCGATTGCTGGTATATCACCGATGAATACATACAATTTTAAAATCATCATGTATCGCCAATTTCGCATATTGGTTCACCCAAAATCCGATAAATATCGGGCAATGTTGTATATCGGGACCGATATTTAATCGTATGGGTGAGTTTTGAAGTTAAGATTATAAACAAGTTTTTTGCTTGTAATATTTTTGTGCTCTGTTTATTTGTTTATTTAGTTTTCTTCAAACTTTCCTTTAGTTTAGGCTAGGAAATTGTTGCTGTGTAACTTTTCTAACCTCTTTCCTTATGGTAAAAATAAATGGTGAAGAGAACAAAATAATAAAGAGGAATTAATTAAAAAAGATACATGTGGTAAAAATAATATGCATATTCAAGCCATAGTAAGAAAATATAATATCAATATTATTATATTTTTTAAATATTTTTCATTAGTCAAATGAATAAAATTTAACAAAGGTAGAGAAAGTAATGAGAAAAAGGGAATTAGAAATAAATTGTAAATAATAAATAATGAGAAAAAAATAATACAACAATGGGTCTCGAACCATACATAGGGAAATTACTGTATAACCCACAAACCATTAATATCTTTTCATTGGTTCATTGCTACCAACATTAAGGAACAGGAAAATCATCTAATATGATTTTATGGACAAGTGTTGATTGCTTGTATTTTCTTCATTAAAGTTTTTTAGCTACTTTTTTTTGGAAGTAGCATCTACTAGAATGCGAGCTAGTAGCTGTAGCTGTTATCCCACATTTGTCGAGTCCTCTCCACCCCCAGGCCTTGTCAATTGTAGGATTCATATTGTGTTGTTGTACTGTTGCTTATCTCTTAAACTAGGCAGTTTTTTCCCCCCTGAAAAATCTTTTTTGAAGTTTCAAATAATTGTGCCTCAAATTGCCTCGAGTTGTTTATAGTTTGGTGGGTTTTTGGGCTTGAAATCTTTAGTGTTTTAGTTTGGTTGAGAAATCTGAGACCCATTTGTATACGATAGATTGGTATGGCTTTACAAGAGATTGTATACTAAAACTAAAAATAAGGCTATTATTTTATACAAAATAATATTTGATTGAAGATGGTTTTGTCATGTGCTTACTGACAAAATAAACACATTTGGGAATCCATTTTGTAAAGAAGGTTGGTGGGTAGCAAAATAGATGTTCCCATATTTGAAATCGTTGCAATACATGCACCTGACTGCTCCATTTTTCATGTTCTGTGCTCAAGGAAGATGCTAAAATTTTCTTTTATGCAGCAAAGGACTGAGGTGCCCCCAAATTTTAGAAAATCACTTGGCTCAAGGTTAAGAAGGCTTGTTGCTACAGAGAAGCTCAAAAAGGTATTATGTTTATTGACGTCAAGAGTGTCACCTCACAAAAAATGTCATTGCACTTATTCAATTTAGCTATATGTCCAGAGATAATCTCCTGTTTGTCTGATTATATCATTAACAATTATGTTTCTCCCCCAAGATATTAAGATCATTGGTATCATGAGATGATACATGGTTTTCGGATAAAAAAGGACGATCATAAGCTCCACATACAATCATGTGATGCTTGGTTATATTCTGACTAGCGGCTCGGAATATGTAATGATAATCTTAAGTGACGTTATTATTGATGAGCAAATAAACCGGGGGGGTAGATTTGATAGAAAGAGAGTACAACTTGAGATGTACCTGTGTTTTATTATAGAATCCTGAAATGCTTATGATTTAACTGTTATATTTTGACATGAATTTGCATACTTCATCTTTTGAGTTACTTCTTAGTGGTAGGAAAGTAGCATAGTTGACGTTATTCTAAGAATAAATGGTTCTCTTGGAGGTGACAATCGCTATTAGGATGTATTACTTGGTTCTAGCTTGTGTATCAGCTGATAGAATCACTGTGTGTCACATCCTTTGTATGCATTACTATTGTACTTCTGCTCCTAGATTCCACAATGCAGACGTGGTAGTGATTAATTTTCTGTGTGATTTTTATTCATTTCTGAATGATTTTATGCTACACGAAAAATTTGCATTTTTCAAGCCATTGTTAGTCATTGATTTGAATTTTTCTGAAGTGTCGAGGAAGAACCCTGAGGTGTTGAATCTTTGAAGCTTAGTACAAAGTAGCAAAAAGTTTTATTCTTTTCTTTCTTTGATCATAATTCCATTTGTGCCCTCCAAAATTTTGTCATTTATTGTAAATAACCAAAGGTAAGAGACAAATAACATAATTGGGACTGTTGAAAAGAAACTCAGAATATAGAACAATGCAGTGTCCAGTAGTCCAAGATGATGATATCATGAGTCTGTCAGGAACATTAAAAATATTCTCTCTTTTGTCTACTGCTTCTGTCAGTTAAAAAACCGTAGCTCAATCTCAGCTGTAGTTTTTTTTTTTTAAACCTCCACAAGGCTTCTGCATATTACAGCCATTTTGAAGTTTGGTTTCTGCCTAGTGCTTACCCTTTCTTCAATATTGCATGGCATCCTCCTCCTCGTAGTAGTTTTAGGAGACTGCTCAAGCAATTGACTCGTGGGATCATAGAGGCCTGAGTCATTTCCTGCTGATCTATGCTGGCATACGTATCTGAGATTTTGGGTGGCTGAGGGCCCTAGGATGTGCATCAGTAACAGAAAACGTCACGGATATGTATAAGTAACTTATCTAGATCAAGTGACATTTTTTTTTATTAGTTCAGATTCATTGTTCAGATTCATGACAGCCATCAGGATCCATCCCGAGTCATGGGTCATCACCTCTGAGGCAGAAATGGATCTTAAACTGCTTGAAACCGCTATTGTAACTGCAGATGCCTCCAACCTGTTCTGGTTGGGTGGCATCGGGTCTCAAGAATAAGGTAGAAAAATATTTTAATCAAACTTCCTTTCTCTTACTAGACTGCGCATCCTCGGGTATGTGACCTTGTCACTGTTGGAAGTTCTTGGGCTATTATGATAAACTGCTTTGCCGAAGAATTGTGTGATATATTCTGAGAGAGAGAGTAGGATATTACTGTAATGAGGTCATATTAGTTTTTATTATAGCTTTTTTGAGTGTGTATGTGTTACAGTTGGCTCTGATGCTCTAGTCTGTTGCTGTTATTACAGGTTGACAACTGCTTCATGATGAAATGTAAATCTACACCTGAGAAAAAATCTGTGCCTGAGAAGAAAGCACCTGCAATGAAAGAAATCCAGCCTAAACAACCACAACCAATCCAAACTAAACAACCTCCAATCCCTGATCAGAAATATGTTTGCCAGTCGCTTGAAGCGGCAGCAAAGAATGCAGCCAGCCTGGTAGCTGAAGCAGAGAACAAATCAATTGTGGCAGATGTTAGTGTCAGAGAAGCGGAAAGAATAGCACAGATGGCCGAAGATTCAGAAGCAATTCTTCAATTCGCACAAGAGATTTTTGAGAAATGTAATGTATTCCCGCCCTCACTCATTCCACCTCTTTTTTCCTGCTCTTGGTAAATCCTACTTTCAATGTCCTTTTCTGTTGATTTACGTAAGACGCATTTTTTCAACAGGTAACCGAGGTGAAGTAGTGTTTCTTGCTTGAATGTGGAGTAATATTTTGTTAATTGTGGAGCAATGTTTCAACCAGGAATGCGTTGATCCAGTTGTAGGGATTTAGCATTGCATAGGATGTCTTCTTTGAGTACAGCTAGCTTGTGTAGATTTCATGTAAATGCAGTTCATTGGACTGACCCTGCTAGGAAAATATAAAACCTCTTTCCTAACTAGCGTTTGGCATATGGTTTCAGATTGTCTATGAATTGTGGAAATATGTCATGAAATTGTGTATACTCTAGGATGATGATGCACAGCTTTCTAGGCGTACTGTTCTCAAATGGAAATGGTATAGGTTGCCTTCATGGTCTTAGGGAAAGATAAATCATTCATAGGGACAGGTCAATACTGCTGCAAAATTTTCCCGAATATACAGGCCACCGTCAAACTGAAACAAGCTAATTGTGCTTCTGGGTTGGGTTTTTATGTTAAGCTGAACTGCTGACTCTTGTTGGTTTACAGTTCTGATCGGTAGTTTACTCTTTTCATCTTCTGAGACAATTTGCCAGCACATAAAGCACCACAGGGACCCAGGGAAGTTACGGTTAAATGACGCCCACCAAATTCATGCTACAAAAGGGGGAATACGAAGCACCGTTTCGGTAATCACCTAATAAACTAGCAATTCGTCATTGCATTAGGGAACTTCATCTTATGGTCAAAATTCAAATGCCATTTTAGGTGACAGATAGCTTTGTTTATATATAATTTTTTCGTGTATCCTTCAAAATTAATGGCTGATAACATATTTGAAAATTTGAAGCGGAGTGATGACTTAATATAATTTTCCTACAAGTTACAAAGACGCACAAGAAACTATTATATGAAGCTAGTTACCAGAATCTACTAGTTAGGGCAGATTTTCGTCCAAAATTAGTGATAAATGAAAATTTACATATTGTCATAATTCATCACCAATATAAATTGAGGAACTTTTATCTTGAAATTCCATAAAGATCTAGAAGAACCATAACTTGTGTATCACTCAACTACAAATGCATCAAACAAAGTTTTGATGGATAACATATGATATCTAATTTAATTAATTTCTAAAGTCTGATCCAAAATATTAGATATTTATTTATAAAAAAAAAAGATAAAATTGGATATATTTTTTTATACTAGTATATTCAACATTTGAACTATTTATCTTCATATCTAAAAATTAAACATTCAATTTTTTTAACCAGAAGCAAATATCTTAATATCCAATCAAATCGTATATGAATAAAAATTTAAGAAGAAGAAACCACACACAAAAAATGTACATATTGCCTTCCTTATCTTTTTGGACTTTGTATCAGTTTGGCTTGATAATAATAACATATTGGTCTAATTTCACATGCTTGCTCCATCAAATTGTAGACAAAAAGTATGAAACTTATGCAACCAAAGTTGAAAGGGAATAAAATGAAAAAAGAGAGAGAAGATGAACAAAGAATGCCATCTTACCATTCCATCTTCTCGTTTATCGAGTCACACCCACTCAAAAACTAATGTGTAGCTTGTTTAGATTTAGGTAAATATAGATGTATCAAATGATTCACTTCGATTCATCTTATTTGGAAATTCATTATATTATATTTGCATAGGTTCAATTTGGGCGTTGATTAACTAAACAAAGAAATTGATGCATAAAATAAATGATCGTACCCTTGCTCCAAAGGTACTCTCCACATAACTTCATCATCTTCTTTATTTTTCCTCTCGTTCTATAAAATAGATTCTTTCTTCAACTTAATTTCTCAGGGCTCTTTTACCATTTTGTAGCTCTAATCTTTGCTTATTTACCATTCATTTTTTTTTCTTTGATTGGCTCTATTTAGTGGAAAATTGAAATAAACTAAAACAAGTCTTCGATTTTCTACTTGGCTTTGAAATTTGGATACATGATCCTAGTCTCTTTTGAAATTTGGTCAACATAAAGCTTAAATTTAATAAAAGAAAGCTCAATATAAACAGGACATGGACCAGACCTTGCCAAGGTGCCAACTTAATATTAGTGAAGAAGGTAAGTTTATACAAGAAATAGTTCCACCAAGAATGGCAAACAGAAAATGGATGGGTATGCTTGTCCACTGATTACTCAAAAAAGATGTTGAAAAAAAGAATAAGAAGAAGGTAAATCTCTCGTACAAAAAGTATTTAGGTGTGGATCAAGTAGACAACAATCTGAATCCTTTTTCACTATTATATGCATGATTTGTTATGCATATTCCAAGGAATTTTATATTCCTAAACAACCAACTATGATATGACCAACACTAATCCAAGTAATGATCTAGTGGACTCTAGACCATCCAACAGGCTTAAGAGAAATAGAGCTAAGCCTCAACACATGCAAGATTACATAGCCAAATGAGATAAAATAAATCAAATATGTTAATGAGTCAAGCACGTCAATTAGTAGAGAATCTAATTCTTTTATTTGAGCTTTTGGAAAAATGTTGAGTTATAGTTTGTTAAAATAATATCTAGAAACCGAATTCTATTATCCATAGGCTAGATAAATGCCTAATATTTTATAATGAGAGGGGATAATTACTAGAATTGAGAAACAATATCAAAGAAGCCACCTCTACCAAATAGAGGAGTTCACAAACACCTACCATCTTAGTGTTTTCATTGAGAGTTGAACATGCCCAGTGGGATTGAAGGAACTGTGATATAAGAAAGATCGGAAGAGATCTAGATCCCACCACAACGCTATCCATTCCCTTAACCAATCCATCACCAACCTTATCCACAAATATGATACCATCAAGATCAAACTTGAAATTTTCTTTAGCGACTACCATAACTACCTGATAGCTCAAATAATGGGCTTCCATCCACTTTCACAGCCACACCATTCGTCCAAACTATCACCAACAACTATGAATCCTCACAAGCCAACTCCATCGACCCTATATCCACAAATGTTATTTCCATTTGCAACCTCAGATGTAAGCTCAACACCTTTGATGGTACAAATATGCTAGATTGGATTTTTCAAGCAGAATGCTATTCCTCATCCCATTCCAAAGGAGTAGAAAATTGATTTTGTCATTTTCTTCATAACCGACCAAACCCTGAGTTTGTTCTAATGGATATACCACAAACAAAAATTTACATCTTGGTACTCCCTCATGTGTGCCATTGAGCAATGATTTAGCCCTTCCTCCTACATTAACCATCAAGCCACCCTGTTCAAACTCACTCAAACCACAACAGCCACCAAATATCAAAGCCCCTTTGAAATCATCAGCAATCACGTTACAGACTTATCCCTCATCACCATCCTTAATTGTTATATGTTATAGACCCTGCCAAACTTATTGAAGACAAACTTCATGAACCAAGAGCTCCCTTTAATTGACCAAGCAATCCTAGGATTTTACCCTCGCCACATTTCCCGTGCACTCATTGTGACCTTCACTACTCTTTCTTCCACCTATACCTTCACCACATAAACAAACACCCCAATACTCCAATTTCCCTCACCCCTTACCATATTCAAACTAAAAGTCGAAGAGCTTAGGGCATCTGCTTCAATTGTGATGAAAAATACAGATAGGGAAATCCATACAAGGCAAAACAATTTTCATTACTAATCTAAGATGAATCAGAAGCACTTGGGCATACAATCAATAAGGATCTTGAATAGTCACCTAAGCTTGAAATCTTGCTCCATGTGTTGATTGGCACTGGAGGACCTTGAATTCTCCATTGCACTACTATTTCAAACAATTTCTAGTTGTTATACTTATGGATTTATGTAGCGCCCATAATTACATTCACCCTTGCATTACCAAATATCTCCACCTCCCAATTATTATCCAAAATTGACTTACAGTAATGGTGGGGAATGGTGAGAAGTTAACGGTAGAAGGGAAAATAAGGAGGTGCAAGTCATCCTCAATGGAGTTAAATTTATGGTCAACGCTTATATGCTACCATTTTCTAGGGCTGACCTCATTAAAGGTAATCAATAGATTGAAACATTGGGAGCTTATAGTTACAAATTACAAAGAGATCACAATAGACTTCATCTATCGTGGAAAATCAGACCACCTCACAACGCATACCCCATCACTACAACCCAGCCTTATATCCTTAACCAACTCAAGAACAATCACCACACTTCTTTACAAACTCTCTACTACAACATACAACTAGTTGACTTGACAAACCCAGGCCTAGATATTGACTCCCTACCCCCAAACGTCCAACATCTCCTCACACAATATGAACCATTTTTTGCAAAGCCCGTAACTCTTCCTCCTCATTAACTCCACAATCAACACGTCACATTACAACCCCAAGCCCAACGCATTAATATTCGACCCTATCGATACCCCCACTATCAAAAAGATGAAATTGAACATCAAATTACAGAAATGCTCAATGAAGGCCTTATTTAGCCCTAAACTAGCCCCCTTTTCTTCACCTATGTTACTAGTGAGGAAAAATAATGGTATATGGAGTTTTTGCATGGATTATATAGGTCTTAAACAAATCACAATCAAAGACCACTTCCCCATATCAATAGTGGATGAATAACTAGATGAGTTACATGGAGCAACAATTTTTTTCTAAATTAGACCTATGCAGTCGATATTTCCAGATCCATATCCACCCACCCAATATTCCTAAAAATGCCTTCTGGATTCATGAGGACCACTATGAGTTAATTGTAATGCCTTTTAGTCTCTCCAATGCTCCGTCCACATTTCAATCCACCATAAATGAATTATTCCAACCCTACCTTTAAAAATTTATCCTTATTTTTTTAATGATATTCTCATATTTAATAATAATAATAATAATAATAATAATAATAATAATAATAATAATCCCACAACCCATATAACTCACCTATAAATTGTCCTTCGACTTATTGCCTTCAACAATTTATTCGCCAAACAAAATAAATGCATCTTTTGTCAACCCCAAGTTGAGTATGTAAGCCATGTCATTACAACCCAGGGAATGGTAGTAGACCTAAAAAAATTGAGGTGATCTTACTATGGGCCCATGCCTACTTCCATAATAGTAGTAAAAATATTCTTGGACTTAACCGAGTATTATCGGCATTTTATTAAAGGGCATGCATCCTTAGCTTCTCCTTTACCATACTTACTTAAGGGAAGTGCAAAAAGCCCATTCATATGGCTTGATTAGGCCTAGTCGGCCTTTGAAGATCTCAAAAAGTCTCTAACTACCGCCCCATTCTTTCCCTTCCCAATTTTGAAGCCCCCCTTCATGGTTGAAACTGACGCATCCTCCATTGCTATTGGAGCTGAATTATAACAACAACAATACCCCATCACGTTCTTTATTAAACACCTATCTACTCAGTTTTGTCCTCTTCCACCTACATCAAAGAAATGTATAACATAACATCTACTGTACACAAATGGCATCATTACCTCCTTGGTTGTCCCTTCACCATCGTGACTAACCACCAAAGCCTAATGTAACTTCTAAACCAAACTATCCAAACACCCAAGTGCTAAAAATGACTCGCCAAGTTTCTAGGGTATGAATTTGAGATCATCTACAAATTAGGACGCAAATGCTTTGTCTTGTTAGCCAACAGACTCTCCGGAGGTTACACTCGGGTTACAAAATGGCATTGCCCAAGATGGCTACATTCAATGTCATGGCATTATTCTCCACAATGGTCGCATTATGGTTCCCAATAATTCAGACTTATGCCACCACCTCCTCAAGCACTTCCACTGCTCTTTGATTGGTAGACATTCAGGCATATCAAAGACCACAACTCAAGTTGCAGTGAATTTCTACCAGCCCACACTTTCTCAAGATGTTTGAAACTTTGTCAAGAATTGTGGAACGTGCCCCTAATTCAAATCGAAAACAACCCCAACCAAGGGTCTATTTCAATCTCTACCTGCACCATACCAAATCTAGGAAGACATTGCTATTGATTTATTTCATCATCCAACTTCCACCATCAGCCAGTAAGGAAGTCATTTGGGTAATTATTGATCATATGTAGAAGTATGCACATTTTTGTACACTAACTACGGAAGTCATCACTGCTAAGTTAGCTAAATACTTTATACAAAAGGAATTACTCCTTCATGGGTACCCTTGCTCTATTGTCTCTAACCATGACCCTATTTTTACCAACCAATTTTGGAAGGAATTATATCGTATGTATGGATTTACACTTCAAATGAATACATCCTAACATCTAAAGATAAATGGAAAATTAGAGGTCCTTGATCATTGCTTATAAACCTAGCTTAGGGATGTGATAGGAGAGTCACCTAAGAAATGGATTGTTATCTTACCATGGGTTTATTATTAGTATAATACTTGCAATCACACTAGCCTTGGCATAACACCCATTCATGTAATTTAGAGGTGACCACCCCTAGTCCTTGCATCCTATATAGAAGGGTCTATAAATCTCACTACTCTTGATACAAAATTAGGTGATCACAAATACCTAATCTAATACCTCAAGTAGAATTTTCACCATGCATAGGCTTAGATAAAGCACCAGGTAGATAAGCATTAACCAAACAAGGAATGCTAGGTGTATCAATGGTTGTTTGTCAAATCGCAACCTTACCGAAAACACTAGTTACCCAAGCACATGTCCACAAAACTCTTAAAAAAATTATTTTGGGCCCTTTCTGGTACTGTTCAGAGTTAAACTTGTTGCTTGTTTCTTGGATCTTCCCTAACATGCCAAACTATGCCCCATCTTCCATATCTCCCTCCTTAAATGGTGCCCTGATCCTACTAGTATGCCACCCACAATGTTACCCCTAGTTGATCACCTAGGACCCTAATATCAACCTCACAAGCACCTTGCTAGTCCACCAATTAAGATCAACCGCCAATAGGTACCACAGGTCGTGATCTAGTGGCACATCTTCCATCCATCGATGCTATGTAGAAAGATCAAGAATAATTTTAATAATTTTGTCCGCAATTTTACCTTGAGGACAAGGTTGGTTTCCAAGGGAGGGTAATGATACAACTATCACTAATCCAAGTAATGATCTAGTAAACTCTTCACCATCTAGCAAATCTAAGAGAAATAAAGCTAAGCCTCATCACCTACAAGATTACATAGCTAAATGAGACAAAATAAATCAAATCTGTCAATGAGTCAAGCACATCAATTATAAGAGAATCTTTTTCTATTATTTGAGCTTCTAGAAAAATGCTAAGTCATAGTTTGCTAAAAGAATATCTAGCAACCAAATTCTATTATCCATAGGCTATATAACTACTTGATAATTTATAATGAGAGGGGGAGAATTACCAGAATTAAGAAACAATCTCAAAGATCCCACCACTAATTGAAATAATAGTTCATGAACACCTACCAAACTACCTCATCCACATCAAAATTTTAGATGCTGACTACCACAAACATATTTTTGTTGGAGCAGCACATCTCCTACTTTTTTGAACAAAGGTAGCTTATATGTTGCTGGCAATACGGATACCCTTTTTCTTTCTACTTTCTTATCTTTGGGGAACTAATCAAATCAAAAATTCTCAGCTCTGTGGGTCTTCTTCCATCTTTAATTCTTTGAATACCTTGTAAAATTTTGGAGAACTTGAGCTGTCAAGTATTTCGACTAGCTTGTAAACTTGTTGAATACTAACAATAATGTGATTGTCCATCTATAATATAGTTTTTTTTGCTTAAAAAATAGTATTATAATTAATTAGTGCATTAAGGACAAACATACAAATTACTTAGCATCAAATGTTAGTTTTTTAATCTATTTGAAGGAATCGTGCTTATGCCTCTCGACTTGGCACCGTACAATTCCTTTCAAATACTATGATCTAATCTATAGTGGAGAATCATATTTCTCAACTCAGCTAATCCATTTAACTAGAAGGTGACTAATATCCTTCTAAAGGGCAATCAGAGATCATAGTATATGCTCACATGCAACAATGAGCTAAGCTTTAGTATGTAGTCAAAACCAATGTTCATACAACTTGGGGGTTTTCCTATCATCTTGACACATATATAGAATACTAGTAGTTACTAATTAAATAAATTACAATCATAAGATTTTTAGAAGAGACCAATATAGATATATCATGAATAATAATAATTAACCACAAGAATGATATAAATCCTTGATTGAATTCTTTGATGCATATGGTCTCTACAATCTCGAGCATAAATTCTCCAATTGAAAGAGAAATAGATATTTAACTGTGACTACATGAACTCTTAATCTATGAACACTCTCTAACTATATAGAAATAAATGATCCCTAAATAGTCTTTGAGAAATGAGTAAAAGGATTTAAAAGAATTAATATATTCCATTCCAATAGGATCACATTGCGTATGTTGATGACCTTGAGTTCTTGACCTGAAATATGATGCTTGCACCAGGGTAAGAACTTGAGGATCATTTAAGGATTCATTGGGATAAGGAGATGCCACAACTAAATCATTCATAACATGGTTCTCTGAGATTGCCCAAATCAATGTCTCTCCTTCCTAGGGCCAATGGATGGTATCTAAGCCGTCAAAGGTTGAGTTTATGTTTCCATTACTACCTAATAGGAGGAAATTGTAAACAATAAGTAGTGAGGAAACCTCATCATAAGCACCAATGCCACAAACACCCTAAAAAGAAAAAAAATAGAATAAATAAGTTAACTATACATAACAGGCATTAAAAAAAAACTTATCGTGTTTACCTGAATAGGCTCAGAAGAGTTATAAACGTCTTCAAAAATAGTTTCAAGTAAGATGTCGTACCATTTAGGATTAGACACATGCATGTCATATTTTGCACCCATATTAGAGTTGGTCACAGCTAACGCTCCTCACCCATACAGCCTAAAATCAAAAGCTCGACCCTCATTAACTATAACATAAAAGGATTATACATATTATAATCCATGAATGAAAACAACAATAATAGAATTAAGAGATAAAGAAGTTAAAACCATAACACTATTCAAATATAGGCATGGAGGAATGACAAAAGAAGTAGAGAGTTGGGTTGATTCATGGGGGAGGAACCACGACATATGAGAGCTTGATCCTATATTTTGGCATTGTAGCTTGATCAAAAGGCATGTCCTTTTTGTGTTTTTCACTTGACTCAATTATATGAAGATCATTTTTAACCGTTGTAAGTTTAGGAGGGGAAGATTTTTGAAAGCAAACATAGAGGACCGCCATTCTAAGGAGTCAAGGCAAACACAATTGGTAAAATCATAGGCTCCTCCTAGAATCATAAACATAGCCCTTATCCCATAAGGCTTGCACAAAATAACTTGAGTGTCAACTCCCCATTACCAGTTTGGTAATCCTAAGAAAAATCTCAAGGTAATGTTTGATGAAATCTATATGGTATACTAAAATGATGAGGATTTTAGGGCTCTATAATTATTCAATCATCTGGATAGAAAGTCAAAAAGCAAGAAAGAAGATAAGCAATCCATTCTTGTCCACTAGGATGTAAGTGAGAATCATCCATTAAAATTCTAGCTTTATCCCTGGTTGAAGAAAAAGTGCCCTAGCTAATGTGCTTTTGGCCCTCTACTACTTTCTGACAATAATTTTCACCATGGGAATAAGTCACATCACCTTTAAATGGGATTATAGAAGGACCAAGAGGCCTTTCACGAGACATAGGATGTGTAAGTTGCTTAAATTTCATCCAAGTATAAAGATAATGTGCTCCAAAAGGTGTGGATTGGGTATGCTATTGAGATATTTCACTAAGCCCTCTATAAATGCTAGTGAGAGCTAGAATAGTAAGAGAAAATGTGTGCATGATTGTCATCAGTGTTGCCACTTTAAATGTGTAAGGTCTAATAGAATTATCTTTTGTTGGAAATAAAAAGGCAAACATCCAATAAGATAGGAAAGGAGAAAGATAAGTAACATCTTAGTCCTTCAAACTTATTTCAAGATCATCAAATGCATGTTATCTTCATCAGACCAAGGAATGACACACTTTGGAGGATAAGACTTGAGGTACTAAAGATAATGGGGCTTGTATCCAAACCTTTTTAGTGGCATAGTATAATGATAAACTTTCTTACACATAAATGTACCCAATCAACAATCTTGATGCAAGACTTCATAGAAGAAGAAAAAATAGTAGGGTAAGTAGAAAAAAGGTGTCGACAATAGAGGGGAAGGATAGGAATATTAGACACATCTGACCCCGTAAGCTCGGATAGAGAAGGAATCACTTCCTCATAAAAATCTCCAATAAGTGGTATTCCATATAACTTCACCAAATCATAATGAGAAATATAGATCTCTGCAATATAATTATGCAACGTATTCATTTGCAGATACCATAACTTGCTAAAACCTCAAAAATATGTGATGTTGCTCTTGTGCAAGAAAAGGGAGGCGTACATAGCATCAAGAATACCCAAATCTTCGATCATTTTTTGACATTGAAGAATTACGTCATCTACCCGTTCTTAATATATACTAATGAAGGAGAAATCATCCCTAATGACGAAGTATGAACACTAACCTAAGTGACTATCAAAGATGATTGTACAACGTGTCTGATAAATGGTTGTCCTCAAAGGGGCTTCATGTTGGGAAACATATGAAGGAAAAAACAACTAGATCATGTGGATAGGTTGCTCCATCATTTAGCAACATCACTTATTAATGGTGCATCCAGAGGCAAATATGAGGTCATCCTCCTGAAAAATGAAGCCAAACCTTGGGTTAGCATCTTCATCTCCCTATATAACAAGACAAGTACCATGAGAAGTATTCTTGTTGTGCAAGACAGTCATCCTCCTAAAAATAAAAAAATAACAAACAAACTACAAGACTTAATAGCAATTATGTCAAGGTGTTATTTAGGTAGTCTCTATGAAATGTGTAGGATCAATTGTGGAGAAAAGAAACAACTAAGCTAGATTCAAGAGTTATTGACTATTGAAGAAGATAAGTAATTGAATCCAAATCAAAGGATATTGGAAGTTGATATAACAACACACAAAATTTCTTAAACATTAGAGAGTTGTCTCTACCATCGCCTTTTGGGGGTATTGTCATTGCCTGGCACCACTGTTTGGGGGTGTCATCGTCGTCCGACATTGTCATATAGGGTAACTAGTGCCATCATTATCCGACACTACCATTTGGGAATGTTAATACTCTTTAAAATGATCATCTAGAGGCACCATCACTATCTAGTAACATTGTTCTAGGGCATCTTTGGTTTCCCACATCGCCATTTGGGGGTGTCATTGATGTTCAGCACCGCTGTCTGGAGTAATTGGTGTCGTCATTGTCCAACACTACTATATAGGGATGTGGATATTGTTTAACACTATCGTTTGGGAGCACATGTGCCATCGATGTCTGGCACTAACATTTGGGGATGTCTATACTATTTAACACCATCATATGGGAATGCCATCTCCGTCTGACATTATCATTAGATTAAATGTTTTCATTCGGGGTCATCATCACTATAAAAAACATAACAACGCCTACAAAAAAAAGGAACTACATACAGTAGGATATAGTTTTTTGGTAAAAGAAACCTAAGGGTTGTAATAGTAGTAGTAGTAGTAGTAGTAGTAGTAGTAGGAATTAACCATCATCATCTTATCATACTGTCCATCCTCAACAAATCTATGTAATCATATGAGACATAAAAGAAAAAAAATATATCATCAACTTCTTATGCATAAAGATTGGAAGTAAAAAAAATATGGAACAATACCAAGCCAAATAAGTCACGCGTCCCTGCCCCAACAAACAAAGGGATTAGAAATGGTGCATTAGAGGCAAACAAACATTGTCACCTTTCTTTATCATGCATAAATATTCATGCTATTTTAAATAATGGAAGAGAGAGAGAGAGAGAGAGAGAGTTGTGTGTCCTTAAACTAAATTAAAGCAAAAGGGCCATCATCAGGAATAGTAAGCTGAGCAATAATATAAGACTAAATTACTAGTTAGTGTTGTCATTCAAAGGAGTAATAAGATAATAAAAAAATGAAGGTGCACATCGTACATTCGGGTGTACAGACAAGATAAAAGGAAAAACATGAAAAGTAAACCTTTTGACCCAAATAATAAAAGTAAAGAAGATCAAAAAGAAAAAAAATGCAGAAAAGGATAGGGCAATTTTTCATGTATAGATTAATAGGCTATTATCTATCTTAATTAAATAAAGTTCGTACCATAAATTGTAAAGGACGAGGATGTCAAGTAGCCAACACTAAATATTTAACAGTTTTGTTGACATTAATCTCCACGACATCAACTTTGGAGTTTACGTTCCAAGCGTGCGTGTTTCAATTCTGAAAGCCTTCCTTGAGTTGTTATATATGACGAAGTGATGTTGATGGCAAATACGTTCTTATAGCTATAATAACGGGATTTTTTTTCCAGAACCCCATCTAAGTGAAAATGATAATTTTTAGTAAAAGATAAAAATTTAGCCGTAAGGATGTTCTTAACATAGAAATTTTCAAATATCATTTGATGAGATAGGTCTTTGGCATACTTGTTGAGGTACCTCCTTAATTAGGGGATTCCCAAAATAATAAATAATAATAATAATAAGGGGATGATGCATGCTTGGTAGAGTTTCAAAGATGGTGAACTCTTTTGACCTCTTTGGAATTTGGAAAAGACAAGTGCATTTTACCATATGCAAGTAACCAAGGTTCATTGGTTCAAATTAATGGGAGAGCATTCTACAGTCATCCTATGGTTTATGGGTTACCCCCTTCTACTCCTATAAATAGAGGTCTTTGGGAAGGCTTAGTGGATTACAAGAAAAGCAAGCAATCCTCTATATAGAGAGAGAAAGTGAGAGCCACTACAAAAGTGAGGTGCTTGAGAGAAGTTCTCATACTTTCTCAAGTGAAGTTTGAGTGTTCCACCACTTAATTGGTGAGAGAGTCTATCCATTGTAATGCATCCTCTTTTGGGCAAAGAAGTTGAGTGAGCCCTAGTTAATACTAGAAAAGAATTACTTGTAATCCTACTATGATCATAGTGGAAGATTTGTGGTTTTTCCCTTCACCTTGAAGGGTTTTCCACATAAATATTTAGTATCTTTTATTTTTTTTATTTTTCCTATTTTTTGTTTTGCCCATTTTTAATCACACAAAGAATGAAAAAGTCTTTCACTATCAACCACCCTTTTTCCCTACTTAAAAAATAAATTAATAAAATAAATAATTAAAAAATATAGTCAATACACTTTGTCCAAACTGAAGACAGGTACTAGAAATCAAAGTCTTATGGTTTAACAAAATACCGAGCTAATGACTAGGCTTTAGTGAAAGCCTTTGACACAAAAAAAAAATTTGCACACACACACAAAAACTTAGACCAACTCAATAATGTTCCTAAAATAATTTGAGATATAAAAATTAAAATAAAATATTTTAATTTGTCAAATTAAGTTTATTTTTAATTAGGATAGGTCTAATTATTAAAGAAAGTTTTTTTTTATAATAGACAAAAAGTCCAAAATTAATGGAGCCTGGCTCCCAAGTCTAATATGAGCTCAATAAATTTAAGTCTGCCAATTGAGATTCCTTAACCTCTATAAGTAGAGCTCCTCTCCTCATTTTAGAAGACAGAAGCTAGAGAGCAAGAGCCTCAAAGAAGACACTCTCAAGAATGCTCAAGTAAAATATCATAAATTGAATAACCAAAGATCGAAAAGTTAAAGGTCGAAGCAATCAAGAACAAAGATTGAAGAATTAAAGACCAAGTGTTAAAGAATATTAAAGGTAAGGACATTGAAGCATTCTTTATTTTCAAGCTAGCTAAAACAAATCAAGCGTCATCAAAACGTCCCATCTTCATCATGTAAATTTAAACTTTCATCATTAGTTTCGTAATAAACTCACCAAGCTCAAGGCAAGCCCCAAACAAGGTGATTTCAAAATTCAACAACACAAATTACATTGCTCACTAACTACGCCGTTGAATTCTTTGGATATTGAATTAGATAATATTAAATCTTGTAACAAGTTTATACAAAGATTGTGTCCATAATCAATTCTGAAAATTAATAAAATACTATTTTGTTCCTCATTTTTCTATTTGCAGGACTTTATTATTAACGGTAGCTATAAAACCTATTATTAGGGGAAATATAATTATAAAATAAAATAAATGATGAATTAAAATTGTTTTGAGGCATGTGAAACACTATGTTAAATGTGATAATGTCGCGAAAATTCACGCCGAATACAATAAAATACTCTCTAGGTTTTCTCAAAATTTTGTGAATATAGGCTTAGATGGACATGGTAGAAAATAGTATGTGTTAACTTCATGACATGTGATCTATTTATAGGCAACAAAAATATTCAATGGAAGATGATTTTCAATGGTCAAGCCTCTTTAATAATTATTGCAATTATTAAATTTATTTTTATTCGATGTTGAAGGATTTTATTATAAGATTGTAAAATTTTATAACTATTCGACTGCTTAAAAATTTTAGTTAGAATTATGGATTGTTTTATTATTTGTTAGATTATAATATGGTAAAATTATAAAATCTAATCGAAATTTTAATAATTATGGTCATTCGCATGCAATGACATCATCAAAACAGACACGCGGTCAATCCAAAAAGGCTTTTATGGCTTTAATTGTTAACCGTGGGTGCAAGTGAGCCTTTATGCTTCACGTGGCTCACACTTATGCTCTAACACTAATTTGTCCAATTTAAATGGCGTTATCCACTTAAATAAATATTTATTGAATTACCTGCGATAAACGAAACATAAATACTTTATATTACAGTCTAATCAAACACCTATCACTGAGGGAACAACCAAACACCACTTCGTTTCAAAAAAATGTTGCTCCAAGAATGTGACATAACCGACAAGAACTAACCATGTCTTCCTTCATTGCCGATTGACTTGTGGAGTTTGGTACGAGACTTGTGCGTGGTGGGGATTGTCGCGGAGCATGCCCAAGGATACGAGGTTGGCTTGAGAGGCTTGGAAGAATGCTGTGAAAAAGGGGTGTTCGTATTTGAAGGGGGAGGAGGTAGAAAAGCATAATATAATTTTTTGGGAGTGTCAGATGAAAGGTGAACTTTTGGTCAAAAGGGGGACTGCTCTTATAATATGAATGCCTCGTTGCTTCCTAATTTATTATTCTGAGGGGCTGTGTAGGGTTACCTTTGTCGGATTTTGCTGGACTGCATGCAGAGAGGCGGCCACTCGTCTTGAGGATCGTACAATCTATACAGGGGGATTATATTGTCGTAGATGGGAAAGTCCACAACTGTGCAAGTTAGCTCTGTCGGTCTGTCGATCTTTGTTGGTTGTTTATGCTTTATGGGTGTTCGTATGAACTAGCGTGGAAGTTTGTGAACGTTTTCTTTATTATCAAGAGTAACTCATAAAAAAAAACCGACAAAAACTAACGTTGCCATTACCCCGCTTTATTGTATATTCTTTCCACCCTTGAGCTGTGTTCGATCGAAATAAGTACTATTTTTATGTTTCATCCTACATTTATTCAAGGTATTAGTAAAAGTTTTCTTCCATTCTTTATTTTCTGCGTCGTTACCTCAAAGTATATTATTTGTAATTTTTCTAAGGAATGTCTAATAAGACTTGTTAAGATGATTAAAATAATACTTAACATTTAATGTTAAAATACGTTTCAATTTAATTTACTAATTATATCATATAAGGTAATAAATGATAAATTATTATATTAACAAATGTCACAAACACCCGCTAGAAATTTTAATTTTTTTATCAATAAAAAATATTATAAAAATAAAACAAGTAACTTTACATTTCTCAACGAAATACATTCTTGAAAAAGCATAAACTCCATCAACACAAGCATTATACCTAACAAAATTGACCAACCGACTAAAAACTCAATCTCAAACCGAAATTTCAAAACATCCCGAATCAATCTGAATCTAAATCAAATTTAGCTAACCATATAGTGATTTATATTTAAAATGACCCACACTTAAATAACTCAATGCGGAAAAAAAAAAACCTAATTCAAACCCAACATATACCAAGATAAAAACCTAACAATAACCCAACTCAAACTTACCCAATCCATAATTAAACATAACTTCATATTTGATCCAAACTAAAGTCAAATTTAACCCACAAATATACATTTGATCTCATATAAATTATTACATAAACACCAATAAACTATCTTATTTCTCAAATTTTATAAAAACAAAAATATTCAACCAATATAATAAAAAATAAAACAAAACTAGTAAGACTGTTCTCCTTACTGTATTTTAGTATCATATTAGCATTAATCAGATTATATCATAAAAATTTCTATCATTACTATTATTGTAAACAAAAAAATTATAATTATATATATAATAATTATAATATATATTATTATAATAAAAATAGTAAAATTCATATTTATATTTCTACTAATAATAATGATTATTACTTTTCTAAATCTGGTAATAATAACAATAACAATAACAATAATAATAGTAATAAAAATAGTAATAATAACAACAACACTTATGAATATAATTGTATTTATTATTATTATTATAACAATTTATTATACTATTACATAAATTATAATAAAAAAATACTATGATAATTATATTAATCATAAGTCATAAAATTTAAATTATTAATTATATTAGAATGATAACAATCAATATCAATATGAATTCAAACTTAAACTAACTTGGTCTAATGTTAATACAACTCGGAGTTTGTATACTCAAATTAAACCATAATATATAGATTTTAAACCATAATAATAATTAGTGATAAATTCCATAACAAATTTAAGTAATAAGTAGTACTACCAGATAAAAATTATCTAATAATTCTCATAATGCAGAAAAAAAAATTATTTTAGTAATTTACATATTTTTTCTTTAAAAAAACTCATAAATATAATCTTAAATTTTAAATTCTAACATTCCTTAAAATATAGCAAAACATTTAAAGCATTAATAATGAAAGAAAATTGTAAGATAAAACTTAGAAAAAATAATTTTTGACTTTTTAAAAATAATTTTATTTTTTATAGAAAAATTTGTTAATAAGATGACTAACTTTGTGCTATGGAGAAAACAATATATTTAAGATAATATCAATCATAATTAGTAAAAGATTAGTATCAACTCAATAATTATTTCAATAATCATAATTAACATTTTATGATGAATAATAATCATAAATGGTAATGATTAATGAAAATATTAATCATAATTATAAGATTTATATCAATAATTAAGAATAATAGCTAGATATTAATAAATTGTTGTTTTTAATATTATTAGGATCGAATTAATAAGCATAGAAATATTTAATAATCAACAGTAAAAAAAATTAATTAATAATGGTAGATGTGAATAATTATTTTCAATTATAACACAAATGGGTTTATATGGGGCCAAAGCTGTGTCACTACAATGCACTATCTAACAGATGCATTCAGACGTCAGCACTCCTGGATCTGCTTTTAGGAGAAGGATGGGGCTAGAGTAACAGAAATTTACAAGGTATGCCAATTAGGCTCAGCCTTTAGGAACATTACCTTTGACTATAATGATAGTCCCTCAGATCTTTCTGCTTGATCATCCACAATAAATCTGGATAACAGCAGATCTCATTCACAGTTTCTTGGTCAGTAACTCCTGAGCTATAACTGCAAGAAACCGAGGTACGGTTTGCTGTACTATTATTACAGTGATGTATATGCACTAGCATCTAATGAACTCTTTCATCATCAAAATGCAGACTCTCAATGCCTTTGAGTGTGGATCGAACAGGATTTAGGTTGGTTTTTCTGACAGATGATGGCTGCTTCGGATCTGGCGATCTAAGTGCTGTGCTTCTCTGACCACTGGACATCTTCTGTAATGTTCCCGGGCTCAACTCTGTCGTGTGTGGCCTGGAAAGATCAGAGCCATTTCTACCAGAAACTGCAGCTCGCCCTAATGAGCCACTCTTCTCGCCAAAAATTTTTGAGATTGACAACTGCACAAGCAAAAGCAAGCAGACATTAAAATTTGGAGGGATGCGATGGGACCAGCAAACCCCACAACCGAATGAAATCAAAACCCAAGAACATGCAAGAGAGAACAGAAAGGTGCTTTGAGCACAGGAGACGAGACACAGGCCTAGAGACAAGAAACCAAAGTTGCCCCAGTTTGCAGTCAAAATGCTTCTAAGGTCATAACGGAAGTATTTCCTAGGTCAAAATGCTCAAGCATTTAAACACATCGCAAACAATTATATTTTGGCAGTTCATTAAGGCTCAATTTAGTTCTAAGAAATTTTAAAAGAAAAAAAATTAAAATCAAAATACTTTCCTTTAAACTTTCCTCAAAGAAAATCAAATAGTTTTTCTTTAACAATTTTATTTCTTACTATTTTCTATTTCATTATCTCATATAAACCAAACATAAAAAAATATTTCTCTTTATTTTCTTTCTTTTCTTTAAAACTTTCCATGAACCAAATGGAGCATAAAGGAAATTAATTTCCTGATCCTGTGGATGAAAATCATCAGCTGACCATCACTTTCGCAGGTTTGTAGTCACTCTATTGTTCCAAGTAGTAGGACTTTCAAACTTCACAAATTTTCTTCCTTCTTTATATTTCTTTCCTTTTATTGAGAAGGGGAAGGGGACTTGCTTCGGTAGGGATGGAGTGCAATACTTCAACTAGCCACATCTCGGAATCAAGAGAGGACGGAAAAATTCCTAAAGGAAACAGAAAAATCCCCCATTATATAGCCCAGCTTGTGGCCCAAACCAGAGAAAGTCCCAAAATGCATAGAGCCTTAAAAACCTAAGCCTCTCAGCTCCCTTCCACTGCGCCAAACTTCTTCCGAAACATCCCACCATCTGCTCTCTCTCTCTCTCTCCCTCCCTCCCTCCCAGCCAGTTGTCCCTCTCTCTCTGTTTCTAGCAGCGACCGAAGGCAGATACAGCAGCAGCAGCAAGGACAACTCACAAAGAGGTGGAATGGCCGAGGAACAAATCCTGCTCCAAAGCGAGGTAAGTATGAAAATTGGCCAAAGCATTCCAGAAACAGTTTTGGGGAAACATTTCTGAAATACAAAATGTTTAATCCTCATGTTTCTGTGCAACGGAGCATCTCAGTAAAAAATTAGTCACTAAGTAACGAGAAAGGACATATATTGTTTAAACAGAACAATTTTTCCCCGCTCAGGGGGAAAAAAAGTTACATTAGAGGCGGCAAACGGGTCATATGGGTCGGGTCAATTTGGGTTAGGTTACAATCGGATCAGGTTTGGTGTCTTTTGAGTTCGGGTCTAATTCAGGTAACTGTTATTTGGATCGGGTCTAATATTGAATTGGGTTATTCTAGGTCAAAAGAATATCAGGTCGGATCTGGATCTAAACCAACAGATTTCTTCGGGTTCAGATTCGATTCGGGTGTACAAACTCCTGATCGGATTAGGTTTGGGTTGGGTAATTTCGAGTCTATAAACTCTGAGTCACATCGAGTTTGAACCAAGTTAATTTAATTTAGAATTTGAATTGACATTGATTGTTATCAATTTAATATAATTAATAAATTCAACTTTGTGATTTATTATTAATGTTATGATTATCATAGTAATTTTTATCATAACATATGTAATGATACAACAAATTGTTATCATTATTAGTATTATTAATATAATTATCATGTTAATTATAATAATTATTGTTATTATTATTGTTGTTGTTATTATCATCTTTAGAAATATAATAATCATTATTATTAGTAGAAATACAAATATAAATTTTAATATTGTTATTATAATATTATATATTATAATTATTGTATTTACAATTATAATTTTTATGTTTATAATAATTAATACCCGTAAATAATAATAATAATAATAATATATGAAGATAAGGGTCTACACAAATTTCTATTTATTTAATTATACAAGTAATTAGTTGCATGTGATTATAAGAGAATTCTCACACTCTACAAATCATGAAAGTGATAAACAAAGTGAGAATTGTAATCTAGCTAGAGAAAGATATGGATGAAATAAGTAGTTATCACAAAATTTACATTGATAATGGAATTTAACAAGAGCTTTGACCATTTCAAATTATATTTAGTAACCAATTAGCTTTCGGCAAATAAGTAAGTTTTAGAAATTATCCTTTACTAAGCCTGTTTTACCATAATCCTACCGCCCTTAACTATTATAAATAGCATACTAAATCTCTATAATCAGCATAGTAGCCGCATATCCCAAGAAAAATAAAATATAAGAGAGCACCACCATAACCTTACTATTTTTGTTTCATTTGTTGTTATATGGGTTGCATATTTTTGTTTACATAAAATTTTATTAATAAAATAGTTTATTAGTATTTATGTATTAATTTATATAAGAAAAAATATTACCTTTGTGGATGATATTTGACTTTAGTTTGGATTAAGTCTGAAATTATGTCCGGATATGGGTTGGGTTCGAGTCGGGTTTCTATCCGGGTATGGTTGGTCCCTTTTTTTTGGGTTGAGTTATTTCGGATACACGTCATTGTCAGGCTAATTAAATTCGAGTCATGTTCTGACTGATTCTGGTTTTTGGGTTGAGATCGGATTTAATTTTTTAGGTCCAGATCGGATTTTATGTTGGGTTATTCAGGTCAGGTGGGTCGGGTTGGGTCAGGTCTAGTGATATAGCACCCATCTCAATGAATTTGAGAGTGTACCTTGGAACAAGTTGAGTTATAAAGCTTATGACAACAAGCATTTTTTTTGGTCAATAAAAATCTAACTGAAACCAACCATTGTACATATCCTGGCTGATATACCTGCCTCCAATATAATAAAGACAGGTGCAGTATCATCCACATCAGAACTCAACTACAGTATAATTAGCTTGGAACATACCAAGTGTACTATCATGTATTATACAGTACAGTTACTCTTGAAAAACAACTACCATACTCCTTGTCACACTGCCACATTTTTGCTCAAATCTCAAAACTGTCTACATGTGTTGTTTTGGATTATACTAAATTTAACATGAGCACTAAATCCTTTAGCATTGAGCATCAACCAAAAACCAATAACAATGAGTAAATAAAAAGGTGACCGTCAAACTCTTAACACAGACAGGAAGTTCTTATAATGCCCATCACGTCAAATCATGGCAAAGTAAGCTAGATGCTAGTGTGGTCAAAGGAGCCCATAGTTAAATTATCAAAGAGAAGTTGCAACTGAAAATAATAAATTCTCCTAGCAAATGCATCCAATATAATCATAAATTCTCTAAACAATGCAACCAATATAATTCCGAAACCTCTAAGCAAAAGCACCAAATATAGAATAAACATACTGTAGTATCTTTGCCAGAAGATGGATCAATTGCGAGTGGGCTCTTCTGCTTCAGCAAAGTACCAGAATTTGTAACTGTCCCCGAGAGTCTCTGCTGAGTACTGTCGATTGAAAAACCTCCAGCCCTCACTTCCTCCTCACCTAGAAACAGCCATTATTTAGCCAGCTCCATTGCAATAAGATACCATACAAATACTTCAGTTAGTAGAAAGAAAGCAAATCCCCCCAAATCCTTTATTATTGACCTCGTACAAACACGAAGCAAACAAGGGAGAGAGAACGAAACAACCAAGGCAAAAATGCTGTTGAACATATTTATAGTTTATCCCTCTCTGCCCATAATATCTGAGAGTATAATAATGGTTTAACATACACATTCACTTACCTTCATTCCTTTCAGGTTTGGCAACAGGAGAACCACTTGTTCCAGCACCAGCACCCTACGACAATCCAATCACATTCATAGAATGATTTCATTTGGTAGTCAGCATACCGACACAGGAATCTCAGATGAAAAGGTCACTTACAAGAGCAGGAGCAGGAGTGGTTGATTGTGACTGTTGATACTTCAAGATGGTCCAGTCAAACACATAATCAAATTGGAAACCTGCCAAACAATTATACAATCACAAAGGATTTCAACATAGCAATGTTGAATGCAAAGGGACTAGAGAAAAGAAAACATCCACATTCATGAACACAAGGACCATGAAAAAGTAACAGAAAATATGAATATTTGAGGAAAGATCAACCTTCATGAATGAAAAGGTCACGAAATAATCTTTTCAGATAAGCATATTCTGGTTTATCATCAAATCTCAATGAACGGCAGTAATGGAAGTAAGATGCAAATTCTGTTGGATAACCGCGACATAATGCCTGCCATAGAAAAAAGGCCATAAGTGATGAATTGTAGAAGATGTATGACCAAGGCAAGCCTACACAAGTTATTTACAAAGTGATACCTGAATTGATGTGGAGGCCTTCTTCTCATTAATTTTGTCATACTTTTGTTTCTTAGTCCCTGCCTTCAAACCCTGCCAAGGGAGACTGAAGCAAGTAGCAACATGAATCAACTTATTGTATTGATTTGAAGCGTGCATTGTAATGCAAAGAAAAAGGCAACAGCAATTACCATCCTCTCAGAAAGTACATAAGAACATATCCAAGCGATTCTAAATCATCCCTGCGACTTTGTTCTGGACAATAGAAAAACAGTTTAAATTCCAAGTGCCAACAAATGCATAGAAACTATTGAGAAGCAAAGAACATTCTTCAAGGGACATAAGACCGAGAAAAGAAACACACCAATTCCAAGATGAGTATTCAAGCTAGCATATCTCGCAGTTCCAGTCAGATTTTTGTTTTCTCTGCATAAACCAAAACCAGATGTCATTGGCAGCTAGTTTGAAACAATTTTTTTTGTTTGGCTCCGAGGCATTCTCGCTACCCAACTCTGAAGGTAAGTTTCTGCTTTCCATTCCAAATCCGGGGGACTCCGTCTTAGCTAGATATAGATATTCAACTAAGTAAGGAAAGGGGATCTTCTCAAGAAAAGTGCTCTATCTAGGCATGTTAGCTAATTGGCTGTACTTTGAATGAAATATGCTTACAGAAAAATGTCATCAAAGAGACTTCATTCACAGCAAACATGACCAAATTGCATGGATTCAAGTAAGATAAACCTCTCTTTGAGAAACTAAATACAGACAGAAACAGATACCAATCAGAGGATATCAACAAAAGATAGCTGCATGCAACTGAAATCTCCAGCTTCTACAAACTTAATCAATTCATCACTGCCATAAAAGGCAAAAGGAAAAAAATCTATGGGCCAATCAAGCTAATGTCCTATAAATCAGCTTTGAACAGGAAACTGCCTAATCAATGGTCGTTTTCTTCCAGACCAACTGAGAGGGGGATCCGGATCACTTGAAGAAGATATTTGACACTTAAAGCGTAACGATAAGAATCAAGGAGTGAACAAGTATAGAGGGCTGTGGAGAACTAACTTCATACTTCAGTCAGTTGTAACAAAAGCCAGGAGAGGCATGTGCACCTGTCTAAAGTATTGAACCCTCGAAGGTATTGCAACTCGGAAACCTTTTCTGTACCCACAAATCTGGTCAGTTATGATCTGAGCATTCCTTTTGCATACTTTCCATTTTCTCGTCATTAGCCACACTTGGAAATCCAAAATTTTCTTTCTCATAGAAAATAGATCACTATGTAAGGAACTGAAGAGGAACTGATCAACTGAACAGCTGTACGTTATCATATCCCCACAACCCAAACAAACAGAAGACCCGGACAAAAAACCCTCAGCACCATGATCATGAAAGAAGTATTGTTTCTTTCCAATCTAATTCAACCAACATAAGCAAAATAGATTGAGAACCAACATCAGAGCCTCCTCATAAAGTGGAAATGATGTCCTGAAGTATATGATGCATGCACAAGAAGAATCCTAAGCCACCTCTACAAGTTTTCAATTAGTAAAGCTGCAATTCAAATATTCACTAAAGTAAAAGACTTTGCTCAAGAATTTTCAAGTCTAAATGCCATTGTCTGAGGAGCATCCACAACATATCTTCCTTGTTTATGAAGCTGCCCAGAAAAAGTTTCAGGCACAATCCTAAATTTTCAAAATCGCAATCCCTTTCATCAACTAAATAAACTTACTCAAATTTATCCTCAACTTCAACAACTCTGTCCTTCACCAGCCCCCCTTCTCCTGCCTCCCTCTTTTCTTTTTTTTTTCTTCTTACCTCTAAAAAGATTCAGCCAAATATTTTCATCTATTCAAGTGAAATTGAAATTAGATGTTTGGGGGGGGGGGGCTAACACAACAATCCTGCATTTTATTCATGATCAGGGAACATAAATGCTCAAGATTTATTGGATATAAACCCATTTTGTTGAAACTTTTTAAATGGAACAATCAGCCACAAGAATGTATAATTTCTTCTAATATTAGGTTAGAAAGAAAACAAAATAATATACATATTATGAAGATGAGGAATTCAAAAAACTAAATGACTGAAGTCTTAGCCACCACCAATAATAAGCATACATGACCACCACATTAATGCCACTCACTGGCCCTCACCCTCCCTCAATCCTCATATTTGTCTGACTTCTATGCCATACCATTGCCAGTACCATGAAGCTTCCTCGGACCCACAACAAAACATGAGAGAGCATACTTGGACAAACAACAATCTCCTCTCATTATCTTTGCTGGATTCCTGTAAACCAAATGACTCCAAGCAACTATGAACAATTGCCATAACACTAGCCACAGTATATCACACACCATCCATCATCATGATGCAAAGCTTCAAAACAAGATGGCAACATAAACTAACAGCGAGAGAAGGAAACAGGAAACAGAAAAATTAAGCTGATCATTGGTACTGCCAAAGCCAACAAAATGCACAATAACTTCCTCTCCTAAAGAATGATGAATCCATGAGATCCCATGAAGTTAGAGAAGTCATTCGTTTGATTTCCCAGATTAGTGAAATGATTTATTTATATTTCCCAGAAACCACCAATTACATAGGGACAATGGTACCTGTATGGAATATGCTGGTGGGTAGTTGTATCTCTATATTTCTTGGCAAGTCCAAAATCAATGATGTAGACCTAAACACACAAAAGAAAATCAAATATATAAATTTCAGGAAATTAGAATGCAAAAAAGAAGGGAAATAATTTACTTGATTAGCGCGCCTCCCTAAGCCCATAAGAAAATTATCTGGCTTGATATCTCGATGCAGAAACGACTTAGAGTGAACAAACTCAAGCCTGTTAATCTGAAGGGAAAAATTTATGGCATGAGAAACTCGCCTGCAACTGCATGAATTACAAAGTCTGATATCTGCCAGATATCACCTACCATTTGATCAGCAAGCATTAGAACCGTCTTAAGAGAAAACTTCCTGCCACAAAAGTTGAATAAATCTTCAAGGCTTGGGCCAAGTAAATCCATCACTAGAACATTATAATCTCCCTCTGCACCAAACCATCTCACATTTGGAATTCCAGCTGCAGAAAGTATGCAGAATTTCCATCACAACCATTTGAAGAACAAATCAGACACATAGGAGACGAGAAAAAGGAAAGAGAATATTTGGCATCAACAGTGGTTCATAAATCTCATTACTTCCTCCCTGTAGGATCCTGTAAAGCCTTGATTCATAGAGCAACTGTGGATGCTTTGTTCTGATGCTTTCCTGAGAAATCAGAAAGCATCATCGTTATCCACTGAGACAAATAGAATTTCTCCTACGAAATGCAAATGAGGAGCATTTACACCTAAATCCTAAAAGGAAAATGGTAGGAAACAAGGTGTTCAACCCCACATGTTCCACACTACAGATAGCCTGCTCCCCTTATACCTCTTCAAAATGATAGCTCCATCAGTTGACCAACAGATGCATGACTTGTGGTCAATTGAAACCCTAACATCTGATTTCTACAGGGAATTTTGTGCTATTGATCCAGAGATAAATCCATAAACAAAACAATGAAGAAAGCAAACCAAAGGATCCATGTTATCGTCTTAAAATTAAATAAAGACCGGAAAAGAAAACATATAACATCAAGCAACAGATATCTAACATGGTCGCACCCAACTATTTTTTAAGTGCAGCAACAGAAGGTATAACTTGTATTAACTTTTTAAGTTCTCAAGCTGACCTAAGAAAGCAAGGTCAAATAAGTCAATATCCAAAAATATTATGACGTTTAAAAGATGTTTCACGATCCTTTCCTTCACAGCAACAGTAAAGGTATTCACGAACACAGCCAAAAGCAGATATTTCTACTGGTTTTGAAATCAAAATACTTCTGAAGAAGAGAAATATGCTGAAATTGGAAAGAACTAGCAGTCAATAGCAGAATTCAACAATTGGACAGAAAGACAGAAGCCCATATCTTCAATCAGGAAAATGCTGTTCACATTTATTATGAGTTCGCTTGAACAGGCTGAGTTGAATGTTTTTTCCCCCTCCTAGAATCCCACAGAATCAGGTTGGATGGCTTAGATTAGCTTAGCTTAGTTTATATAAACACGTTATAAAATAAGTTTGCAGCTGTTAACTAAGAGATCACATGGTGTTAGGACAGGTAAAGATTGAGGAATGGAAGAAAAGAGTCACAGAAACACCTTGACAGAAAAGAAAAAAATAAGAAAAAACCAATGTGTTCTTCTCTGGATAAGAGAGAAGTTACGTGATAACTACTTGTATAGCAAGTTTTTTTGGGCTTGGGGGGGGGGGGACAATCAAGTACACTGTCTTATTCTTCTATGTCTGAATGGCAATGCACTTTTGTAATTCGTATATTCAAGGATGGCACTTTGCACAAGTCATAAAGGCTCTTGCTTTCCCAACAAAGTACAAACATTTGACCAGAAAAAGAAACATAAAACTGGACAAGTTCTACACCACGAGGTCTATAGTTGTTAAACTCCCGATCCAAACTAAATGATTCACAATTCACAATCCTAGGTAAAATTTTAAAGCAGTAGAGTTGTGAAAGGATCATATAATCCTATATAGGATGGGTAGAATCTTACGATTCTATATACCGACTAATATTTTTCATTTCTTTACCACATTATCTATTTTTTATCCTATTCTCATTATATTTCTTCCCTAACTATAAACCTCAACCTCATTATTTTGTATATACTATACATTGAGCTCCAGTTAATGCGAATGAAGTATGAGAAAGATATTAACAAAGTTAATTGTTAGGAAAAAAAATACTTATGAAAGTGTTTCAACTTAATATGTAGAGTAAAACAAATATAATAAATCTTGTGATGTTATTTGTTTACTAACTTCTATTTAGTTCATAATTATCCTTTTTATTTTCTTTTGTGGTGGTGTTAGCTTTTTTGTATGTATAGTCCATACAACAACATTTTCTATATGCATAGTCCATATAACAATTTGTGTTGCTTGTTAGTTGCTTCAACTTAATTAGTAACCAAATAAAAGGTTAAGAATGAATTTGTTAGTATTTTGAACTTCAATTATGAAGTTTTGTAGCATACAACTATACAAGTATAATGGGGTCATTATTTTTTGGTATTTGTAGGATTGTAAGATCCTACAATGCAATTCTACAATTTGACTTATTTCTGGTATAGTACTGATTCTAACAACCTTAACGAGGTCCACACTTGAATCATTTCCTACAACAATTCAGTCAGGACTGTAGGCCTTCTTATCTCCTCCCAGTTCAATTCAAAGAATGGAAAGTCATGTCCCAACCAGTTGATGTCCTATGCAGTATGGACCTATCCAGATAAAACAAAATAACACGTCCAGACAGAGGACCTCACGGCTTTGTAGCTAAGCACCATATTACCTCTACAATAATCAGAGAAACAAGTATTAACCAAAAGCCAGCTTATCTTGCATAAAAGTTACAGCCCATCTATCCATGGCTGAAACATGATAATTGTATAACGCATGTTTTGTTACTTGTTAGCACCACTGCAAAAAGAGAGAGAGAGAGAGAGAGAGAGAGAGAGAGAGAGAGAGCCAGCTATTATATTATGATTGGTCACTTAGTCAACACAGTCTAGAGCTTCCCCGTATTATCAAGAGTAAACTCCCTAGGTCCGAACCCTTTTGGCCAACTGCCTACATTTAAGCACCGTAATACTGGCCGAAGAAGCTCCTCAGAATCATGACAACTATATTCCACAGAAAATTTTCACTACCCACCCTAGAAGTTTGCAGGAATAACGGGCATTCATTATTATGCAGGATTCAGTAAATACAGAAGGAATAAACTCAAGTTCCTTTCTTTTATTAGCGCCCCAAAATGACACTTCGCTCTTCCTGTGAATCTGTAACTATGTCGGCGAATTCCATGCATGAACAACAATCAAAAGCAACATATTGAACAACAGCAATGCTAGGCAGAAGAACTCTAACAAAATAGTTACGTATGAAAAAAAAAAGTTATTCTAATATTAAATTTTGATATTAAAAAATAATATTAGAAAAGTCAAAATGCATTCTACTTTTTTAATAAAAAATACAATTAAAATTTTAAAATTATATTTATTAATTCCTAAAAAAACGTGTAAATTTTTAAAATATTTTTTATTAGGAGGGACAAATATCTAACAAATAAACAGTGCACTCACCAGCTTAATAGCAAGTTCCTCATTTGTCTGAACATTAGTACCTACAACAATCGAGGAATAAAAAGAAGAAGAAAAATCAATAACAAACCATGATCCATCCATTCAAATTAACCACACAAAAAAGAGGGAGAGAGAGAGAGTATTGGCTGTAACAATTACCAAGATATATCTCGCCAAAAGAACCACTACCGATCTTCCTACCAAGGCGATATTTGTTCCCGACACGAGGCTCCATGAACAATGATAAGGACCAAACCAGAAGCTTTGAAGAGTTAGAACAAAAATATTGTAAAATACAAAAAGAGAAATCGCAAACGAGATTGACTGAGAGGTGAAATTTGGAATTGAGTAACGCGATAAAGCGTGTAATTGATAATCAGCAGACCATCGCTCCTGATTAAGAAGTTACACTATAACACCGGTAAGGGAAAGAGAGGAGAGAAAGAAATCTAGGGTTGGATGGATATACTTATGATGTTTACTTAATTTTGCCAATAAAACTGCTTTCGGTTACAGCTTTCATTGATTACTGAAAGGTTTGGGTAGATGAGCAGAAGAAGTGAGAGAAGGTGAGGGTGGGTGACCAGGGAGATTGCACATTGAGTGCGCGGCAGAATCTCGAGTCAGATACACACTCTCTCGCTCTCTGGAACCCGTCTCTCTACTCCCAGCCGAAAGCACGTACAGTTACGCGAGCAGCGAGCGTAACGAAGAAGAAGCTTCTATATTCCCGCAATTGCGTCACGTGCAATGCGTTTGGGACATTCGTAATTATATTATTCGTTAATTTCAGGTAACGTGATACTTTATTTTTTATAATCATTTTCAATTTTCATTATAAATTATTATAAAATACATTTTAATTAATAAATTAATTTTAGAATATATGCCATAAAATATTAATATACATTAAATTCACATCAGATATTAATTATTAAATGATACCTTATGATCCATTTGGATTGGGTTGGATCGGGATAAAGATAAATATTAAAAATTAATCTAGGCGAATGAAATGAAGGTAAATCGGAGTAAATATTTTAAAATAATGTTTGGATGATATTAACTTAATTCGTATCCGTACCCGAATCCGACGGGTATTTTTTTCTATCATCCATATCCGTTTAAATATCCGTCGGATAAAATCTGTCGGATTTCGGGTAAAATCCGCCCCGTTTACATCCCTAATTTAAACAGAATTTTTAAAACATTCACCCCAATTCACTCGAATTAAGTTAATATCATCCGAACAGTATTTTAAAATATTTACTCCGATTCACCTTCATTCCATTCACCTAGGTTAATTTTTAATATTTATCTTTATCCCGATTCAATCCAATCCAAATGGATCATAAGGTACCATTTAATAATTAATATCTGATACCCGTATCCGTAACCATACCCGTATCCATATCCGTACCCGTTTACTCGATATATAATTATATTTTTACCCTTAATTTTAAAATAAATATAGTATAAATTAAGGTTAAAATTGTCATTTAACTTAATTCTAAATGGGTTCATCCATCGGGTAATGGATTTATCTACCGGATAATATCCATTAACAGATAAACGGATAATCCGTCGGGTAACGGATATCCAACGGATACGGATATGGATATGTTAGCGGATATGGATTCGGGTACGGATACGGGTATGGGTATAGGTATACCCGCCCCGTTTACATCCCTAGTTTAAATTGAGGTAAATTAAGGTTAAAAAGAATAAATTAAATGGCATTTGTACCCTGGTATTAAATAGATAAGTCATATTGAGGGGTATTTGGTCCTATCAAGCCAAAAATTTACTTATTCTTTTACCTTCACCTCAATTACCTCTCGAAAACAGAAGTTAATAAAAACGAGGTTAATCAAGGTGAATAGAGGTAAAACATTAACCCCAATTCACCAAGATAAAGTTATTAAAATTAGTACCCAAATGAATTGATTCACTTCCGTTAACCTCCTTTCACCTCAATCTAAACACACTATTAATCTTCTTTCTATTATCCCGGCTATTTTACCTCATTTTTCTATACCCAATCCCAATGATCTCCACTTTATTTTGCTAGTTTTTGTCCGTGTCAAAATACAGTCATCTTTTTATTATCAGGAAAGTTAGTCACCGTTGGCTAACCATGTTATTTTTAATTTATTTTTATATAAAAATTTTAAAATCATCCTTTTTTATAATAAGTTTTTATAAAAATAACTTTAAATAAATAAAATAATATTAAAATATGTGTTTAAAAATATCATTATTCATCATTTCAGATCATATACAAACAAGATATTAATTTACTAAACGATTCCTTAATTCTATTCAAATAGTGTTATTTAATTTTTTTAAATTAACTTGTAAGAAAATGTTCACCAAAATAACATCATATTTGATATAATTTTACTTAAATATCATGTATTTTAAATAAATTAATTTAATTATCATGTATTTTAAATTTATTTTACTTAAATATAATTTTATTAATATTTTTAATCTTAAATCTTAAAATAATAAAATTTTTGTATCGCATATTTTTCCAAGCTGAATAGAAAAATATGAATCATCTGAATAATTTTTAACAAAATTTCTATATTTTTCTAATAAAAATTAGAAGATTTTTATTTTAGCAAATACATACATGTATACATACATATATATATATATATATATCTTAAAAGAATCAAAATTTCCAAATCATTTTAATAATATATGTATTATAGTAAAAATTTATCATCAAGCCCAACCAAGATTTATGTTCTTCACCAACCTCATCTATTCCTCCGCAGCAAAATATTAAATCCTAATCAACCCCCACAACCATCAAAACCTGACAATTCGCTCCGCCCCCCAGCCCCACTGCAGGGCTATGCAAAAAAAAAAATACAAATAAAAATAAAATAAATCTAAGAGCCTAATTCAATAACCCTTTGGGACAACTCAAATTATTCGTAATTGATGTTCGATTCAACGTTAACTAGATTATTAAATATTCAACATTAGTTATTAATTATGTTAACTATATGCCATATTATATAATAATATTTAAAAAATTACGTATTTCTCTAGTTTAAATAGCATTTTAACACTATTTTTAAATAAAATAATATATTTATATAAATATAGATATAGATATTATCTGACATCCTACCTATATTTTCAAATAATTTCTATAAATTTTTTATAACTTGGCAAATCTAAACTTTCACGCTAAAATCGTACGTGATATATATATAAATACACACGCGCGAGTATGTTAATCCATTTTTGACTTATATTTGTTGATACTCAAAAATTCAAAACATGAATCACAGCGTATGATTTGATGGCCACGGGTAACTAATTTGCACACTCCTTCGTAACATATAACTTAAATAGCGGTCGTTGAAGTGGTAAATAGTTGGCTAACATAAATAAGGCATATTAATAGTTTTTGTAAATACGTCAACAACTTTTACATATTTAAAAAAACTTATATATTAAATTGGGATATTAATAGGAATAATTTTAGTTTTCCATTAAATAAACAAATTTGTTGATGCTGTTGCTTGCTACTAAGGCTTATTTTGTGAAATAATTTGTTGAACCGAGATAAAAGCTTATATTATATGTTTTTTTATTTATTTTGATGAAATACTTCATTTATAGTGAAGTGTGATATATATATATGAGGTGCTAAAAAGTATGCTAGTAGTGATTTTAGAATAATTTAGCATTATTAAAAGTAATTATCTAAGATAACTATTTATTTTTTAAAAATTTAAGTTAAATTTTTTTTAAAATAAACAGTTATCTTAAATAATTATTTTTTATAAGTAGCTCCAAACAAGCACTTAGTTGACATTTTTTGTTAAAATATTATATTGTGTACAAAAATAAGAAAGCTTAGTCCAACAAATATATTGTAATGTCCGACATATAAATATTTTTTCTGTGCGTGCGTGTGAAAATATGGCAATCTACTAACACTAATAATTATATATTAAGAACGTAGAGGCAACCTAAAGCTCATAAGAAAGTAATCTCACCGACAAAAACTATTATGAGCTAAAACTTCATCGTCGGTAACGTCTTTAACATCAAATGTTTGTTGACCAAGCCTTGTTTTAAGGTTCCCTATGCAGACTCCGAGATCATCTCTATGATACCAAATCTACGAGCAAGTATCTGATGGTCCTCAAGCACGCTCCCCCCACCCCGGGAAATAAAATAAATAATTAAAAAAGATATGACCATGCAACGATGGTTGTCTCTGCTAGAAGCTAAGATCGAAATCGGTCTTGTGCGGCAACTGTTGGATATCCGGTCGTCGAATGCAGCTCTTCTTGATCGATAACAACATTGCTTAAAGAGGCTGCAGCATGTGTCACATTGCGAGGAGAGCATCTTAAGGTCGATGAGGCCGGCGGTAATTCTAAAAAACTCACTTGGGGCTTCAACAATTATTGTCACATTGCGAGGAGAGCATCTTATAATTCTATATAGCATGTGTCACATTCCACTGGGGGTGAATAGTCTTCAGTAATTTCTGCCGGCGGAGGAGCTTGGGCTTCGACAAATTCCGCCAGTGGAATGCTTCAACTTCGTCCACCTTCCATTTAGAGTTGTTTAATTATAGTTGTATTAATTATATTTTTAATAATATTTATTAATTATAATTTGTGAATTATAAAATGGTCGGTGCTGATATACCAAGTGGAAAAGTGGTTTTGTTTGGTAAAAAAGCATTGAGTGAGCTCGTGGGTAATCATCAAGGCACATTTTTTTTTCCTTTGTTGTTGTACAATTTGAATTTCTTTTGTACAGATGATAATTAATCTTTTTCGTAATTTCTTCTCTTTTGTCAGGGATGGTTGGGTTGATGGCAAGATAATCATTCGGCAAATATTGCCAATGGCAATGGCATGTTGCGGCAGATTTTGCCGATTGTAATGCAAGCTTCAGCACAACTTACCGATGGTAAGTCAACTACTGCGACAGATATTACCGATGTTATGCGATATGATTGGTAAAAATAATCAATGTTGAAAAGGTTAATTTCAGACTTCATTTTCTACTTATTTTTTCAAATAGCAAAATCCTTTAAATTTTGTATAAAATATTTTGATCGTTAAAGCTAATATAAAATATCGAATAATATCACTACCATCACAAGTTCCATAAGCTTAGCAACTACCGCTTCACAGGTTTTACAAGCAATGCTAAAATGAAACTTAAGAAACACTCAATTGAATACTAAGGAACTCTCGAGAAAGAAAATGTGATATCATGAAAGTTGCCGGTTTGCAAAACCAAACACATAATCAAAATACATCTTTGGAACATAGAGAAATAAAACCAAAGAGTTTTAGTATCCAATAAGAGTATAAAATTCACAATAAATGGGAAAAAAATCTACGCTGAACGATCTAAACTCTCAATCTCAAAGACCCCCAACTACAGTAATGCACGGTTATCATCAAAGACATGCACATAGCCACCTCCTCCTCTAACAAAAAATCAAGATCATCATACTCAGTTGATTCAACATAACATTAGTATGACCAATATTGAGAAAATCTAAACCACTCTAACATAGGTATACATGTTACATGGAAGGTTATACTAGCAACCGGTACACAAGGTGAATGTAGATATATACAATAATACGAATATCATACAGTAATACCCCATTTTTTGTAAAAACTCTGACATATTCAAAATCTTCTGTAATTAAAAATAAATTTATCTTATTTTGAATATTTTATTTCATCCTTTTTATCTAATTAGAATCCCTTATTAAGTTCTTAAAACATTATGTTCTTATTTTCTTGTCATTTCTTGCGGTTTTAATTCACGTCCGACTTTTAAGCCACTTTTGGCCCTCAAACTCTTTCTAGAACCTTATCTAGTATAGATATTTAAAATTCTCATATTTTTTCTAGTATCTTAGGTTATGTCAAAATTATAATCAGAGATATCTATAAATAAAAAGTATTATTAATGTCCCAAATAACCCTATTTTAATGTTTTAAGCCCCAAACAGCCCTTTCAGCTATCCAAAATTTAGAAACTTTGAGGATCACTAAATTTTAGTATTATTGAGCTTATAATAATTATTTTTATAATTTTTAAATTTATTAAAATAGTTTGGGATATAATAAGTCATCAAATGTGATTTTTCGTCCTCTAATATTTATTTAATATGGTGATGATCAATCCTTACCTTTCATTATTGATCAATATGGATAAAAACCACTCAATATTAGCCAAAATATTTCTTATCTCTTCCTGTTGGTGGTAACCAATTTTACTTTGTCTTCTTTTTGGATATTTTTACACAAATATATCAAGATAACCAAATTTTCTTCTTCCTCCACCCATCATCCTTTCATCCTAGCATTTCATTTTAACTTGGTGGGTCAATATTGGCCATTTATTTCACATCCATGTGGCACCACCACCATTACTCATTTACCTTGGATAGTTTCATGGAAATATAACCTAAACACTCAGTTATTAAGTTATCTACCCATCTTAACTCCTAAGTCTTATAGATCTTATCATAACTTGGCATAACCATTTATCCTCCTTCTCCTTTTTGGCTGAACCGTCCCTTATTCTCCCTCATTTGGCAGGCCACATATTCATCTTCTTTCTCCCTCCATTTTTAAAACTGTGCACCTCCATTTCCACCATGGTTGGAGCTTGGTTTTCTTCTCACTTCAAGATAAGAGCTTATCTTCTAACCTTAGTCATTTTCTTATCTTCTTCTATTCTCTTTTGTACCATCTTCTCCCTTCTTCCTCCTGTCCATTTCATGGATCAAACTCCCATTTTCCTGCATGGTTAAGCTTTGTTTTCCTTCCAAATCTTGAAGATAAGTTCACCCTCCTTTCCTTTTTTTATTCTACCTTATTTGATTGGGTTTTTATGTGATGGTTTGCCTAAAATTTTCTTTATTTTTCTAGGTCCAAGGAAGATTTTTGAAAGAGTTTTGGTTGGTCTTTAATCCTTATTTTCTCTTACTAATTTGGTGTTTAGGTTTAGGTTAAGATTTTCTTATTACATCTAAGCATGATTTAGGTGTCAGTGATTGATTTGTGCCATGTTTGGTTGTTGGGCATTTTCAGTAATTTTGTGGATCTTGTTGTAACACCCCCAAAATTCACTACTAAAAAAATTTCGTTTAATTAAAAGAAACTTTGCAGAAGCAATAAATAATCAGTGAACTTTGGGGGTATTACAAGTTGGTATCAGAGCGTTGGTTCCAATAACCACGCTTTAGTTTGAAATTTTTTAGTTTAACGAAGTCTTATTATTTTAAAAACAATTACGCTCAGAGTTGGTTTCGAAAACCTCTGTCCCGTTTCAAATGTTTTAAGCTGATACTACAAGTTAGTATCAAAGTATTTCGCGTAAGTTTTCAAGTTAAATGATTCTTGTAAGGTTTTTCCTTCCTTCTCTTTCTTGTTTTGGAAAACCCGTATTGGTCCTAAGAGTTGGGTATGGGTAGATTAAGTGGGCTTGACTGATATTACCTGTGTAATCGTTGTATTATTGAATTATATGTGTAGTTGTTCTTCCTTAGTTATGTGAGTCCCTCTTTAAGGGGATAGTTACCCCAAGTACCTTAGAATTCCCCCTTGTATCCCTAGTACTAAGGCGTAAACCTCGGGGACAAGGTTTTTCTTTAAGGGGGTAGTGATGTAATCCCCGAATTTTTAAAACCCTATATTTTAATAAATAAATTTTATTTCGAATAAATTAGCTTTTAAATATTTTTGATTTAATTGTTTTATGGATTTTTGAGTGTATGAAATTTGTTATAAATATTTTAATAAATTAAAATAAATATTTTGTTATTTTATCATACTCTTGTTATTTAAATAAATTTTCAAATTATTAATTTGCTAAAATTTTCCCTTTTTAATCCTTATATTTTAACTATATTAAATTAAATTATTAAATTAATATATTTCCCAAAATTATTCCATTTTAGTATTTTATCAATTAAATTATTTTATTCTTTTTCCTTTTTTTCCCTTTTCCTTCCCCTTTTCTTCTTTTCTCTTTTCCTTCTTTCACCCTTTTTTTCCTTGGGCTGCCGGTGGCCTGCCCTCCTCTCCCTGGCGCGTTGGGCCTGCGGCCCAGTCTTCCCCTCCTTCCTGCGCATCGCCCGGCCGCCTTTTCCATTTCCTTTTCTTTCTTCCTCGACCGGGCCGGCTCCTTCTTTCTTCGGCCTGTCCGCCCGTCTCACGCACACAGCCCCCAGCCCGACTCCCTTTCTTCTTCCCTTCATATTCTTCCTCCATCACCGGCGAGATTTTTAATCCATATTCAAACTTTTGTCTAGTATATATTGATGATGTCTTAGTTTACTCAAACAGTCTTGATCAGCATTTTCGACATCTTAGGAGTTTCCTTAGTGTCGCTAGGCGTAATGGACTTGTAGTATCTAAGCCCAAAATAGATTTGGCCCAAACCAGGATTAGATTTTTAGGACATCATATAGAGTCGGGTAGCATTAGGCCCATTGAGAGGTCGATAGAATTTGCGTCTAAATTTCCGGACCAAATCCTTGATAAAACCCAACTCCAAAGATTCTTAGGAAGCCTAAACTATGTCCTAGACTTCTGCCCTAATCTTAACCAGATTGCCAAACCACTTCACGACAGGCTCAAGAAAAACCCAAAACCATGGACTCAAGCCCACACAGATGTCGTCAAACATATCAAAACCCCAAGTCCAGTCCATTCCATGTCTGACCTTGGCCAACCCAAATCTTTTCAAAATTGTTGAAACAGATGCCTCCGAACTTGGATACGGCGGTATTCTCAAACAGTCCCAAGCCCAAACACTTGAACAGTATTTGGCCCAAACCAAACAGTCTCAACCCAAGTCCGAAACAGTGATCCAATATACATCAGGGCACTGGACCCAAACCCAACAGAACTATTCGACTGTCAAGAAAGAAATCTTTGCGATAGTCCAATCCATTACCAAATTTCAGTCCAACCTACTTAACCAAAAGTTCCTGTTACGCGTCGACTGCAAATCTGCAAAACAGATTCTCAAAAAGGACGTACAGAACGTCGCAAGCAAACAAATCTTTGCCAGATGGCAAGCGATCCTTTCCGTATTCGATTTCGAAATCGAGTACTTAAAAGGTGAGGACAACTCACTTCCGGATTTCTCACAAGAGAATTTCTCCAAGGACGCTCTCTTTCAAACCATGCCTCCTCGAAAGAAAGGAAAAGAGAAGATCCAAGAAATATTGGCTACAAAGCCAATCAAATCATGGTATGAGGCCACCATAGAAGATGAAGCGGCATCAGCTGCTTCCTCAAACCAAGAAGCACAGACTTCTTCAAACTCAGACATTCAAAAGTGGGTAGAAAATCTCACCCAATCTCCTGAAGTTCTTAAAGCACTTCAGCAAATTTCGGAACAAGTTTAGAGTTCTCAACCTGAACACAAAGGTACGCGTTCCTCAAACTCTGTTTACAAAACTGAAGGAGGTCTTTTAATCCCTATGACTCCTTCAAAACCCATTTCAAAAATATCTTCTGACAAACAAATTTGCAAAATTCCGGCCTTGAGATCAAGGATATCAAGACTCGAAAATGTTTTGAAAATAAAACCACCTTTCGAGAAAAAAGCTGAGTATTTTACAAAACAAAATTTTCAAATCATTTCAAACCACGAAGACGGATTCCATCATTAGGACCCCTTCGTTGCCCTTCGGAAAATGTTTTCTGGTTGGGATTTCAAACCATGGGGTGTGACTGCACCCCATGCGTATTATAAGTCGATTTTAGAGTACACGGGCTCAGCTTCGTTTCGAACCTTCAAACTATCCCAAACTAAAAACGAAGCCGCTTACTCAACCTGTCAACTACACAGGGTTATCCTTCCAACGGACTGGGGTCAAAGCCTCGAATTACCTCGCAGGCTCCCGGATTCGTACAAATTCAGCCCAAACGCCAAACTGAATTTCAATTACTGGGACTACCAACAGGCTTGGTGGAATACTTTCTTCACAGAAAATTCCAGAAAGTCACTCCTGGTTATTGTTTTTCAAAAACTTCAATCAAACACATTACCCAGTCTGGTTCATTAGGTGGTGGAGAGACTTCGGCGCCATCCCAGACATCCTGCCGGAACAGGTATCAAAACCCCTTGACCTGTTCAAGAGCCTTTACAAACCCACAAAAGATGATAGGGTTTTGCCCCCTATCTTTGCCTTTTGTTCAAAATTATTTTGCCCTCGGGTGTTTGCCTGGACTTCAGAAACCCACGAGATTGAAGGTATTCCTACTTTAGTCCGCCGCTTCAAAGTCAAATGGTGGTCAAAGTATCAAACATTCGAGAAGGTTTCGAAACAGGCCGTTCGAGAACTCATCATCGACAAACAACCGGCATCTTCTACAAACAAGGTCCTAGCAAGATCAGAAGATTCAAAGTTTCTGGCTCAAAAGTCCGTCATGGCCGCTAAGTTCGCAGCCGCGAAAAATGAAGATGAGTACCTCGCCATCATGAACGAAGTACTCTCTCAAACCAAACATGGAGAGTCTGAAGCCTCGTCTGCCATTCCAGAGATAGATTTTGGCGACGAAAACGAAGACGACTGTTACGGGATACTACCTCCTATCCGGTAGACAGTACAAATTCAAGTATCTCCAGGGGAGGACTACGCATCCACATGCGTCAAAGATCGTGGCAGACAAAGAATATTCCTGCCAGCCAGAAACTCGTGTCAGAGTCAAAAGTGACGTCCTCAAAAGAAGTATGAATCTACTTTCGGCTACTTTTGATGATTGACGTTTTTACCTTGGTAAAAGAATAAAGTAAAAGCAAAAGAGAAAGAAGACAAAGGAATATGCGGCAAAAGATGATCACGCGGATTACTGTAATTTTTTAGGATTAACTTTTACTATTTGTACTTTTACCTTGTACTGTTCAAACTTTTCCTGTAGACGGTACTGTAGGCAGTACAACTTTTTATTGTTTATATATATATATATATATATATATATATATATATATATGATGAGATTATTACAAGTAGTGTTGTAATTGTAAATAAAGCAAATTAGCACGCGACCTTAAATCTGATGAGACAATAAACTTGATTTGTTTAGATAAACCAATCAGGTTTAAAAAAATTAAGTTTAGTTTATTTATAATTTAAACTCATAAGTTCGGATAAGCCTATCTTATTTGTTTAGTTAAACAAATGTTCGACTGACTCTGATAATTTACGAGCTTAATTACAATCAAGGTCTATGCTAGGTTATCTGTCTTGCTACTACGTGCCTCCCCTAGTCAACGATGATGGAACCTGTAGTATCGCTAGGCATCAGAACAGATAGAGTCACGTGGGGATGTGGTACGTTGGTGGAAAATGGTGAACCTCGTGACCATCTCGAGGCATCGACTCCACCCATGACTCACTATCTATCATTGACTTCTTACAAGAGACCGAATGGACAAGATGGTGATGATTAGATATTTTAGTTTTTTTTCTTATATATACTGCACCGGGAGTCTATCGGCTACGTTTTTTTTTTTGGGCGTTATAGTCTGAGGCATACATGGGGTGTCGTGATGAGAGGGTTGGGCTCGATCAAGCCATGACTTTTAGTTCAGCGATCTACCCAAATTTAAAACATGCCGTTGTTATTGCGGTGTCTCTATGGTTGTGAGAAATGAAATGAACGCATCTTTCAACGTCAGAAGCGTGCCTCCGACCAACTTGTGCGTATCATTGTCAGAGAGATGGCTCTTGTGATAGAAAGCATAAGTAGTTGAAAATCTTCACATAAGTTAATTAAATACCAAAATGGCCTTGTTTAGTTAGCCTCTATTTTTTTATGCTAATTATTAAAATTAATTATCTAAAATAATTATTTATTTTTTAAAAAAGTAGAATTTTTAAAAAAAAATTAATTAATTATGTTCGATAATTATTTTTAGTAAATAATTCTAAATAAGCTATTAATTTGATTCGTTTTCTTTGTTATTTTATGACGTGTTGTGTTTTTCACAGTATATTCAAAGATACTATACTTACATTACTTATCCATCTATTTCGATCCAAATTGCTATTGTTACGGGAAGCTTCCGTTGTAAAGTCTAATAGCCTCCTAATTATTTCGCCAATTTAATCGATCATTGTTCTCTTACCATCTCTTTCTCTACAATATTGTTAAGTTATCCGTGGTGGAATTTATACTAAATTGTTGTTGTGGTTGCAATATATATTCTTCATTCCTTTCTTGCCACAATCTTAAAGAACATACCATCAGCCTCAATGATTGGACAACGCTCTTTTCCTCTCAATAAACCCATATATATAACCATAACAAGTTATAACCTTATCTTTTTCAGTGTCACAAATCAGTGCAATTAGACACCTCATGGGGGGTTTTTTTTTAAACATTTATTTATGGTAGGTTGAATCGCAGGTTGAGATAAAATGATGCATATTGACTTCTTTAACTATGTACTTTAATTTTATTTGATCGTAAGTACCGGGCGGGTGGGAGGGGGACAATAATCTAGATCTTAAACTATCTATAGAATGATAACATGGAACGTGTTGTTTCCATGAAGTATCACAAATAACCACCAACGATTAAAAAAAGAAGACGACGAAGAAAGTAATAAGTCTTATCTTAATTGACTAAAAAATTTAGATTATACACTCCTGCAAGTATGTCCGAGCCCATAAAACAGTAACGTGCCCGACCATTACCGTTTCCCACACACAAGAACAAAGATATAATAAAATTTGAGTGAAGCGACTTTTGTGCCGCCGTCGATGTCAAATGGGTATCGCACTTTTCTTGCCAAGTGCCGGAACGAAATCTCACGGAAAGAATAAAAAGGGTATTGTGTCGGTCCCCCCCCCGGGCCCCCCTCCTCATCTCCGAATCCCTAATCTCTTGGCGAATCAGCTATAAGTTTGTTCTCAACAAAAAATAATATCAAATTTTATTGATAAAGAATCTTTTCATTTTTTTTTATCGAATGAGTATAAGCTAGGCAATCAAGTAACTTAATTTATATACATTCAATTTCAACCCTGTAATTATCGTCATCGTCGCCATATAATATTAGGTTAGGATAATTAGTTGTGATGTACACGTAATCGTGGTAGGGCCGTGGATGGGATCTCGATTGACCCGGGAACAGTCTCGGCGATTAATTATTCCGCACGGCAGCACAATCCATCGCCGTCCCCTCTCTCTGGCCTGCCAGTTTCACCATAAAAAGGCGCCACGAAGGGAACCGAATCAAAAAAGAAGAAAGAACGAACGGACGGACGGACGGATTGGATTTCGCACGTCTCACCTCCAGAGCCGCCACCACCCATTGGTTGTTGTAGAGAAAAATGGCGGAGGAATCAGTATCAAGGTCATCTAGTGCTAAACGATTTGGTAAACAAACAAAGAATATATATATATATATATATTTCTTCCCGCGATCGATTCCTCTCTTTCGTTCGAATTTCTGCTGGTTTCTTCGACCACTTCTAATCGGAATGCTATTAACGTCTCGTCTTCCACTAATGCTATATATTATTTTGACATTCATAATTAATTTGCGCTTCGATTATGAACATCAAATTAGCCAACCGACTATTCCAATCTAGCAACATCATACAACAAATCTGAAATTGAATATCAATTTCAGGTATTGGATTTAGCAGAGACAAGGAAGGGAAATCAAAGGTCGGAGGAGGCAGCGGCACCAAGCGCAGCGTCAAAAATTTTTGGGGGATCAAAAAACATCAATCCATGAAACACACGAGAACTGCAGGCACGTGCCATTTATGCTCATCCCTACTCCATGCGTCTTTACATACTACATTTATTTATTGTTGTCATTATATCTATTTATTAATGAGTTATTATGTCTTTAGGGACGACTCTTTGAGTTCTGATATTCAACTTTTTTTTTTTTTTATGAGCATTGGATACCATTTTAGCTATCTATTGAAACCATAGAGGACCATGTAATCCTGAGTTCATATATCCAACTTCTTTTTCTCCTCGATAATTATAAATTTATGTTGGCATGCATACATGCAGGAAGCGATGATGCCTTCATTGTAGCGAAGCCTGAAAACTCACCACCGAAGGTCGACAGTAACGCTAGAAAAAGAAGCGATCATGATGAGCCGGCTGAGGCTCCAAGTGTCTCCGAAGAAGTAAAGGCGGACGAGGTCAAGGAGGTGATAAAGGAAGAAGTCAAGGATTTTGCTAACAGAGGCCTTTACGACCAGACAAATTCCCCACTTCTCCCCAAGTGAGTCCGTATATCCATCCCTTCAATTCTTTCTCTTTGGTGAAATTAAAAGAAAAGAAGCAAGAGTTTTCTGACTAAAAATATGCTACGGACTACTAGCCTACGTACTATACGTACTCCCGAATCAACTCTTATTAGCTACTACCAAACCAGATAGAATTCATTAATTATATGCTTTAATTTTTATTACTCGTCGAAAGATCAGCGTTATCAACAATTGCCTGTCTGTCTCTATGTGTTTTGATCTGTGTACGGTGATGAAATTGATAGGGACGACGAGAACACTTCCCACGTCGAGCAAAAGCCTGCAGAATCAACTCCAAGCAATTCCTTGTCAGGTTAGTTACCGCTAAACCATCGCTCACTAGATTCTTTCTTTTTCCTCAAAGGCCGAAACCCCCGCTCATAGGGCTTCAATCCCCCCACACCCCACTCAGTAGTTTTTTTTTTTTTAACTAAATATGTATATATTTATATGGAGCCCAAGTATAAACTTAAAGGTGTACAATAACTATAAATGGGGGTATGAATACCTCATATGTATAGATGCAAATACTAATAGAGGAGGTTTCGAACTCCGAACACATGACCTATATGTTTGCGGGATTTATAGTTGTCCATTATTAACCGATATTGTTAGTTAATTATAATGAACAAATATTATTATTATTATTATTATTATTATTTTATTTTGGTATTAGTTAAATACTAATATTTTTTAAAAAATAACAATAATAATAAATTTGAGACATATACAACATTCTATACAAAAGGAATTAATGGGATTATATATACAAAATTACAAACCCACTATCCCATCTCCACTATGAAAATCTTCACATTAGAACAATCGTGTAATTTAATGTGCTCATCCAACAAAAAGGTTGCATTAGACTGCACATAGCAATGCCAATTCATCGCTGCAATGATCCTCGTGGTAATATATAGCCCCTAGCTTGTTGTCCTAGACTTGTAGTGTAGGCAAGAGTGGCGATCAGTTCATGATTCTTTATTAATTATGTGTGCGTAGTCTTGCTAACAGAACCCAAGGAGAAATCACAAGATTTAATGGCAAAGGCTATGGACGAATTGCAGTCGATTCTGCACAGAGGGAGGTCCGATCTACAACACTAACTAAACATTTGTTTGTCCAAATGTTGGATTAATTTATAGTTTAATTTTAACACCTGTTTGATGGCTAATCAATGTCTGTATGCGCCCGCAGTGATCACGAAGATAAAAAGAAGGCAGTTTATCAAGATCACGAGCAGCGAGGAAAATTACAAAAAGGCCAGGGAAAGAAAGAGGAGAAAGTAGTTGACGAGAACACAGCGCTGAATGAAATCAGAGCCCCGACTCTATTTCAACGAGCAAAGGAAGAGGCTGAGGCCGTCGCCGATGCCATTCGTCACAAGATTGAAGCAGATGATCATTCGGATGGCAAGAAGGCCAAGAATAACGATCACGAAGCTGCTCTTCTTCCGGGAAAGAATAGGGAGAAAGAAAAGGAAGAAGGATGTGAGGTCACTTTGGCTAGAGGATTGCAAAAGATATGTGCTCCTTGGAGTATTGATAAGGATGATCATAAGGCTGATTAATTCATTTTATAACAAACAATGTTCAATTCTGGTGAAGAAAAAATAAGTTGAATGGGGTTCATTGAGTGTGAATTTTTTATTTTTAAGGTCAATGTAGCTGATTGTTGAGTTTTTATTAGGCATTGATATAGGTAATATAGGTTTGAACCTAGAGTGTGAGTGTGTGTGTGTGTGTGTGTATGGCCCAAATCTAGATAGGCCACATATTTTTTGGACCTATAAATAAACCTGTAAAATTAATATTGCAAAGTGAGTTCTTCTTATTATTATTATTTTTATCCGCTTACTTTTCTTACATCCATATACCCTCAAAGTAATAAAAATTACCTCATATACTCTTAATGTTATTTTTCCATCCAAACTTTAAAAATTTTACTATTAGGTAAAGTAAAAGGCTGGTTGAATTGACGAAATTACCCTTATATAAAATCCTAATAACTATCATCTCATTTCCCTCCAATTTTACAACCGAAATTGTATCACTTACTCTACTTTTTGAAGAAAATATTAGAAAAATACTAGGAAGAAATGATATATATAACCCCATCTAATAGATATATGATGTACCAAATACCCTTATTTTCAAAAAAAAATTCTTACAAAAACACATGAAGTAATAATCATATTGATTTGGAATTGGATTACATGAATATCTCTCCTTAATAATTTGAGTCAGAGTTTGCCTCGTTACTTGTCGAATTGTGTTGGAATATTGTTGTTATTTGGCCCTTATTAGAGTATGGTTGGTCATTATCATACATAGAGTTATGAGATCATGTTTATTTTAAATTATTGCTATCGCATGTGATAGTATACTTTATGTATAATTCTTATTATGGTATGATTAGTTGTTATATAAACAAGCTACCTCTTTGGAAGTGTTGTGATTTATGTGGTAAAAGAAAGTCTTATTAATGCTACGCTTTTCAAAGGAGTACGCATGCAACATGAACTGGTTGAAAGACTTTGAGGAGTAGTATCCTGAGGGTTAGAAGGATGAGCAAAAGAGAAAATAGGTGTTGCACTATTTAAGTAATATTTTGTGCCAGTTTTTATTTACATTCCTGTCCCTGGTTATAATTTAATTAGCATTGTTGTGCGGATGGCATATTATATATAAACCTTTGTCCATATTATTCTCTGTGTGTGTGTGTGTGTGTGTGTGTTGTTTTGTTGTTTTATTGAGCTATTGTTAACCTTAAGCACTCTGACATAAGAAAGGTAGAGATATCATACATATATTAATTATAATGGTAACATCCACTATTTTTGTGATTATGCTTATGCAAAACATAAAAATTTAAATAGTAAAAAAATGGGGGTGAAACATACATTTTATAAGATAATGACACACAATTTCAAGCATATATATCTTCTTATAAAAGTTACTTCAGAATAATATACACATCTTAAAATAACAATACATATTTTTTTTTAATAAATGTGCATTCTTCCAACTAAATAATGTACAATTTTCAATATATATATATATATATATATATATATATTTATTATTACATAATAATAATAATAATAATAATAATAATAATAATAATAATACACATCTTCTAAGGTAAAAATACATAATTTTCAGGAAAAAAAATCCACATATTTTAAAATAAGAATCTACATTTGTTTATAAATGTGCATTATTCCAACAAAAGAATACACACCTTTTAAAAATATATATTTACATCTTTCTAAACACAACACTGTTTTATATATGTGCATTCTTCCAACAAAAGAATACACACCTTTGTAAAAATATACATTCTTCCAACAAAAGAATACACACCTTTATAAATTTATATATGTGCATTCTTCCAACAAAAGAATACACACCTTTATATATAATAAATATATATGTGCATTCTTCCAACAAAACACTGTTTTATATATGTGCATTCTTCCAACAAAAGAATACACACCTTTATAAATTTATATAACAAAGAATACACACCTTTATAAATTTATATATGTGCATTCTTCCAACAAAAGAATACACACCTTTATAAATTTATATATTTACATTCTTCCAACAAAAGAATACACACCTTTATAAATTTATATATTTACATTCTTCCAACAAAAGAATACACACCTTTTAAAAATATATATTTACATTTGTTTATAAACACAACACTGTTTTAAAAATATATATTTACATTTGTTTCTAAACACAACACTGTTTTATAAATTTATAAATTTATATATTTACATTCTTCCAACAAAAGAATACACACCTTTTAAAAATATATATTTACATTTGTTTATAAATGTGCATTCTTCCAACAAAAGAATACACATCTTTCTAAACACAACACTGTTTTATATAAAGTGGAAGAGCAGGTTTGTGAATTACACATTTATAAAAAAGAATATATATATATTGACATTACCATATACATATTTCAAAACAAAAATACACAATCTTTAGAACAATAATACAAATAGGAGCACCCATCTTCCATAAAGTAAATAAGCTAAAGAAAACCCATATGATGAAAATCATTTGCATTAGCGCAAACTTCCAATTGGTTGTAGTAAGCATTTTAATTTAAACCATTAAGTATCTCGCAATCATGTTCATCTTGCTTTCATAAAAGACTTGTTTGAGCACATCTTATGAAGGTCGTTAAAATCATGATGACCAACACGCTTTTGCTAAAATGTTTCCTATTTTGCTCGTGCACAAAAAGTCTCTGTAAAGTTTATCTGAAGCAAGAAATCTTCTTCCACTAGTTGCATGCATCGAAAAATACAACTTATAAATAGATTCCTCAAGAATATAGTCCATGCCATCTCTTAAAGTCTATCATGAAGTCTCACTTATGCCATAGTACGGTGACAAACAAGATTTTTAGTTAACGGGGGGGAGAAGAATGTGAGGAAGGAGGATTGTTGAGGAAGAAAGTGTTATGCAGAACCCGACGCCAAATTGGTTGCCGTATGCAGCATGCTCGCTGCAGTCAAATGTATGATGCAACAATTGCATTAAACTATCGTAAGAACTTTATACCAACCTGAAGTTTATTCAAATTATAACAATGATTGGCTAGAAGACCAAATCGATTTCGTAACAATTAGAACTTACCAACACAACAATGATAAAATATAAATCAGGATAAACTCTATTTAAGATAGGCACTTATTTAGATACTCAACTGAAAAATAATTAAGATGTAAAAGTACTTAAATAAAATTATTTAAAATACAAATACCCATAAAATCTCAAGCTAGGTGCTAGGATATCTAAACAAAACTTGTATGCTTATCTTGCTACACTTGGATGACAAGGTACGTGAATATGTATTTTACTATATATTATTATTCTTTAAGAGAATTAGAGCTTGAAATTTTGAAACATAAACCCCACTTTTCGACCATAATTTTAAAAATTAAACCGGAGATCGGGAAAATATTAATAGTGGTTAAGACTAGTTAAACTAGTATCACATATTATGTCAAAAAATATAACATATGAGAAAATATTAAATAACGTTCAAATCCAACCAATTTTTTATCCTTTTTTCTTACCAGTTTGCCAGATTTTTCTAATTTTACAGATATTCATTCGTTTCAAGATATACCTAATTGGTTTATCAATTTACTAATTAGACTAGTTAATACAATCTGGTTTTTAATATTGTGTTTTCAACCAAGACCTCATCCATTATAGAATTGTACAAAAACTTCAATATCTAAATATCTAATCTAGCATTTGAAAAATCATATTCAAAAATATATGATCTCAACTAGAGCGGATATCCAATTTAATTTTTGAACAGATAATCCAAACTTGTATAATACCTAATTTTTCTATGTATTGTAATATATTTAGAGTATATTGCACTATATTTTGTAAATAACATACTATATTTAGATATATAAAAGTTGTACTACATTAATACATAGGATAATTTTATAATATATATTCAGTGCATTATATGATATTATATAGTATATTTCACTATATTATGATATATTTTTTTCAAATATATACATCTAATTATGAATATAATTATAATAGAATATTTTGGATATATTCAATATTCAATCTTACTTTTTTAATATCTTATCCAATTTGACATCAATTTAAAAGATGCAAAATAAATATCCAATCACAGATATCCCCATTATAAGCGAATAACTTTTAGCCAAGGTTGAGGAGAGATCTGGCTTAAGATTCAATATGGGATTTAACCCCAGCACTGACCGCGAATAATGGTAGCGACAATCGGGCATGACAGGGGAAAATATAGTTACTCCCTTGAAGCCTTATTAAAATTAGGAATTATCAGATGCTACTACCGGATTCTGTCTTCTAGCTCGTGGAAAAGTCGGGATTCGCTATGAGGTTCGACCACAGGAAAAAGAAAAATTGCAGCAACACAAAACACTATAAAACATACATTTGCCGTAGAGTTACTTCAAGATTTGGATTTAAGATACATCTTCAACCAAAACAATCATATGAAAGAGGTTTTCAAACACTAATTACAAGTAGCACAAATCTATGAACAACAGATTTCTAATGACTTGGACGAGCTGGACTACAGACGATGAAATTTGATCAAAAGGATGTGCATGGTATTGCCTTCCTCAGACCATTTTATCCAGACAAAGCAAACTTGTTACAGGCCCAACTAAATTAAACATGACAAAGCAACTCAAAAACGCTTTTGCCAGTCATTTACAGCATTGCATCCGGCAATACAAAGAGGTGAATTTACAATGTACAGTAAAAATGACAACCCTAGGACAACCCTTGTCCCAACCCCAAATAATGGGGAAGAACACAATAAATGATTTAAAAAAAAGAGAGAAATGAAATATGAGAGACATAGGGAGAGAACTACTAGCCCACACCATTTTTTGGTCGTAACATAGCCAAGAGCATAAGAGACCTTGCTCAAGCTTCCGAAGCTGGGTACCCAGGATAACAATGGATTTGCACGCAATTGAGTCTCTGGAGACAGCCCGTTCTTCAATACACAATTTCCTGAGCGTGTAAGAAAGGAAGCTTTAATCATCATGGGAAAGTGCAACTGCAAACCAGTCTGACACGGATGATTGAATCTCAGACTGAAGATCAGAAGAAATAGCCACAGGTGTAATTGCAATCTGTCATTCACAGAACCGAATGAATGATCAATCATGATTAAAGTTTTATTGAAGGTCCAACAAAACAGGTAAATACAAGAGAGACAACGCTCACAAATCCATTTTCAACAGCTTTGAAATCTAGATCCTCATCTGCATCTTCCTGAACCTTATCTTGCAACTGTAATACACAAACACCGCAAACGCCCCAATATCTTAGTCAAAAAGGGGTGGTGCAACTTGAAGCCTACATATTATGGAGCTGCTTACCTCTAGACGAAAATGTTTCCTAACTGCTTGTTTCAAACTTGGCTTTCCTGCAACCCCGACAGACTCAACCTCCACATTCTTTTTATTGGTGTGTAATCGACGTGCAGCACCCTGCAAAGAATAGAAGGATATGTAATACAATTACAAATCCTGAGCTCACACTTGACAGGCATCCAAACCCCTGATTCAGCAGAAGTTCTTACAGCTGCTGAGGCATCTCGACTTAATTGAGCTAGCTGGATGCCAAGACTTTGCTGACCACCCATGAAATGCCCAGAGGCAGGATGCCTGTATGATGAAACTGCCTGCCAAGACATACAATTCCTCTGCATACTCTGTCTTGTAACTCTGAAGCCCTGTCAAATACAGCAAAGATATATGAATGAGACAAAGAGGAGTATGATGCAAATTCTTAAACACAGAACTATGTCTGTACGATGAAATAATGCATAAAAATAATAATAATAGAAATTATCTTTGACTCTGGTTAGTTTAGTGACAGATAGCCAATACCAGGCGTGTGGCAGTGGCCAGTCATTTTCTCCACCAGATATGGAAGAATCGCCTATGGGCATCCTCTCTGGAAGGTGTTTAAAGCAATCAAGGGATATATAAAACAGTTCATATTCAAAGTGTACACAAATCCTGATTCAATATAGTGATGGACACATGGGCATTGATGTGAATCATCCATTATCTGAAAGAAAACACAAGGTATCATCCTTCAAAGTATAATCCTCATCATTTTTATAAAATCAGTGATAAAGTCACATCAATATCCAGCCTCAAGCCTATCCCATTTTTAGTTTCTTAGTAAAAAATGTTGAAGAAATATTGCCCATTAACTTCAGACTTCCTCAATCTTGAAGCCAGTGATCCTAGAAAGGATATCTTAGCATCAAACAGAAGGTATATGTCAGCAAAGACATAGGAAAAGAAGAAACTAAAGAATATTTAAGGGGCTTTTCATCACTGAAGAACAAAAGCAGGTCCTATGAGACAGTAAAAAAAAAAAACTCAAAAGAAATCAAACTATGCGGGAAGAACAGAGACAAGAATTGTTGAGTTTTACTCAGCAGAACTACTAAAATGTCAGCCATCAATACAATACATATATAAATGTTTAATTTGATGCACATATAAAGTAAAATTCACAAAATTGTTGACACTCCAGTAGGTAGAAAACTACAGTATATAAGGTTTACATGCTTGGAGGACAATGACAAGCAAAAGAGAGAAAAAAAGATGAAGTATCATGCTTCAAAGAACAATACCAACACAGAATGTGAAAAACAAGAGATGATGAGAAGCCCACTTGCAAAAGATTCAACAGTATATATAAAATATATATCAAAACAGAAAGAGCATAGCACACAGTTCCACTGTGAGGATCCTATTAAAAAGTGTCAATTTTATGGTAGTTGCAGCCACAGAATTCACAAAGCTTACAAATGACATTGAACAATGGGGCCAAAATTTCCACATCCATCCAACTTATGAACATAAGAGCAACAGAGTTAGGGAGATCGAGTTCTGCCAAGACAAACCTTGTTTGCAGATGGACAAATAGGAACTTCAACATTCAGAAGGCAGCCTTTTGGAAAAACTCCCTTCTCAATAGCACTTATAACAGCATACACTAGTGGTAGGCAAACATCGACTGCACCCTTAAAATCATTTTCAGAACTCACATCCTTTTTCCTAGAACAGGTTCAGCAAAATCAGCCTGCTGGAACATGCCTAAAGGGAAAGAGGAAGTAATCAGGAAGTAAGATTCCTACCAGTTTAATGAAATACAAATAGATGGAACACCATATATCAATGCCTCTCTAGCTCCAGCTATAGCTCCTGAGTATAGCCTATGATGAAACAGTTAAAACCATCCATTGGAAAATATATAGAAGTAAATACACACAATTAAATCCTGAATCAAAGAGCAAACAAATTACAACATCTGTATGATAAGCCAACAAAATACTTACATGTTATGACCACAATTTGAACCCCTGTTAATACCACTAATTACCTGCAAATATTTTATCAAATTAACCATAATAAAACACATCAGTCATCTCAACCATGTGAAACTAATCAAACATACCAATACGGGTTTTGACCATGAGAACAAGGCCTCAGATAATGCTAGTGACACACAATCTGCCGGCGTACCTGGTTAAAAACAAACCAAGACAAGCTTTTGTGAAACATTCTCAAAAATATCAAACCAAACACAATGAATAAGTCAGATGAAGCCAATAAAGAAAACATCAATGCTTGGTATTGACATTATAGGTTTTCTTAGAAGTACTAAACAAGCATTAGCCCTTAATGCAAGCATAACTCAGAGACTCATTTGGAATTCAAAACTTTCACTAATGCTTTCCCAATGACAGGAATATCTGGCTTACAAGCATGTCAAATACTGCATAAACAAATAGACTTTGGCCCATTCAGAAACCTATTTATATAGGACAAACTATACTCATTTATATCTGCTACTGATGGTCACAAACACAGGCGGTCACATAATTGAGAATATTTAGATATTCATTCGAACTAGTGGAATGGGAGGGGAGTTAAGTAGCCTGAATTCCCACTTCACATATTTGCTAAATGCTCGATCTTGCTTTCATTGCCCACTCCTATGTGGGTCCATTAACTTTTCTACTGTCATCTGCATTGACTTTTCAATGCACTAAATGAGAAAGTTTTAGAGTCATCTTTGAATCCATCAAATGGGCATTCATTTAGATGATTTATGTTTTCTTTTTAGGAAACAAATCATTCTTCAAATCAAAACAACTGCTTCTATCCTGCAAATGCCCTCAGTCTTTCTTACTTGGATTGCAGCTTCTTTACACAGCAAGTCTCTAAAATTTATTCAACAGATAAGGTAAGCAGATATTTCTTTTCCCATCTGTAGTCCTTTACTGAACTATTTCTTAGGTGTTCTTTAAAACCCTGTGACATGGACAATCTAGCCACTTCTGGCTTTATGCAGCATGCTGACTGCTCATTTGAAAAGCGTATGTGACAGCCATTGACAAGTCCCCTGGGTGATTTGCAAGAGCAGTATCAACGGTAAGGAGAGGAAGAATATCCATGGACATGATCCAAGTCTCCTCAGTTAAGCAGCACCCAGAGTGAGATTTGCCATAGCATAGTGCTCCATCACAAATCCAAGCCTTCCCTAATTCCATTTTATCTTAGCCAAGAGTTCAAACATAGGCTGAGAGAAAGGTAGCCGTAGTAAAGAGTTTCCATTAAATTGGCCACAACGTCTAGCCAAAATTTAATGATATGAGGTATCCAAATGTCCAAGAAAAATAGATTCCATCCAAGGAGGGATAGAATTCAATTCATCGCAGAAGAAGGTGGGACAAGAACTAGGTGCTATGTTCCTATGAAGGGAAGCACACTTCTGATTCCAGCAAGGAGATGTGAAGGGATGGAGAACTGGTAGGAGAAGTCTCAAAAAGCCCGAAAAAGCTTTGGGCAGGCAAGATCTACTCAGCTTTCACAACATACCAGCTAGTGTCGGTACTAGTGCTATGTTTTGTTATTACCAGCACCAAAAAAGAAATACAAAGCCTAAGAGCATAATAGATTAAGTTTCACGAATGGTAGGATGATGAGTCAGGCTCAAACTTTCTCAAGCAGTCAAGCATGATGTTGTATAGTCAACAGATGAGCTCAAAATAAACGAAAGATAAAAGGTACAATTTGCTTTGCAGATGCGTGTAGTGACCATTATTATAGTGACAGATATAACGTTCAACTACATCCCAAACAAAGAAACAGATGGCTCGCGAAGGCATCAACTAAACCAATTTGACAGGCACTGTATATCGTAATACAAAATTTTATAGCTCAGTTATCTTTCCAACACCCCCGACGAGTCATCAAGAACAAAGAAATGCAGACTATTTGCACTAACAAATTCTAAGAGATTGCATTACCTGAAACCTCATAGGCAGTGGCACCACTAATTTTAACAGAAGACACCTCAACGGTCTCACTTACAGTCAAAGAGTGAGCAGATGCAGATTTATCACTACAAAGGACAACACCATTCAAATCATTCACCGAGACAAGGGGAAAAAAAGGAAAGATCTGGAAATTTTAAATGGAGCTAAAGATAACCCCATAATCAGACATACAATTGCGGAGCACAGACGTGAACGTCGAATCGACCATCACGGACAAGACTTTCAACGAGGCGGACAAGTCCCGCCGACTCAATTCCATCAGCATTCGTCACCAAAACCACTGGTTTAGAGTTTGTTACCTCAGAACCAGCTGCAGAAGCTGGCTCTGTCGGAGAGGGAGCGGAAACAATAGCTTCCATCGACTCGGTGGGCTGCGGTTCTTCCTCGTTGGGTTTTCGAGATATTAGAACTTGCTGAAGATTCGCAACCAGTGATGGCGGCAACGCATTTTTGTTCATTGAGATTGAATTGAAAAGATCGAACGAAACCCTAGAATTGCAAGTTCGGATAGGAGGAAAATGTTGAGAGATTGAAATTGGGAAGTGGGGGCTTAGTTCCAGGAAATAGGAGAGAGAAATCAAATCAAGAAGGAATTGTGGTGGACCAGGTTTATAGCATATTTATATATGGTTCGAACTTTGACGTCTTCGGTTAGGCAAGAAAATTTTCTTAATTGACCGGTCGTTTTCCTACGTGGCCTATAATGTGACGTTTGATAAAAGAAGGGGAAAATTGTCAACAAAATTCGGATGATGGTGATGTGGACATCCAATATTTTGAAAATTAATTACACGAAAAGTCCAACAAAAAAAAAAGAAATTCGTCTGATTTTGTCCATGATTTAAGAATGAGATGAGGAAAACTTAATCGGTCATTACTTGACTAATGTCTTGTTCTTTTTCTTTTTCTTTCTTACTTCGACAAAAGCCATATGCAATTTATAATATGTCGTGTTAAAAATGAAGGCATGATATGCCTTAGAATATATATTCTATAGGATAAATTCAACTAAATATCTAACTTAATTTTATTTTAATATCATCTTATTATTTTTTTAAAATAGACCATATTAATGTTTTATATGACAAAAATGATAGGTTTTTTATGTCTGTTTTTCTATAATCAATTGGATAAAAAAATAATACTTCAAATATATTTATAAATATTTTTTGGAAGTTTCTAGATTAATAAAATCAAATAACAATCTAGAAATATCTAAAATATTGAAAAAATAAAATTTTAATTTTTAATTGATATTAAGAGTTAATTAATAATAAAAAAGTATTATTTTAGTTATATAAAACTGAAAATTTTAATAAATGTTATGAAAGTGAAACAAAAACTTAAAACACATTGTACTTAAATAAAATTGTTTGAATTACATGGTATCTAAATAAAATTAGGTCAAAGTAATGTCATTATATCCAAGCAGATTTTATTATATCCTTTATATTAGTTAGTGTTCATTAACCATTGAAATCAGGTAACAATTGCATCGACATTAGAGAAAGGAACACTTAAGTAAATTATAACATCCTACATTTCCAATACTAGAAAACTAATGAATTATCTCATCACGTCATGTGTGAAGCCCATTCTATTTTAGTTAGCTTAGAGCATTTTTCAAACCGTCTTTAATATCAAAAATGAGGAAAATTTTAAATTTTTGAGCACCCCAAACGCACAATGGTAGAAGAAGTTGTGGGTTATTGGAGGGAGTAATAATTTATATTTATAGAATAAGAAATGAGAAAGTAATTTTTTTTAATGAGATGTTAAATCAAATTAAAACTACAATTAATTGTAAGATTAATTTTAGAAATAATATTTATATTGAAAATAATAGGAAAATAAGATTACTTTTGAAAATAATCTTAGTAATAATTTTAATTTTTGAAATGATATTTGTGAGACATTTTCACAATGAATGATGATAATAGTATTAATTGCGAAATTGGTATATTAAATTTTCTTTAAAAATAATCTTTAATATAAATATTATTTTCTATATTAATTTTGTTTTTGAAATCAATATTATAGTTAATATTGTTTCTGAAATTAAGATTACTATAATGTTTTTATTAATTTAAAAATACATAAAAGAATAATAAAAATCAATAAAAAATGAGATATATTTGATTGTGCATTTTAATATAATACTAAGCAGCATTAATGTAGAGGTAAAATGGATAAAAAAGGTAAAATAAAAAGCTACGTACTCCAGCCAATTTTTTGGGTATGCCCTCAATTTGTTTTTTTTTTTAATAAATAAATAAATAACATGTCATTCCAGCCATTTTTCCATGTTTCTAAATATCTAAGATTTCGCTGATTATCATACTCTCGAATCTCGGTTAATAAGTTTACTGGAATACTAATTCACGCGGCAATAAAAATTATCTTAGTATAAGTTGGAAAGTGAGGGGACCCTTTATGCTATAAGTTGGAAAGTGAGGGAAAAGTCGTGAAGCGGAATAGCTGGAGGCCTGGAGCTATTGGTGAGCTTAATAATAAATAAATGTATCAATTGAAGGAAGAATTGTTGGAGCAGTAAAGATTTATAAACCGATGGAAATGGAGTGGATCAACCACTTTTTTCTTTAAATAGTAGTGCATTTATATGGTGATGGAAATAGAGTGGATTAACTAACTCCTTTTTTTATAATAAAATAATAATAATAATAATAAATAATAATAATAATAATAATAATAATAATAGTGCATATGATTCAAAAGACATGTTAAAAAAGCTAAAGAAGTGCTATAATTATATGAGAGTATATGGATGGAGGTGTTTTAAATTGAGGAACATTATTGCAGGCAGTCTCATAACTTGACGACGTGTCCAAATAGATTATTAATTCTCATCTCAAATTTCAGACTAAGAAGATTCATGTCATCACATGATTAAGAGCTTGTCAAACTACTTTAATATCTAATTTCATTATGAGTTGAAATAAAGTCATACTATGGCAGAATATATAATGGACATATATTCTTTATATAAAAGTAGTTGAAGTAATAGTATTATCTAATAATTTATCTAAATTAAAATAAACAAATCAAAGTCTTTACTATAGAAAACATATATGTAGATAATGAGAAATAAAGATATGAAAATAATGGCAGCTATCATAACAAGCTAGCATGCTAGGATAACTATATTACCAATATACGTATTTACTAATAATATAGCCTTTAGTTTGATTGATTATTTTCATCTCTTTATCATCTCATTACCCATATATTATTTATATAAAAATATATATATATAGACTTTAGCTTTTTCGTTTCAGTTCTAACAATGTGATTATTACTTAAATTAATTTCCTATGTAGATAATATGTGTCTATTAAACATTTTGTGATATTACTGCTTATGATAAGATCAAATGCACATTAGATATCAAATAAAAAAAGAAAACCGTTCCAGAGTAGATGCGGTGAGCCGACCCACCAGCAATCATTAAAAATGAATAATAATGACCGGAACAGCTGGGTGGCATGAGTCGCATCATAGCTGAATCAACGGAAAAGCTATTAACAGGCACAAAAACAAATTACCTTGGAGTAAATACTAGGACTAGGAGTAATGAAAAGGACAGTTCATAACTAGTAGTACATACAGCCACATGTCATTGAAGCCAATAAATATGCTCTGATTTTACGGGCCTAAATTTTCTCCACGGAGGGAACGGGCTCTCTGTGTCTGAGTGCGATGCTGCCAAACAACTGCACTAGTAACTCGATTGAATGCATCAGTACTACTACGCGGAGTCAATACGCTGTCAAGTGTCAAGCAGGCGGAGGAAATTCACACTCGGACCCTCAAAGATTCTCCTTTGATCAAATGATTCAAATCACGTGTTATACAACAAATTTGAGCCTAAAGGGATAAAATTACGGTCGGCCGCTTAGTAAGCAAAGGAGGAGAGAAAGGCAGCACCGCTGATATAGGAGAACTTGTTTTAATTTATCCTGTCAGTCTTAAAAATATATTTTTTTAAACTTTTATTCTTATAGTTTTATTTTTATTTTTTAAATATTAATTAATGATATAAATTATAATCAATAATTGATACATTTAATCTATGTACAGTCCAATAACAAACATACAAAACCTAAATGCACATCACAAGCATTCAATAATATGAAATTTAACTATATAACTAGGGCTGTAAATGAGCCGAGTCGAGCCGAATACCCCTAGGCTTGGGTTTGGCTCGTTTAACTAAACGAGTCTAAAATGATGTTTGAGCTCGGCTCGTTTAACTAAACGAACGAGCCGAGCCGAATACCGAACTAGCTCAGCTCATTTACAACCCTATATATAACTATGGTTAATAATCATTATAAATGTAAATTCGGCCATTGACGATATTGATTACACCGAAAACACAATTGGTAATAAAACATAATACAATTTGTCGATTTCATTCATTTTTTTTTCTTAATTTCGATGGTCCATCCTTCTTACAATAAACGAGAATAACCTTCTTTAGTTCTCCTCTTTGTTTCTGATTTCATACGGAAATCTCATAAATTATGAAGAAGAAGCCTCGTATATTTCTCTCTTCTTGTAAGGTATATGTGTGCATGTATTGAACTATAAGTTTTTCTTCAGAAAATTGCACATCACTCAGTGGTGTGTGCAAAAAGAGTGATGGTTGGTTATTTCAACCAACTATTTACTTTCCCTCTTAATTTCAATGGTTGGAATTTGTAATAAGTAATTAAATAATTAATTTAATTATCTTATTTGTTTTCTTATCACATGACACACAAATAATTGCATCCATCCATACTTAACTCTAATTCTACAATCAATAATTAGATAGAGATATTAAGATTAGGCATAATTACTCACGTATCACCACGTAATATAAACTTTATGACCAAAGTCTTTGTATGTAATTTAATATGAACCACGCCAAATCTTAATATATATATATATATATATATATATATATATATATATATATATATATATATAATGCTTTACTTATAAAAATAATCACAATAAATTTATAAAACTAAAATATATTAATATTCTTCCACTTGGTCCATATAAATTAAATTCTCAATATGATATCCTTATGTTAGTACAAAATGAATGATAAAACTAATACACAAATCATAGCAACAAGCTTTTGACATTTCAAAAGTTATCTTTTATGTATCCCAATGTACTAATTCCACCCACAACTTTAACTTTATAAATAAATTTAATGTTTATCGAAGGTCCTTCACTTAATGTATTATTTCTCAACAAAACATATATATACAAACCAAATGAGAACCAAACGCATTACTGATTACGAAACATTAGTATGTATCATAGCAATACAATCACATAGAGGGTCCAACACCCATATTACACACACGATCCTTAAAAATTTCTGGTAGTATGCCCTTAGTCAAAGGATCATCTAACATATAATTAGTGCTTATGCATTCCAATACCGCTTCTTCTTTTAAACATGTGTTCTTTTATCTTCAAGTACTTGATGTGTGTTTCATTAGCATGACTACCACTTCTGTTATTTCTTGATAGTAAGACGACAACTGAATTATCATACTTAAGTATCAGAGGTCTGGAAATAGAATCCACAATTCAAATATCCGATATGAAATTTCTTAACCACACACCATGCTTTGTGGATTCAAACACTGAGATGAGTTTTGATTTCATTGTAGAAGTGGCTATACATTCTTGCCTTTTGCTTTTCAGGATATTACTCCGCTGACTAATAGGAAAATGAATCCAAAAATATATTTGCGTGAATCTACACAGCTAGCAAATTCTACATTCGTATAGCCTTTTACCTCCAAATCCTCAATATGATGATTTATGATCACACAATCCCTAGTTGCCTTTAGATACCTCATAAATTTATTTACACCTTTACAATAGTCAACTCTAGTATTACTCTGGCAATATCCCAATACCCCAATAGCATATGCAATGTTAGCTCTTGTACAAACATGAGCATACACAAGGCTTCCAACCATAGAAGCATATGGGATATTCTTCAATTGATAGCTCTCTAAGTCATTGTTATAACACTAACTTAAATGCAATTTTCACCTCAACAATAGGAGTCGCACTTGGTATACAATCTACCGCCTTGTATCATTCTAACACCTTATTGATATATGCTTCCTAAGATAGTCGTAATATATATCGGGATCTATCTCGATGAGTATTAATGTCGATGACACAACATGTATCACCTATATCCTTCATATCAAATTTGTTAGAAAGAAATTATTTCACCTCATATAACATCCCTTTATCATTTATACAAGTAGAATGTCATCTACATATAAAACCAAAAAATAAACTTTACTCCCACTAACCTTGATGTATGTATATTGATCATGTAATATCCCAAAATCTTACAAATTTTTAATCATGATTTATCAACATTCTAGCCCAATTTGACTTCTAATATTTAGATTTTTATTTTATTTTATCCTAACCCCAAACCCTAGAAAAAAATTATAGATTAACTTATATAAAAATTTAAACCTAAACCTCAACCCAAATTCTACACTTAAAAATTTTCCTTTTCTTTTTCCTTTTTTTTTTCTTTCTTCTTTCTTTTCCTACAATTTCTTCTTCCCTTTTCTTTTTTTCTCTCCTGGGTTGCGTTAGCCAACCCAACCTAGCCCAAAAAAAATTTTCTCCCTATTTTCCCTCCAGCAGCGTCCAACCTAGCTCCCTACCTATTCTTTTTTTCTTTTCTCTTTTATTTCTCTTCCGCCTACGTCTCCTTCCTCATCTCCCTTTCTCATTCCCTCTTCTATCCGAAATAGGGACTTACCAGTCCCCTACTCATGTCCTTCCTTTCCCCTCCCAACCTTACAACCTACTCTACTTGTCATGCCATCCTATAATACCCCCTATGATCCTGCCCCTTTCATTACCTCCCCTGCATGCTGAAGCTTCCCCTGCACCTCATTGCCGCCATCCCCCTCCTGGTCATGCCACCTATATATATACACACATGCAAGCATCCCCTTCCCTTCTCCTCCTCGCATTTTCCTCTCATTCTTATCTTGTCAAGGAGCTAGCTAAGCCTTCCCTTCCCCTCTTGCTATGTTTTTGTTTCCTTTATTCCGTAGTTCATCACTCCACCACCCTCACCATCAGCCATCACCCCTATCCAACTTCCCTGCCACCTCCCTTCCCCTGCTTGCACATTATCAATCACCCCCTGTTGTGACCTTCTTTTTCTTTCCTCCCTTATGTCTGCAACCCTGGCCAGCCATACCTCATTGCCTCCAACACTACACCACCACCACCCTCCTCCTCATTTCCCCTATCCTCACCACCACATCCCGACAGAACCACCACATCCGCCTTAATCCAATACCACCACCACACCTAGCCTTCTATTTTCTTTATCTTCCCCCATCTCAACCACCACCCCTCCCTTGAACTACACCACTGTTGACCACCACTTCCATCTTTGACCTCCGCCTATAGGACATCAACACTATCTTGTTGTCACCCCGCCAACTCCACACCACTCCCTTGCTATTAATCGCCCTTAACCATCAACCACTTGCCCCCAAGATGCCATCACCACCATTCATGCCACCTCTGTTGCCGACCACCATCCCCATCACCACTCCCTACCGCCAACTCCCGCCAGTCCCAACACCAACACCACCATCACTATAGTCATTGTCGCTGCCATCATGTACCATTCTACCTAAGTTTTCCTCTTTCGGTCGCCTCTAGTTTTCTTCCCTTTCATTTCCCTTAGTTTTATTTTAGGTTAAAATTCTCAAGTCTAAACTTTGTATATTCTTATTTCTAGATGATACTTCAGTAGTAGTGGAGAAGGGAGCTTAGGTCTTTAGTGCTTAAATACCGGAGCCACTTCGGTATGGATACATGTCATAGTTAAGGTTTTTATGTGAAAAATGTGTATCTTTGCTTGTGCTAACATGCTTGATATTATTGTATAAAAATGTTATCTTGACATTTGTACTATATGATATGTGGTATTGCATGTTCGAATAAAAGGTAAGAAAGTTGTGAAAATATAAGTTGTGTTGAATACGAGATATCTACATGCAATTGTGAATATGCATTTTTATGATTATGTTGGGAATCGTGAGGTTGTGGTGGAAAAATAGGTACTCTAGTTGTTTTAGGGGCATTTTGGTCAATATGGTTTAAAAATAGAATATTAGATATTTTAGAGTCTTAAATGATTCAAAATATATTAAGGACGTTATATGAAACACTTGGGGTGAAAATGAATGATTTAAGTCTAATAAATGAGGAAAATGACTTTAAGTGTGAATAGTAAAACTGAGGGGTGGAATCATGATCATTTTTGCGAAAGGTTGGGATTTAACTATAAAATCTAGATATGGGGTTGTTGTTGGCATTTTAGGTATGCATATTAAATTTAGGAGTCGTATGAGTTTCGAGGGGAAGTTGTGATTGAAATGTGAAATTTGGGTTTTAAAGGGGATATAAATAGTTTCCTTAAAGGTAGATTATTATCACATGTGTAAAATGAGAGAGTCAGATCTCGATTTTCGTATATGATGTCAATAATAATATTTTGTGAATTTATATTAAATATGGTAGTTATATGGAATTTATGGGAAAAGTTATGATTAAATGGTAAAATTGGAATTTTATAGGAGGTATGAATAGTAACCATATAGGAATACTATTATCATATGTGTAATATGTTAGATTTAAACCTTACTTTTTGGGTAGGTCATCAATAATAACATTTCAATTATGGGTATCGAATTTGGTGATAGAATGAGTATCGTGGGAGGAGTAGACTTATAACATTAGGATTTCCTAGGAGGGGTGTGGTCCTTTCCTTAGAAAGTGTATCGGTATTCATGTTATTTGTGTTGTATGTATTTCAAATGATTATGTTAAGATATTCCTATGTATGAGGGCCTTGAAAAATACCACCTTGAATAAGATTTTAATCACTTAAAGAGAAAATATTACGTAAGTTGGGACTTGTGTGCATTCTAATGAACGATAATAGTGGCTCGGACATGTTTTTCCCTAAGAGATACTTTATATTGTTCCACCGGTTTAAGAATAGTGGCCGAGTGCATTTTACCCTATGAGATGTTGGGTTCATTTCATCAGACAATAATAGTGGCTTGTGTGTGTTGATCTTGAGAGGTGCTTCGGACCATTCCATCAGTTTGAGAATAGTGGAGTCTCTGAACTCAATGTAAATAAGAATATAGGTGATGATTATAACTAATGATGGAATTCTAGAATCAATGATTATCTTACACTGTGCTACCATGCTCGTCTATGCTTCTGTGTGACTTACATTTTTCGGCGTGACATTTCTTTGACTTTATTGTTACCTTACTCGATACGTAGCAATTGATCATCGTTTTTATGGGTGCTACTCATTCCTAAAAGTAGAGGAACGATTTGAGTTTGTGCAGGTCATTGAGGACCCACTAGACGATTATGCTACTTATGATGCTCTGATTGGAGTGGAGTGATTATATCTCATGTATGGGGATTGGGAATCAGAGAATTATGCTATCCGGTTATTGTTTTAAATCGGATACCCTTTTGACATTTCCTCTTAGGATATTTATTTTATACATTTGGATTTCGTATTTGGAGTTAGCCTCCAAAACTCTTACTTATGTTTATGAAGGTATCATTGTTCTATGTTTATTTTCTCATGCGTTTTAAACTATTTTAGCCTTGTAATTGATGTAAGAATGACACGTAAGCAAAACTTATGCCAATTACGACAGTAATATTTTAATTATTTTTATTGTTTCTCAGTCTGTCTACCTTGATTTATCTTCATCTTCAAATTAAACATTGGAATTTGAAGATAATGTTTATTTTTCCCCGTGTTCTAAATTATTTTTGCCTTGTAATTAATGTGAGGATGACACGTAAGCCAAACTTATGTCAATTACGACAGTAACGCCCATTTATGTTGGTTTTACGATTCCATTTAAATGACTTTTTTGGTTCATAAATTTGGGCATGTTAGAGATCCATGATATTCTCTTTAAATCCAAATGAAGTAATGACACCATGAAACTTTATATACTATTATCACAAGGCTTGTTTAAATCCATACATGGCTTTCTTAAGATTGCACATAAGATTGTTGCTTTCATGGGAGGAGAACCATTCAGGTTATTTCATGTACAACTCCTCCTCAAGATTACCATTTAAAAAGGCCGTTTTCACATCCATCTATTGTAGCTTAAATTCACAATAAGCTACTGATGTCATAACTATGCATAGGAAATCCTTAGTGGGTAGAGGAGAAAAAGTCTCTTCATAATCCTCTCATCCTTTCTAAGTGAATCCCTCGATAACTAGTTGAGCCTTATAATTATCAAAGTTTCCCAATGAGTCTCTCTTAGTCTCAAACACCCACTTACAACCAATAGGCTTAGTCCCATCACGTAACTATACAAGGTTCCAAACTTCATTGACTCTCATGAAATAGTTCCATGTGATTTTATAAAACTAAAAAATATATAAATGAAATGCCCCAAAACCCTAATTTTAAGAATATTAGCTAATTAAGGATTTATTTTAGCAATTAATTAAATAAATTATTTTATTTAGAATAAGAGGGAGTAAATAGGGCCAAATTAATAGAAATTTTATAAATAATTTAATTGGAGAAAATTAAAGTGATTTGCTAATTAATTTTTGTTTATGATGATATTTTATAAATAAGCCAAACAAGTCTTTATTATAGATTTAATTTTTGTTAAAAGTTACAGGTTTAATCAGTAGAAAATTTTAATAAATGAGCCAAACAAATCGAGCCTACCAAATCAAGCCAATTTGGCTTGTTTAAAAGCAAAAAAAAAATAATAATAAATGAGCCAAACCAAGCCATGAATTGAGCCGGTTTGGCTCATTTTCATTAAACAAAATTGAGTTAAATAGCTCTTAAGCTTTTCTAGAACCAAGCTCAAGCCTCAAATACTTGACTCGATTCGAGCTCGAGCCATACAAAAAAATTAACGAATCGAATCGAGCTAAAGATGGTTTGGTTTGATTCGATTTGTTAACAACCTTAATAATTATCACTGTTAAAACAACAGAAAATATGTGAGATAAACCTGGATTCCAAAATCTTAACCAAACAATAATAAAAATACAAATGGTCGTTTACAACACTAAATTAAATATTCAATAAAACAACTAAAATTTTAAAATATTTACAAATACTTATAAGATTCCTTGAGGGACAAAACTCCTATGATTCTAACTCTCAGCCCAACCCAATAATCACATCAGAACTCAAGTCAAAGTACTTGCACATAGACACATAAACAAGCATGGTATCAGTACAATAACGTGCTAAGTGAATAATCCAACTCATAGCAATAACATACGCACATAAATTCATATGCTTACCATAACTGATAAAACATGACATACATGCTCTCGTATAAGATCATGAAAAATATATAAGAAGAACATATGCTGACTAACGAGAGTAGTGGGAGAACATGACCCAATATCCATGCATATCTCATGGAAAAACATGCAATCTTAATTTAGCATGAGTCCAAAAAAGAACATACTATTGCAGTAGAATTATGCCATCAATAGAAGATTGTATACCACCACTCACTCTATTTAATTCCATCTACATCATTCATTGATTTCCATATAGTCATTCCACTTTAATTCATATAACCACTTATTGATCAATTATATCAAAAGATATTGCATCACACATTTCGAATCATAATATTAACCATTTCTTCGTATATGCTATCATAATTCACTCGTTCTACTTACTTCACTCATTTTATTTATTCATTTCTAACATATCATATTTATCATATCCAAAATATAATATTATTCACTTACAGGACATGGTGACCAAGGAATCCACAACAAACGTCATATATAACTATGGGTTATGGCAAACACTGTGACCTATAGCTTTGCAGCTATGGCTTACAAAACCACTCAGGACACCCTAACCTTTAAGCATCGATACTCATAGGTTGCCTATAGAGTAGAGAGAGGGGTCTCATTATCACACTACTGGCTCATCACAAATGAAATCGCAGGGAAGGCGTCCACTACATGGCCCTACCTCGGAGGCCATCCCGAGGCTACCCTAGGTGGAATATATACAACCACCAGCTATAACCACTAACGTGACCTATGACACAATTCCTATAAGTGGACTAAAAGCACCAACTATTACCACAAATGTGACCAATAACACAATTTCTATAAGTCATTCATTTCACTTATCACTTGAGTTATTCATACTTTAGGTCCATGACCACATGTTCCATCATATATAATACAATCATAAATGTTATTAACAACCATCACATATGATTACCAATTAAGTTATTCAACCACTTACATTTGCATTAAGAAACATGGTATCAAAAGAATAGATCACGATACATTTATACAGCTTACATAGTATAACAACTTATAAAATACAATTACGAAGAATCATGATTCATATGCGAAGAGCTATATAATGCCATACTATAAGATAGTCATATGCTATAGACACACAAACTACACGCCTTATTAACAAATCCTAGTATGTTATTAGCATAACCAAAACATGGAATAATACACATTAACACATAAGATTCTATTAACTAGGAGTTTAGAAGGTTTACCTAGCTTTTAAGTTATCCTAACACAAGAAGGAGGGAAAACACTAGCTTCAGTATCCACTAATATGCCTTCCTAGATCACCTTTGAAAATCATAGGGCGAAATTAGAGAAAACTAATCCAAACATAGAATAATAGAAAATAAGTAAATTTTATCAAAAATCACTTATACAATTAGGGTTGACCACTCAAAATGTCAAACCAAACAATTTTATAAAAATTGATCCAAAAAATGAGTTAAAAAACTCAATTTAACTGGGTTTAAATCCAAAACTAATTGATTAATATATGAAAGAATCAAACACAACTAAATTCCACAAATCTATTCTCATTAATTAGGGTTTTAAAGCCCAAAATATAAATCTAGAAAATCAATTAATCCAAATTAAAGGTTTTAGAATGTAATTAAGGTCATTTCAAAAAATTATATAAAATCAATTTTAGAAGAGACAATAATACCATCGACTAATTTCGTAAAATTCATTTCAAAACTAGGATTTTAGACCTAAAAATAAAAATTGGTCAAATTTTATTAATTTATTTAAATTTAAGTTAGAAATGTAATTAGGCATATTTTATAGCATATTGCATACTTAATTAATTAAAAACAATAAAGGAAGTACCCCAATTTAACATAATTATGATTTTTAAGGCGGAGTTGCAAATTCGGTCAAATTTTATTCAAATATTTAAATTGATGGTCCGGAATTGAAACTAGACATGTTCTAAAACATATTGTATAATCAATTTAATAAAATAACTCAATTATACAATCCAATTTAAATTTGCAAGAGTTTACACCTAAAAATTCAATTCCGATAGATTTCACACAATTTTCCCAAACTAGCAATTCCAACATGAAATTAAGTACATTTCAAAGTATACTGCATAATCAATTTATCCAAACTAGCTTAATTGGATGAATATAATAAATCTGGACATAACCGGGTAGAAAAATCTAATTTTCACAAATCAACTACATATATTGTAATCAATCACTCCAAATCACTCATACAACATATATATACATAATTTGGTAGCCAATTTAGCTTATCATAAGTTAATTCATAGAAATTTAATCAAAAGAAGAGTTAGGGTTTGGAAAAGATATACCAAACAAAATATAGCAAATCAGAGCGATTGAAGATCGGTGGAACTTCATCGTAGGGCGAGGAACGTTTGCCGGTGGGCAAGTGACGTTGGAGATGGCCAGATGGGGGACGTCGTTGCTGCTGCTCACTGCGCTTGGCTACTGATGCTACGTGTTGCTGACGCCATCGATGACGGTAAGTAGAGGTTGTGGAGGTTGTGGTGGTTTGGCGTGGTGTGGCATGGTGCGACAATGGTGCGGTCAAGCGACGGTGGTTGGTGTGGCGGTTGTGCCAGGCGATGAAGGAGAAAGGGAAGGGGTAGGGGAGGTCAGGGTTCCAACATAGGAGAAGAGGAAAGAAAGAGAGAGAAGAGAATAAAGAAATGGAGGATGGAGGATAGTTCCAGTTCCATGTTGTCTTTTAACTATCTAAAAATATAATGAATAAGTGATTTTTATCTAAAATTCATTTAGTAAAGGTTGTTGGGTAAATATCCAAAAAAATAATAAATTTTCTTTTAATAGAAGATCTAATGAGTAAAAATAATCTAACACATTTTTGAAATGTTTTTCGTAAACTAAAATGAAAAAATGAAAGAAAATAAACTTTAGAAATAAAATCATAAATAAGTTATAGAAATAATTTTAATTTAAATGTTCCAAAGATCTTATGAACCTTGTAAAAATAAATAAATTCAAATACGAAAATATTTTTATAATAAAAATCATTAAAATAATTTAACCACTTTAAAGGGATTTTGTAATTTAATTTAAAAACTCATTGATTTTGATTAACGAAATGTAACCTTAAAATAAAGTTGTAATCACATGATGATGCTATATTCAAAAACAAATTTAAAATATTAAAATCAAGCACATGATAGAAATGAAAATACATATAAACAAAAATCAAATTATGTGAATTTAATAAAATTATATTCGTGAATGAATATATTCAGAATAGTCCGCAATGACAAACAATTTAAATAAATTTCAACTTAAATTCAAAATTGTCGATAAAACCATAAAACAAATTAAAACCTTAAAAAATATTTATCGGAAACATGACTTAAATTAAATAACCCAGTTAACATAAAATTAAATATTATAACTCGTAAATAAACACAGATATTTATTTAAAAATGGTTTTTAAGAAATGGGGTGTTACAGCTAACCATAAAGAAAAAAACATTTCCCAGTGTCATACAATATCACATAATGTATAATGATTCCAATTCCATACTTAACCCTTTTCCTTTTATTTATAATTATTCAAGTTGATCATAAAAGGCTAATAATCCAAACCAAAATTAAAGTTAACATTAAGGTTAACCTAGGAATCCATTAAGATAATTATAATCCTATTATTCATACTTTTAGGCATAATAAGTCTTAAATGATCGAAATGACCTTATATGTTCCTTACTCGATAATTTTTCATTTTAATATAAATTGTTTTTAGAATTAAGAAAATTCATGATATGATAAGTAACATTAAAATTGGTACATTAATATAAAAGTACAATTCTAGAAAATTTCAGAATTAAAAAAAAAATATCATTTTGCCCCTAAAATATGATTAAACCCATTTAGCACATAAAACCTTAATCATGCATAATTATTTTATTGCAACAATCCGATTCTAGCATGTTATCATACATACATTAAAATACATAAATTTAATATGATCTTGTATAAAAAATACACGGTTATATGCTTAGAGGGGTTAATAATAATACATAGTGCATGCATATTTTTCATGAGATTATAAGAAAGCATAAATTACACTTAAGTATAGTATAGGAAACCCTAAGCATGCCATCACATGATTTTTACATATTTAGTATGATAATATGGTTTACCTATTTCTAAGCACAAATAGAAAAATAAATAAAAATAAAAATAGGGATCCGCCAAAAGAACTTCGACGCCTTCTAAAAATGGAGGCATGAGAGGAGGAGACAAAAAATGATAACTTCATGATTTAATCAAAAATCTAACCTTATGACTTATTTAAAAATAAATAAAGGCTATATATAATAAAAATTAAAAGTGAAAACAAGAGAATAAGGAGAAAGAGAGGATAACGAGTCTCGTTTATAACTTCAACAAAGTTTAAGAACACTTAACAAAATAACTAAAATAGAGGGGTGGGAGCAACTAAGAGGAACAAATGAGAGAAAGGCTAAATGAAAGTAAAGCAAGACAAAATGGAGTATAAATAGGGGATGGAGGAACTAAAATATGGAGCCATAAGAGGGGGAGATGTAGCTTGTTCATCACTTAAGTGACGAAGTGCTAGGTGGTCGAGTGTGTAAAGTGGTGGAATATATTTAGGTTGAATAAAGTTTAATAAAACAACAAGCATTAGGTAGAAAGTGTATGAAATTAATTTTGGCTCAAATTTTGATTGAATGAATAAGACAATGGTAAACTTGATAAAAAATATGATCATGAAAGTGTGCAGAAGGAATTTTGTGGGTGATCACTGATCAGTAGGGGTGTCCAAATGGGTGGTCATGGTTTAACCCAACCCATTTAACCTATATAATTTATATAACCCATGATCTAACCCACGATGGTTGTAGAAAATAATTAATAATTTTTAATCCAACCCATCATAACCCATGGGTTATACGGGTTAACCATAGGTTAGCGTATGTTAATATATATACAAACAAGCCTATCTTGACCTTTAGGTCCTTTAACCGAGTCCCGTCCCTTCCCTCGCTGTTCTCATTGAAATTAATCGGGGTATTGATTTAAAAGCCGAAGTTATTGACTATGGAATTAATATTTCTATAAAATTGAGTGCATTTTTTTTAAAAAAATTTTAGAGCTGTCTAATGTAGTGACGTTGTTTTTAAAAGAATGAGATCACAAGTAGAGTAACTAATTTACACTTGCCTCGCATAATAAAAATGAATCGTACGTCGTGAATACGCGCTAATTTGTGTGTCGACATTTTATAGTCCAAAAGATAGCCACCAACTATTTTCATTATCGGAGGAATCGATAAAATTCATATAGATATAATTCTATTCATCTAAATATTGAATTCAAACTATAAATTAAATTTTACTAAAAATCTGTCTATTAGTGTATTAATTTTATTTTTTATTAATAATTAAGTAATACAAACTAATAATAATACAAAATAAAATAAAATTGGAGAAAAAAAATATAAATCTTTTTTATTATAATTATAATTATAATAGAAATAATGCAAATAATAAATTTACTATACTTTTTATATCATAATTTTTTTATAGTGTACTATTATTAGTTTATGTCACTGAATTATTAATAAAAACTAAAGTTAATATACTAATACATATTTTTTTAAATAATTATTTTAATTTAGAATTAAAGTTTGAATATATATTACTAGTGATTTTTATTAGCTCTTAAAGTGTCTTCTTTGGGCGAACTGCAAACGTTTTCAAGCTTACTCAAAGTCTCTGCTGCGCGCGATGAGAAAAAATAATAATAACTTAATGGTGCGGTTATCGGACTAGTGCGAATCAGACCGAGTCAATATTTTATGTTCTCGTATTTCCTTTTGACGGTTGGTATTTTCTTTTCTTTTTTCTTTTTGGTTAAAATACGATCTTGTAAACTTAATACTGTTTAGTACTTATAAGCAAATAGTTTTCAATTACAGTCTTTTAGTTAGTATACGTAAGTTAATATATATACGATCATAACCAGGTCCCGTCCCATCCCTCGCTGTTCTCATTGAAATTAATCAGGGTATTGATTTAAAAGCCGAAGTTATTGACTATGGAATTAATACGTCTTTTTTTTTGGTTGGTGGGAGAAAACAGGGCAGAAAAGTATGGGACAGAAGAAGAGAAAGGAAAAAATTAAGAAGAACAAACAACAACATGCTCTCAGATATTCAGCATCCGAAATTGAGATAGTAGTCGAGGAAATATTCTTCTTTAAAACCCGAAACCGGTTTCTTAGACGCACTTCCGCCTCCAAATACTCTGATGTCGGAGTCCTCAGAGTCAGAAATATCGGATTCACCGACGAAAAATCAAAGTGGAATTTTGAAATCGGAGGCGGAAAAGGCTTTTGAAATGTTCAAGTTCATGCTGCTGGTTATTCTCAGCTTATGGATTACCATGGCAACCCATGGTCAATTATAATTAAACCCATACTAACCCATATTTAAATAATATATATATGGGTTCAACCCATAATAACACATTAAAATAATAACCCAACCCACTTATATTATAACTTAAGTTTATGGGTTGGATTATAACTTACCATGGTAAGCCCAATCTATTGAACAAGCCTAGTGATCAGAATGAATTTTGTGGGTGAATATAAATTTTAGGATTTATAGATTATTTTTTTAGTGGTGTAAATACCAATAAAGATGATAAAATTAAGAAAAGTAGGAAAAAAGATCATTAACTTACAAAAATTTATAAAAAAAACCTTAAAATAATATTTTAAACTCGTGTAAAATTTCATGAATTTAAATTAAGATTTGATATATAAAATATTAACCTGACGGTGAATTAACAAGCTTACAAGGTAATTACAAAAATAAATAATAAAACTATTCATAAAACAACAAAAAATTACAGATCCTCCCATTTACTAATTTGAAACCTAAATATAAATTTTCATAATTTTTAACACAAAATTGATATAATTTTTAGCTAGTATGCCATAATTATATATTTTATGTATAAAATTTTAAAAGGGATAAAAAACTTAAATAAAATTATAGATTTACATTTCAATTTATTTAGGACCCAAATAAAATTTATAATAATATTTTTCAAGGTGTAACTCAAAAGTTCACATGTATGAATATTATTTTACAAACAAAATACGTATAACCATAAAACCATAATTACTACCGAATTACTTAAAATTATCTGATACCATAAAATAATTAACAATCATTTATGTAATTAATTATACATAATTAGAACTAGTAAAATATAGGATATTATATTCGATTATTATTACTATTTCATTCCAAATCCACGTATTCTTTCTCATTGATTACGGACCATGAAAACCTCTCATCCTTCATTTGACCTCCTCCTGGTTACACATGTCTACCTATCTACATATTTTCCTCTCATCTGTTTACAATGAAATGTTCTTTCCTTTTCCTTTGTTCCAAATTTCCTTGCGAGATTATAGCCTGTCTATAGTTATTATCTTTGAGGGACGTCGGCTCGTCGGGTATTGGGGGCTCCACATTATAATTGCAGCACCACGTATCTGGAGTACTTAAAAGATGGTGAAAATGATGACGATGGAGTTTGGAGTAGCCACGTACATTTTCTTTCTTTTTTCCTCTCTTATATCACAAGGTTCTTATTATTATAGGTTGTAGAATGCCACAATTTATGATATTTGTGTTGAAACAACATTTTATTCATATATATAAAAAAAAGTTATTTTAGGTATAGTTTTTTGTACCCAAAAAAATGCCACTTTTAAAAGGCCAATATCATAATTTTATTTTTATCTATGATCTTTTATACCATCATCATCTTGATTTCTTTTAATATATTGAGTAATGAGAATATTAAGGTTAGATTTTATATTCCTAGAAAAGGCACAATTAATTAATTAAAAATACATCATTTTTTTATTTATTAATAGAGAGGGAGTCATATATGTATTGTATATAATAAATGGAGCCTTTTAAGGAATTTATCTCTATCCTAACGTATGTATTGTATGTAGATATTAATTTTAATAACGATATATATGTATTAAAAAATGATACTATAATTTTAAATTTTTGTCAAGAATAATACGTTACATTATTACTTAATGTTACATTATATCATATATCATCATTTAAAAGTATTAAATAATATAAATTGTGAAACATACATTAAGAATCTCCGTGCCGAGGGCATGAGTTTTGATGATCCACTTGGGATTTTCGTTTTGTGTGTGTTGGGGATGACAAAATTGTTAAACCAGAGGCAAAAGACGTTCTTCTAAGATTCTCAATCTCCACATAGCAACCAACACATAGAATGATGATACCGAAGAAATACTAGTTCAAAAGTTAAATGCAAGGGCTTTCGGTCCAGGAAGTCAAGCAAAACAATAATTTGAGCCTTTGTTTTGGCTTTATTTTAATGGCCGGAATGAATACATGATTGAGGGGAGAAACAGAGAAGCAATTATATTCATGTAGCATGGAAAGGCCCCGGGGGAGGGGGGTTTCATTTTATCTTCAATGATTACTGCCCCTCTCTCTTGCTTCTTAGGCTGCTTTTCACAAAAAGTTTTTGAACAATTAGCGTATTGCTCCTACTACCTGCCTTATTGGTCGTTCTTGCTACGTTACAAAACGCTTATCATTGCATGACATTATTATTTGGTGCTAACAGGCTAACAGCATCTTCATCCCTACTTTAAATTTAAAGTATTTAATTATTTTTTCTCTCATTTACCATACTTCTATTAATTTACTTTAAATTTAATTATTTAGTCTACGTATCACCGCCTCAAATTTACACCACTTAATTACTTTTATCAATCACATAATCAATTATTTATACTTTATAATATTTAACTTTTAATTTATATTAATCCATAAATATTAATTAATAATTTATTTAATCAAATTTTATTAAATATAATTTTATAAATAATTTAATTAACAATGACTAATTTTAAAAAATAAAAATAAAAAAATATCTCATATACACTCTAACAATAAAAATAAGTATAAAAATTGTACTATATGTGCCTCCATTTCTATACTTTGGCACCTCAAATTTGAAATACTTTTTTTATACTTTCAAGACTTTACTTAAATTTGAGTACCTTAAATTTAATATTGGAAGGCTTTTTTTCTCCCCATTATAACTGTTGGACCACAAAAGTATTTTATCATAATCATGGGTTATGCCGGTCTAGCCAACACATATTCACTACAATTACCAAAAAGGATGATTTATGACATACTAGAATTGTACCATGGAAACCGAACACATATCACATAACAACACCGTCACAGTCTCCCTACCTCCTCTAGTCTCACTCCATCTTATCTCGGACTTCATCAAGAAATGAGAACGATGCGAAATCCTTCGCTGGATGAGCTTGAATTTCTAAGATTTTCTATTTCGATGCAATCCATTTGGATTTACCGGGTATTTGCGTCTGATCTCACATCGCAATAACACTGACACTTCCTCCGAACCGTATTCCGCCTCAATGCAGACGGGTAGGTTAACCTCTTATAAGTGACAGCTTATTATTTGACTTGGAGACCATACTTTTCTGGAAGCGACGACATTAATTGGAGATCCCTCTCGGCAGACAACTTTGAGTTGTTGTTTAATGACTCTCAGGCTAGCCACCTTGGTTCAAAGCTATTTACCGAAAAAATTCTAGAGAGCCGTCAAATCCTGCATCTTTACGCTTGAATTTGGAACATCATCTTGTAGTTTTCTTATACGGGGAAAGCAGTACACCACAACCTCCTTGGTGTTAGCTGGCAAGCTACTGCGGAACCCGTCCCGGCGAGGATCGATGAAGCTTTATGTTTTCACTTTTCCAAGATCTAAAGTTGAAGGTACGAACTTGCTTGGTCCAGGCGTCGGCTCCAACACCAGAAACACTCTTTCGTGAAAAGAACTAGCTTGCTTTTACTGATTAGCATCGTTGGACCGTAACTTCGTTTTGCTAGGTGATAGAAAATCATTTGCGCGTTCTGCCAGATCTCTCTTTTATTTATCTCTACCCAAATGTGGCGGCCTACTTCCTACACCTTGGGTTTGGTAGAATCGAAGCCCTTGTAATATCATTTTTACCCTTGGATGGGCCAACTCGCATAACAATAGCATTTAGTAGCATTCTCGGGCTGCGTCGAAGAAATTATTGTTAGATTAACCTTTGATGCAACTTGCTTTGGGCCGTCACTCCACTTGCTTCAAAACCTCTGCCACTTATCCGAGAAGAGATGGGTTGCTTCCTCTAACTATTGGAACCATCTAAGCAGTGAATTATCAGCTCCAAATGAACAAATATTGGTCGGACCTATACCTGAGATGCACCATGCACTTCACGAAATTCAGTTTTTAACAACCAATAATTTTTGTCGTTAATGACTAAATTTTAGTGACTAATATCAATAAAGACAAAAAAAATATTAGCTATTAGTGGCCATTATTACTCCCCTATTAAATGCTTTAACAACTAGTTAAAATCTTTTGGTCTCTAAAGTAATAACGACAACATATTATGTTAGTTACTAAAGCAATAGCGACGGCGTATGATGTTGGTTGCTAAAAGTAATAACAACGACATAAATTGTTGGTCGGTAAAGGTAATACCGACGACGTATGATGTTGGTCGTTAAAAATAATAATGACGAACAAAATACACCGTCGTAAATATTATTAAAACGACCAATTTATTATCGTAATTAAATAAAAAAAATATCACACCAATAATAACTAATTTTTTCGTCATTAATAAAAGTCATTCATTATTAGCAACATAGTTTATTAGTCGCAAATGACATAACTATATATTCAATAATATAATATAATTGGCATTTCAATATTCAGCTATAGCCCTACATCTATATACATATATATTCATTTCAATCTTCTCAAGACCTATACCTATATGCATGCATATATATCCATTTCAATATTCTCAAGCGTTATACATGTATGCATATATATCCATTTAAATCTTTTCAAGCCCTACACCTGTATTCATATATATCTATTTCAATCTTCTCGAGCCCTATACTTGTATGCATATATATCCATTCTAACACATGAATATACTTTTCTAAATATTTATTTACAAACATTCAACTAAATATTCATACAAATAGTTTGTATCAAATGTTTGGTACAATAAAAGATTTGATCAAGTATAAATATATTATAAAAGAGCTACAAGATGCTATTATATTACAAAAATATCATGATTAGCATGCACCTAAGAATTAATCATTCTATTCGGTGGACATAATAGACTTGGTTAGTTTGTCAAAATAAGCTGGATCTACAACAAAAAGAAAAATATAAAAATAATTATTAATATAAGTATGAAAAAAACAATGACATGACATATCAAAAGAAAAGAAAAATATTACGCCGAACAATAAAAACAATAGTGTATCATTACTCTTCAACCCAAGATAAAAACTACTTCCAAACTCAGTTGGCAACATCCATAATGAGCCCCATAAACCTTACCCCCAACCCTATCATGCCTAAACAATTCATCTAAGAGACCTAGTGTAATACATGACTCAAACAAAGTAAATTAATTTAATCAGTTGTCAATTGTCAATGATATATGGTGATCCGACAAAATTAATGAATAAGGTTCAAATTTGCATCATAACCAAAGAATTAGCTTTTCATTATTACAAGAAAAAAACTCACCTCTTCACAATGCATATTACCACCACTAGTTAGCTTTTCAAAATCAATGGCCTTTGCAAAAATATATCCACTTGGAACTTAGTGGGGTTCATTGTGAATTAAAGATAATTGGGTACTGCAAAGAAAACAATCGACTTTATGAGAATATATATTCTATGAAATTAAGAATACCAAGATGCAACCCGGACCATACAAATCCCTTCTTATGGATGCTTGTGGATGCACATTTTAATAATTCAACCATTAGATCTAAAATAAAGGATGAAATAAAAAATAAATGCCATTACAAAAATATAGATAATTACATGTGCATTATTACGAGAAGAAACATCACTTCTACACAATGAATATTATCACCACCAGTTAGCTTTTCAAAAGAAACGACATGTTCAAAAATATATCCACTTGGATGTTGTTGGATGCACATTTTAATAATTCAACTGTTAGAGCTAAGATAAATTATGAAATAAAACTATTAATTAAAAGAACAACTCACTATAAAACAAATTAATGTAAAGAACTAAATATGCAACCCTTATGAACAATGATTCTAGTGAATAAGAGAAACATTAGTAGAAATATCTTTGTAACCCTTACGAACAATTAATATATGCCCCAAATCTACATATGTAGAGGCAAACTAATACGACTCTTCTAACCATGCTACCGTCTTCTTCTTTTTTAACTGTTTTCTTTTTTGACATCATTTTGATATTGTGTTGTTTGTAGACCTTATTTATCATAGGTGTTAGAGTTAGGTTCTTTATTATTATTATTTATTTATTTTATGTTGATTGGTAATTTAGTGGCATACATTATTCTTACCTTGCAGCCTTTAGTTTCTACTTCAATTACCCATATTTTTGTCATTGTATTTTTGCATAGATAAGTTTGTCATTCCTTCTTGCCATACTTCTATTCTGCCTAAAATTTGAGTAATTCATTAATAATTAAAATAGGTTCATAGACCAAGCCGACCAGGTGTCTTGAGGAGATAATATGAACGTCTTAAATCATGTTATATGAAGATGAAAATTTTCAAACTTTTTTCCAAGGAGGAAAAAGATAACCAAAAGGTAGAATTATGCACATTGTGTGAAGAATATTCCTGCTTGGCTATTGAATACGTTAATAAAAACAAGATCTGGGAACGAAATTCTAGATGCTCTACACAATTTTTTGTTATCATATGCACTCTTTGAAGTAGGAGGTATTTGGTTTGAATAAGGACATTATTATGACATTTGTTGCCCCGAATTATGATTTGAGAGTGCGCATTGGATATGTCATTTCTAGGTCATTCTTAAGTCTTTGTTACTACTAAAAATATTTATAATTTCCTAGCACTAGTATTAGCTTATTACATGTAATCTCTCAAAAGTCATATCTAGTTGTCTTAGGAAGGTCTCTATGCTATTTCAAAAATTCATCCCTAGAGACCATACGTAGATGATTTGAATTTAGTTAGATCTAAATTAGCTAGTTAAGTTTATTAGACAACTATTTAGAATCATACTCATAATGATTAAAACATTTAATAATTTTAACTAACCTAATGTTCAGGGGTACCTAGCATCCTCTTACGTAGATGGAGAATCAAGTATGCCATCTACATTATCTTCATGTTGCATCGAGTATCAAAATCGTGCACTTTTCAAAATCTTCTCCATGACAAGTTCCCATTTGTCCATTCTTTCTTTTAGTACTTGATATTCTCAATTATTGTTCTCAAACTCTTCTTCTTTTATTTTAAGAGCAGCATCCATTACCTTGAGATCTTCCAAAATGTTGTTATTGCCTTTATACGGGCCTCTAATGTCTATAGGCTTCACTCCACCACCATAGCCAGCAACATATCCCCTTGTTCAAGTTACCCATGCACACGTTCTGCCGCCTCAACATAAGCAAAGGAGGGTTCATCAGCTTGGACCTCGATAATTTAAGCCTCCATGACAAAAAATATTAGTTAGACAACAAAATATATACAAAACTAATGAAATGAATGATATGTGGAAAAAGGTATACATGGATATTTGTAGCCTCAGTCGTAGCTATCTCTTCACCCTTTTTATGGCTTTCAAAATAAACAGTGCCATAATTTAAATTTTTCCATCTTTTCCTCCCTGGATAATATAACAACATTTATCTATAAGGATTGAAAATAAGGAAAAAATAATGTCTTGGAAAATTTTGTCTCTTACTCTTCATAGGCAAATACATATGATATATATAATATCATAGGTGATCTCTCGATAAGGCGCGTTGCCATTGCGATGAAGACATTTGTTGTCCATCATCAAGTGGTTATTTCTATTTCTTTGGCTCATTTTGTGTGCACATTTATTGTAGTATGTGATAAACGAGAGAATATTAATTAGCAAGGTAATAAAATATATAAATATATTTCTAATTAATTATTTATAAGTGATTTATCAAAAACTTTAGACCGTGATAGTAACATTTCACCAACCAATCCCAATTGAATTGCTCCTTGATCGTAGTTGGATTAAGCTTCAATTCTTCATGAACATTCAAACCTTTAATAGTTCTTTGATTTTCTCCCCTCAAATTGTTCCACGAGTCTTTCGTGTGATGAAAAGTATAGTTTTTGTAGCTCTCCATGTCATCATTAGAGAACTTCCACTATAGCACAAAAGCAATAAATCAAAAGAAACTAAGATAACAAGTAAAGGGAAACTATTATATGGAAAAATAGAATAAAAAGTTTGTAGTAGCACAAGTAAAAGTAAATGAAATATCAAAACAAACACTTGAAATTAATTACCGTCAATGCAACCCATAGTTGGTCATTGTGTATTTGTTCAACTGCATCCCAATAGTGGATTTGAATAGGCATTATGTTGCGATCACAAACTAATTTACCTATGTGCTTGCTCCACTTATTGCTATTATCTCCAGTAACATGACCATTGAAAATAGTCATAAGCAGTTTGTTTCCACCAATAAGTATTGCCACTTTTTGACACTTATTTCTATCTTAAGGCTTCAAAATCTTTTGAGTTGAATTATCTATTACATAAAACTATTAGAAAAATGAACAAGTATTAAGTAAATAATAATAATAATAATAATAATAATAATAATAATAATAATAATAGCTTATTGTGTTATTTGTCCACTTCTTAGCTTCATTAGAGAATATTGTGAGACATTTTCAGTATTTACGTGCTTGTTTCCACCCAAGGCGGTAGATATTTTACCTTACGGAGCAACATTCTCATTGAGTAAGGTTGGAGGGGGTCCCTTTAAGCTACATTTCTCTAGATGATTATCTTCTTTCCAAAATAGCACACAATCCTTCACACATTCATCAATATTCACATATGAAAAGCCAATATTTTTTAATTGCCTTTTTTACCTCGTAATAAGAGTCAGACAAGGTAGAATCTTTGGGTAATAACTCTTCTTTTAACAATTTAACTAACAATGTAAAAGAAGGATTACTCTATTCACCACTACTCTTCACATGAACCAATTGAATTGAGGTAGGCAATTTAGATCCCTTAGAACCCTCTAAAGAGGTTGTTAGAAGTCATTCCACAACCTATATTTATTTGTTGCTTCAAAGTTGGGTTTTTCTTCATGGTTTAAGGACCATATTTTCCAAAATTGGCTAAAGATTCCGATAACGAGGATACCTATCTTCTAAAAGTTTTACTTTCTCATTATCACTATCATCATAGTTATCTTCATTCTCATTATTTTGAGGATCTGTATAGATTTCAGAATATTCCTCGTGTCCTTCTTCACCATAGAGTATAAACACTCATAATCCCAAAGGTCATCAAATGTGCTTTTATAGTATCGCGAATTCTAAAATCAATGTTAACAAAATTGATACATATACGTCTAATTAGATTTCCATTAAAAATTTTAAATGCATAGTTTAAAAATTCTTCAACCTTAGTAAAATATGTCGGATCATGAAAATGATCATCAATAAGGTCAATCCATTCCTTGTTGAGTGCTATTTTCTAAAGGAAAAAAAAGGCATAAACGTAACAAATAAAAAACAAATGCCAATTAGATAAAACATGCACACTATCATTTTGAAGAATACATGACAAGAACTACAAAGATATAACACAAAATACTATTAACAAAGTATTAATGAAAGAAATGGAAAGGATAAAGCACACTAATTACATCATATTTTGTTTCTTGTTAGAAAAATAATGTCAATGTTGATCATCATCATATTCTCTATCTAATTTTATCATCTTGAATAATTATGAAATTATTAAACGAATTAACATAGAAAATAATCTAAGGATACCAAAAAGATATTTTACAATAATATAAAGTAATGAATAAAACCTTCAACACCACCATCAATCAAAAACCTTCCTAGTTTTTTACTTTCAAGATAACATATATTGTATACTCAATTGATTAAAACAATAAAGGAAAGACCCAAGTTAACATAATTAAGATTTTTGAACTCAGACTACAAATTCGGTCAAATCTTGCTAAAATATTTAAATTGATGGATAAAAAATGAAATTAAACATATTCTAATGCAACTTATATAACCAATTGAATAAAATAACTCAATTACACAATCCAATTTAAATCCACAAGAATTTTAACGTAAGAATACAATTCAGATTAATTTCTTAAATTGATAGTTCTAACATGAAATTAGATACATTTTAAAGTATATTGTAAATTTAATTTATTTAAAATAGCTTAATCGGATAAGACCAGCAAATCTGAACATAATTGGGTCACAAATCCAATTTTCACAATTCAATCACAACCAATACAATTAACCATTCCAAATCATTCATACAACACACACACACACACACACACACACACACACAATTAAACAACTAATATATCTTATCGTAAGCTAATTCATTCAAAATTAATCAAAATAAAAGTTAGGTTTTGGGTATTTATATCAAATGAATTGTTGCAAAATTGGATAAGATAAGGGCTTCAGGTGCTTCGCTGGTGGTCAAGGACCACTCGTTGATGCTGAGCAATGCTAGAGGCGGTCAGACGATGGCACGTTGCTACTGTCTCCATGCATTGCTGGCTGCTACTGCTCTGTTGATGCTCATTGCAGCTATGTTGGAGGATGATGGCAACGAGAGGAAGGGGTGGTGGTGTGGTCGAGCGGTGATGGCTGGTGTGGTGGTGTGGTCCGAGTTGAAGGGCATGGAGAATGAAGCAGAAAAGAGGAAGAGGTAGGGGTCAATGGTCTAGGTTTGGATTTGGATTTGGATGTGGGGGAAAAATATAAAGAGAGGAGAGAGAAAGAAAATATATGGGGTGGCCTGTCGATGGTTTTTGTTTTGTTTTGTTATTTGAATTTTAAGGAATCAAGAGGTTTATATGTTTTATTTTATTTTATTAAATCTTGCATTTTTTTTGAATGTAGAGATTTGAAATTTTTTTCACTATGAAACACACACACACATATGTATGAGAATTAGATGTCTTTAGCGACCAAATAAATTAATGATTAATGACCAAAATTTACATTGGTCACAATAGATATATCAATAGCAATGACTTTTGATGGTGATTTTTAATAATTTATCAATAAAGATAAAAATAAACTGGCCACTAAATTGGTCATTAATGGATCAATTTTTTGTAGTGTTGTTTGGGTGGCTACCACTAACTTCAAGACTGCCTAATATTACTCTTCATAGAATAATCAATTGTGCTTCTAACTCTTAGAACAATTATTCCACTAGCCAAAAGAATCATTTGCTAGACTAGATTTAGTATTCTTATGTGTGTGCATACTAAACTAGTAAAGAAAATCATCGTCAAATTACTTCGTGTAAGCTAAACTTTCTTTTGGAGTCAGAGAATTCCATAAAGATTTGTGTTTGTACCAAGCCTAGAGGCTTCAACGATATTTGCTATAACAAGTCAATTAGGAAGGTAAATGAAATGATTTGTTATATTATATATGGATAAACTTAATATGTATTAATATTAATTAAGTGTTAAAATTTATTTCTTTGTAAGCAAAGTCATAAAGAAATGTAAAAAACAAAAGCAAACAATAATATCCTAGCCTTCATGACTTGTCATCTATTTCTCAATTTCACTACATTATGGTATTATATACCTACTTTATAATTTCATTCATTATTTAAAATATTATTCATAAAGGTCTTTTTTATTTTATTATAATTATAGGCTGATATTGATGCCAATAAAATTCTAGGCGAGGTTGAGACTTTTAGCAATATGCACTTTAAGGACGAGAAATGGACGAACGATGATGCCAAGAAAAAATATCCAATTTTATAAATTTTTAGAGTAATTAAATTAATTATATTTTGTTTATAAGCTTTTTGTTCTTAATTTTTGACTTTTCTTGTAGTACAAAATGGTGGAAACACGACAAAGGATGATAGAGGAGGCTTGAGTTCAATAACTTGGGAGTGAATGTGGATCTAACAAGTTGATACAAATTGATGAAGCAGCCATTATATACGACATTCTTGGACAATGCAATGGCCATGAGAGATGTATTGGTAGATTATTCTTGTTATGAGTGATATGTTATAAGTTGTTGAAATTTTTCGACTTTTGAAATTACAAGCAAACTTTACCTTTTGATTATTTATTATCTCCAGCTTTTTTTTGTTTGTTTAAAATAATTATATATATGAGTAGATGAGGTTAGGTTTATGCATCTTTTATTGTTGTTTTTGTTTGAATTGAGAGCATTAATTGTTGAACGGAGAGTATATTTGCTTGAAAAACTCACATTATCACATGGAATAAAAAGTGGAACAAATAGACAACCTGATTGCCCCTTCAGTGGGATAAAATAGATGCCCATCTCCACCCAATCAAGTCAATCATATGTTCCACTTAGAGGTGTTCAACATTTTATCTAGATTGTAAATTTGGATCAGACTGACTAGTTATTTTGACTTTCGATCCAATACCAAATAAAATTTTCCACCTTAGGTTTTCAACGCTTGGTATATATTGAGAATTTGGACCGAATTGATTGATTATTTCAGTTTTTGATCCAATACCAAATTGGTTATGCAGTCTCTAGTATAGATTTTGATTCTAAAGTAAAAAAAATGTGGAACTTAGTTGGTTCTAGCCTATTTGGTCCGATCCAAATCGATTTTGGCCATATCCAATGTTCTTGCCTAGAAATTTCTTAACATTTTACCCCAAAACACACACACGTATGCACACAAGCACACATAATATATATATATATATATATGGGGATTATGTTTTTAACGATCTAAGAGCAATATTTCTGATCTTATTTTAGTTTGGTATCCAATTTTAAAAAAAATAATCATGTATAGAGTTCCAATCCGATATGAGTCCATCCAGTTTGGTATAATACCGGATTAATGTGCGAATTTGATCCCACCTTTCACCAAGTGAGTAGAATAGTTGTCCCTTTCCTGTGCAACCAAGCAAAACACACAACTCATTCCTTGCCAACCAACCAAATTACACGTCCCCCCCTCTCCCATCCCACTTGATCGACTAAACATTATCTCTTTCCCATTAGACCCAAACTCCACCAAAGTAAAATCCTTGAATGGGAAGTCCAAAATTTTAAACCCTAAATATTACTCTATAAACCTAATATTGAAACCTAACCTCAAGTCATAAACCATGTACGCTAAACTTTATATAATTATACCCTAACCTAAACCCAAAACCCCAACACATGAAATAATTCAAAAAATATTTTTTAATTATTTTTCTTTATGATAAATATATAATATATATAAAGCTAATTAGATTTTTTTTATGTTTTTATTTTTTTGTAATTTGATATTTTTTAATGTGTTGATATTTTTATCTAATTACATTTTAATTAAAATTGTGTGAAAAGTGTTGGATGTTAAACTCATAAAGAGTAAAGTAATTATGTTTTTTTTTTATATTTTTATTCCTAGAAAGGATTATCAATGTTTTTAGTGAAAATCAGACTCAAATTATCCATACGTGCTTCTAACATTAGTATTGTTAAACCTTTGTTTTGAAATTTTCTAAAGAAGTAATTATCAATTTTATTTTTGAATTTTTAACCTAATTTTTTTCTTAAAAAAAGTGACACTAAAATTATCTTTTCAAGTAGTTTCAAAGAAGGGTTACATAATAATAAAAATAGTTCATGGGTTATAATGTGTCATGAGTAAAGATCCTGTTGGATCTGACATATTTCGGATCAAAAGTTTTTGGCCCATATTTGCGTTGGGCAAGCATTTTTTTTTCCAGTTTATTATTTTTCTTCAGGTTTAAACGTAGTCGATCGGATTTCCGACGAGCCGAGTTGTGAGGTGACTGGGTGACGTATTTTTTCGCTTCTATTTCCGGCTCTCCGCCTTGCTCGTTGCTCTTGCGCCATTCTCGCAGTCATAGTTAGCCTCTAGGCTACCTGAAACTCGAAACTCGTCTCTTCAAGGTATTCTCTCCAGCTTCGTTGTCTATCTAACTCCACTCAGTTTCCTCACATCACCATTTGAGTTTGTCTCTTTATCCTTTCTGAATTGGATGCTTACTTCAATGAATTTCACTTTAGATTTTGTTTATTCTTATCGTCACCAAGTCAATAGGAATCAGTTATTTATTTATATATTTGTTTATCCAGAAATTTGAGTTTTCACTTCTTCTAGTAAAAAAGTTTGTCTTTATAGTAAGGATTTTTGAAGGATTTATCATATTTATTCTAAAATATCGGATGGGGTTGTTAATCACTTAAAACAGGTTCTCAGGAAATCAAATTGTTTCCCTTATTTATTTATTTATTTATTTATCTTTTCCTCTATGATTTCTTCATTGTGCATCCGGATTGCTAGACTTTGGTTATTGATTAAGCCCATTTGTGCATTTGATTGATTCATGTAAACGGGATACTTGAAGCGAGAGAAGATGGTCGTGAGGATCCGACTATCAAGGTTTGGATGTGCAAACAAACCGTTTTATAGAGTGATGGCTGCCAATAGTAGATCTCCCAGAGATGGGAAACATTTAGAAGTGTTAGGTTATTATAACCCTTTACCAGGTACCGTCTGTCTGTCTCCTCCTCTGCTCCCTCCCTCCATCAATTCAATTTCAGTATTCTGATACCATAAGTTTCTTACCTCAAGTCTGAGCAATATATGATTGTTTACATTTGCTAGGTTGAGTTCCTCCTTTTTTTTGACATGTTTTACTGCTTACAGGTCAAGATGGGCAGAAAAGGATGGGTCTTAAATTTGATAGAGTGAAGTAAGTGTTCAGGCTTTGATTTTGGACGATAGTTGGATTCTTGTTGTTACTTATGCTCGATAAACTTTTGATTTTGGCACATTAGAGGATTAAATATAGCGCCTAATGTGGACTGTGACTATGCCTTGTGTGCATATCAAGCAATGTATATATCTCTGCTGTTTAATATACTGAACTGCATGGTGCACATCCCACTGGCGCTATAATGAAAGTTGTGAAGACGCTTGAGATATTAACAAAAGGAAGTACTTATGTCTATGTTACCATCCAACTTATATAGCTTATACCTGATTATGAAAGCCAGTAATCATGATTTCTTTTCATTGACGAGATAGCTATGATCTCTCTGTCATTTATACTGCATTCCCTGTCTAAGCTTTGTGCTTCCTTTATCTGTAGTTGAATGACTTCTTTCCTTGATAGAACATAGGAGAAACTGTATTCATTGAGATGAGTACTGCCCTTTTGCCGGGTTATGTGGCAGAATGTCAAGGGCCTCAAGCTGAGTGTTTTCATCATTCTTTTTCACCCAGTGCTTGATTATTTGATTGACCTTCAAGATAAACACCGACCTAAAATTTTCATGTGCTTGTTCTGTTGGAGTGCTTTGTACTAGAATAACTATATCCAGATTCTACTGGGAGCTCATGTCGACTCGTATTTAATGCTAGCGATGTTGACAAAGGCACTCCACCATTTTTGTGCCCAAAAGTGAAGAAAAAAGGATTAAGCAAGTTGAGAAAGGATTGATCAGTTTTCTTGTAAAGGCAAGATAAATTGTTTACCATCAATGAACAATTAGATTTAAGGTTTTCCTAAGATGATAAGGTGGCTGTTAATTTCAGACCAGACCAGAACATACCAGATTTTTATTTTTGCTTGTACGCTCTCAACGAATGGTTCTGTATATCACTTGGGTTTTGTGATCAGTCAGAAAATTTTGGACTAGCAGCCATAAAACATCTTCAGTTCCGAATATCAGACTATGATACAGACCTGTTTGCCAAAGCATGTCTAGGTAGATGGCTACCACAACTCAAAGCTTCTATCATGGTGGTTGGGGAGTTCTTGTCCCTCTTCTCTCTGTTATTCTCTCTCCTTCTATCTTTCAATCCATACGCGCATTGTGCTTGCTTACTTGTGCATAACCGAGGAGGGTATCACTGTTTAACAGAGTTTCACAACGTTTGCAATCAAATATGCAGAATTACTGTTAATACTGGTGATTGTGTCTGCAAGAACATAGATGAATGGTGAAGAGCTATTGTTTTTACAATGATGTGTGTTGCTGTTCAGAAATGCTGCTTGTATGTTTAAAGACTTGATTTCCAGTCCTCACCTCACCTTCACTGTCTTTCCTCCTATAGTCACAATCTGTCTTGCTGGTTTGCTAGAATTTGCCATGTCTGTCAATTTTCTGCTTGATAGGTTGTAACCGTGGATTGCCTGGAGATTTTTCATCAAATAATCCAAATGAAAGGCTTGACCAGTTGGCATTTCCTTTCTTGAATTTTTTCTCATTCTTGTTCTCAGATATACATGGCTTCTCTTCATGCTGTACAATTAGTATGAGTGCCAAAGTGCATCCTCATTCTTGTAATTTCACTGTCCATAGGGATTGATGTCATTCTTGAAAATCTGGTTCTTTGAATTATCTAGAGTACTTAATAAACTCAGCTACTCACAATCTCAAGAGGCTTACTTCTGTGTCCCAACTCATTCGTTCTAGTTAGATAAGTAACCAGGGTTGGCCATGACTCCTTTATTTTTCTGAGGTTATAAGCCAAAAATAAATCCGGAGCCATATATTTGTTCGGTCTATAGCAACAAAAAATAATTAAAGAAATAAATTTGAGGCCCTATATTTTCAGGGGTCATAGGCACAGGCCTACACTGCCTATACCTAAGGGCTGGCCATGTAAGTACTAAATACTGCTTTACAAATAGCAATTGCCTGCTCTTTCCTGTGGGTATTTTTGTTCTCTCTATTTCTTCAATAGTCATGTTTTAACCAAATTTACGTAAATGACTTTGCTCAATGGTTTGTGGAAGTTTTGGATCCTTTTGGTGTGGATTATATGTACTATGCGAGATATATAAGATGATTATAGGGATATTCCACTGGGGAAGGTAGCTATGAAAATAATGAAGTATCATTTTTCAATTTTGTTTATTTTCTTGGTGATAGATTGTTTTTTGATTGTCTGTTTTGAAGCTGCTTGCGGTGGTTACTCTTTTACATTTGATATCTTTGTGAGGCAAACAAAAGAGTATAGGATGAGGCTTAGACTAGAAATTTCTTTGTGAGGGTCATGATTGGGCTACATATACAATATTATTGTATGCAACGATGTATTGTTAGGTTCTTTTTTGTCCCAATCTCTTGTTTTTCTTGCTCATCCAATTATATGATTTTGTCAACTAGTTTAGAGCACATACTTAATCTGGTGAATTGGACTTTATCAACCTCTTTGACTATGAGGATTTGTTTTCTTGTATGGGTGTGGTCACTGCACTCGCTTTGAATTCACTAGTGTTCGCGCCATATGTATATTGCTTAGTTTCGTAACTGGTCATATGCTTCTTTGTTGGAGCATGATTAGTTGTCATAATCTACAAGGTCTTGCTTATATCGATAATTGTTTTTGTCTCGTCTATTTTTCTTTCACCTTGCACCCCCTAGACATAGGATCCTGGAGTAGCCCTATTCAAACAGGTAGAAAACATGATAACGAGGTAGTATAATAGGGTTGGTTTAGGGGAATAAGAGGTGAAAAAGCACCTAATTGGCAGTTTGCGATTTAGTTGCTGGCTTTATGTGTAGTTCCTCTTCTTGGTGTTGTTTAATGGTGATTTTTTATTATCTAATATGGTTTATTTACAACTTACTTTGTGTTTTTGCAGATACTGGCTATCAGTTGGTGCACAACCATCAGAGCCTATGCAAAGGATTCTATTTAGAGCAGGGCTTCTTCCACCACCACCAATGACGGTATTTGGGCGCAAAGGTGGGCCACGCGACACCTATCCTGTTGATCCGATGACAGGACGTGTTTTGATCCCATCGAAGCCAAGCAATAACTCCGAATCCGATGAATCCAAAATTGATCCTGACATCGTAGAAGATAGTTCAACTACCGTATGAAGCAATTTTGCGTTTGATCGCTCGGTGGTAGATGTGTTGAAGAGTGATGTGATGCTCAGCCTCTAGCAGTATTATAGCTTGATAAACATGGGCTATTACAGATATGCTTAAAAGTTATGACTGTTATTGATGTGTATGGCTTGAAGCATTTTTCTTGGACTATTAATGTTTGTTAGGATATTTAGAGGTAGAAGATGGAACTTGCCTTTTTTGTGTGTTTGTGTAAGTGGATATATGTTGTCTGTTTTGAATTATTTCAATGAAACGACAATGCCCATAGGTTAAAGCATCTTGGACCTCGTCTATAATAAATGAAAGACATTTTTGATATATCGGTTACCCAATTATCAACATCACATTTTTAGTTGGGCATTTGTCATACTATAGACAACAATGCCCATAGGTTAAAGCATCTTGGACCTCGTCCATAATAAATGAAAGACATTTTTGATATATGGGTTACACAATCATCAACATTACATTTTTAGTTGGGCATTTGTCATACTATAGAGCCATTTTTAGTTTTCACTTGTGTTGTTCTCACACCTAGTTAACTGTTTTTCATATTTATTGTGCTTTTTAGTATAATTGTATGGTATAGATAAATATGTCAGTACGTTGAGACTTTTTATCGATATTAAATTTCTTTATATTTTCTCGGTCCTTGATGCTCTATTTCTCACAAATCAGCTATTTTGAATTGCCACGATCATTGTCCTTACCTTTTTCATTCAACGTGATTTCACTTTGATTCCAAGTGTCTTTGTTTGATTCTTTTTGTCAATTAAGACCACAATCTTTTCCTTCAAATCTTTGAGAATTGAAGCTTATTAGATTAATCATTCGAGTTTAGAAAAGGAGTTGATCACTTGTGTACTCTTGGAATGTTAAATGATCTTCAAAGGCCCACTTTAATTAAAGCCTCTCTATTCATACTTCAATCTTGGAACACTAAGTACTTTGATGTGCCAATATCTTAGATATTCCTTACTAAATTAGATATCCTCTAAATTCAACAGAAATCTCCAACTGATTCCAATCTATTTCAGCAAAACTATCTTGAAAATAAATCTCTAAACCTTCTTTCTATGGTTGAGGCGTGCTAGAAACAACGGACAGATCAAAAGTGGTGATAGGTGCACCAAACATTTTCAAACCCAAACTTCTTATAAGAAGAAAGAATAACAATTTAATGGGTTTGAATGCTTAATAATGATTCTTGGAATAATGATAATAACTTTATTTTTGCCACACACTATCCTTCAATATTTTATTATACTAATATTTCCTTAGGACTCCAGCTTTAGCTAGAATCAACATATTGATATTCAAAAAAGTTATTATTTATTGATAAAATAAAGATCTTTTCTTTTAGTATAGTATAATATCTACATAATCTTTATGAAAAGATTTCTAGCGATCAAAATTGATTGTTTGTTTCAGTTCAGGTTACAGTTTCTGGTACTATCATGTTAATTAATCAAAGTTATTTGATTAACGTCATTTTTCTGATAAGAATTTTATTAATATTCAATACTTAATTAAGCGATCGGAACCCGTAAATCAGTAACATATGATCCGCGACCATTACTTATGGGTCATGACAAGGTTAAGCTGCTCGGCAATAGAATTGGATTCCTATAGACAAGGCGAGGGCCCATAAAAAGTACCTGAAGCCAGGGCAAGGTACCTGAATATTAGCTGGCTTGCCGCTCTGTATTATGTATATACCTCTTTCCCTTCTTGCCCTTATAATATACCTTTCTTCTTTTCTCTTTGTTTTCTTGCACTACCCTACGTCGTAAGGAGTAAGGACACGAGATTCTGGGAGGAGTATAATTTTATGCATACCCAAGTTCTAGAGCTACTACTACCACCGCTCCCTTTTATATCTTCCAAGAAAAATTTCCTCCCCCGCCACTCCTATTTACCCTCTTGATATTCCTTTTACAATAATGAGCGAGCCTAACCCTACGGGCAACAAGAACGCCATGTCCATGGCCGATCTCTCTTCTGGTATTTGTTGCTTTCCTAAAACCCTCAAGTCTTGATCTTTTATTTTTTTGGTGGTTTATGCTGAAATTTTTATTTTGACTTTTGTTTCTCTGTCTGTAGCTCTTGATGCTAGTCAAGGCAATGCCGCTAAGGTGAATCCTCCCCCCCAAAAGATTTTGTTTTAAATGACCTGTTCGCAGAGTTGAGTAATGTTTTTTGGTGGGTAGGGTGGGGGCGGTAGCAGATTGGTTTTCTTGCTTATTAATTTGTATTTTGGGATTTTGATCGAACTTTAGGGTCTTGCTGGCAACTCCTTCTTGGAGGGATTGACTCCAAATGTTCGGAGGCGAGTTGAAGTTCTGAAGGATATTCAGGTATGAAAATCATCTTCTATTCCCTCACCCCGTTTGGTGTAGGATTTGATGACCAAGATTGTTATTTGTAGGCTGTAGCTATGCTTTTGGGGCTCACGTTAACGTTATATTGTTCCGAAGGATATTTCATCATGATGTGGCTTTTAGAGTTCGGAAACATGCTTTGTGGTATTGTCTGATTGTAAATTGTATATATTATGAAGTTATCCATTCCTTATGTAAAATATTTAGGCTTTTGCTTGTTAGGTCATTGTAATCCTGCTTAAGGGATCAGATACTGTTCCTCAAGGACAGCTATTTAAGTGTTTTACTTTATCCTCCAGATGAGTGATGGACATGTCAGTGGCTGTGATTGTGGTATAGATGATTGTAGAATTTCCATTAGATAATGATCTCTACTACTTATGTTAGTGCTTTGGGATTTGATTTTGTGGTTTTATCCAAATGTTAGTGCAGTTATTTGAACTTAATTTTGTGCTTGATACGTTGAGTGTTATGATTATAGATATCATTTGTGACATGGCTTTGTTGGGACTGCATCATTATTTACACCAAATGTTTAGTATTTACCCATCTTTCTGCTATTTAGGGCTTGTTTGGTATGGGAGTAATAGGGGTGGAAAAAATTATCCCCTATTTTATATCCTTTATAGTAAATATTTAATAATAATAAATATACTTTTAATAAAATACCCATTTTAGATCAAATTAAGATCTAAAATAGGTTTTTATTATAACAATAATATTTAATTTTAACTAAATTATACAAGACATATAAAATATGGGGGTAATTTTTCCACCTCTATTACCCCCTAACCAAACGAGCACTTAAAATGAATTGAGTTATCGATCTAATCTGGCAGTATAACCTGTTGTGATCATGATTAATTATTTTCTACCATCTTTGGTAATTGGAGATCTGTTACCTTACCTAGATGTTGCCGACTCATCTCTCAGACCATCTTTTTTTATATCAAATTATTAGTGATACTTGATTAGAAGCTCTTTATTGGTGTCCGTAAATTCCAGATTTGGTGGTTCCTTATTTAATTGTTACTCCTCCAATTGATTTCCACAAGTTCCTGATTTGATTCTTCCTTACTTAACTGCTCTTTGTTGGTTTCCATAAGCTCAAATTAGCAGTGATAATTGATTAGAAGCTCTAGTCTTCTGTTCATACTTTATACAAGGTTAATTTATGGCTGTTTGCTGCTTACAAACTACAAAGAACTGACCTACTTTTGTCGATTCTCAGAACGAATATGATGCACTAGAGGCAAAATTTCAGGAGGAAAGGAGGGCACTTGAAGACAAATATCAGAAACTTTATGAGCCACTCTACACCAAGGTATGCTAACAGAACAATATTTGTCAAAATCCTGATAGCCCTTGTTTTCCAGTGGTTTGAGTCTCTGCATAGATCACTTGGGGGTGCTGCTATATCAATATTGTTATCTCTTTTAGTTTCGTGTGTATTATGATTGGCTAGCAATTCCTATGTTGCGTGTTGGTGTTGAACAGAAACTTTCATATTTGTTGGGCTGATATATGATGCTTTTGGTTAGACTTCTAAGTTTTTCGGCGGAGTTACTCAACGTTGTTGAATCTTTTCAGAGATACGAAATTGTCAATGGTGTTGTTGAAGTTGATAAAGTTATAAACGATTCAGCCATGGATGAAGACACCAAAATAACTACTCAAGGTACCTTGGTACTCTTTGGCTTAGTCCTCTGGCTGTGTGGTTGACATTTATGTAACTGTTGATTGCATATTATGCAGAGAAAGGCGTGCCTAGTTTCTGGCTTCAGGCTATGAAGACCAATGACTTGCTAGAAGAGATCGTGAGTATATTATTACCATATATCTTTTATACTTGGATTCTCTATTCTACTGTGATGCAACCTAATTATACCCGTGGTCATTGATTTTAGATTTCTGAGCGTGATGAGGAAGCTCTTAAATATCTCAAGGATATCAAATGGTCTAGAATTGATGATCCAAAGGGATTCAAGCTCGACTTCTTTTTTGATACCAACCCTTACTTCAAAAACTCTATTCTCACAAAGGCTTACCACATGATAGATGAAGATGAGCCAATCTTGGAGAAAGCAGTTGGGTAAGCTTGGTTTTAATTACTTTTTCTCTTGGCCACGAGTTTTTCTAGCCCTAATTAGGCTTCTTTGTGCGTTGTATTTTACATTACATTGCTGGTAATATGTTGTTATAGGACGAAGATAGAATGGTACCCAGGAAAATGTTTGACACAGAAGATTCTTAAGAAGAAACCAAAAAAGGGATCAAAGAATGCCAAGCCAATCATAAAAACAGAAGCTGTTGATAGTTTTTTCAGTTTCTTTAGCCCCCCCGATCTGCCAGAGGATGATGAAGATGTCGATGAGGATGTTGTAAGCCATTACTAATTGATGTTTAATGGCTTTATTGAGCAAGTAAGCTTCTGTTTTATTCTTATCATGTAACCTAACTTCAGTAAACTCTTACTGCAGGCTGAAGAGCTCCAGGATATGATGGAAGTTGACTTTGATATTGGGTTAGTAACTTATCATCATGTGTGGATTTTGATGAATAATCTCTCTCTTCATTTGCATTTGCATATTAGCTGCTTGGAACAGACTAAAACTTGGACCTTCTTAGTGAGACTTGCACATCCCAATTTTGTGGTTAGATGTGCAGACTCTATGCCATACTTTGACGGACTATCGTACGTTTACTGACTGCATGACCAAACTAAACTTTTTCACTAGGTGGTGCCTGGCCGCATGACCCTATGACAATTGGTTTTTTCCTATTATGCTTAAAGAGCTATATTGTTAAACCTTTGAATACGGTGGGTCTACTCTTTCTAGCTCTAAATATTCATTTTCCTCTTCTGGTAGATCTACAATCCGAGAAAAAATAATACCACATGCAGTCTCCTGGTTCACGGGAGAGGCTGCTGACGGGGATGACTCGGATGACTATGAGCTGGAAGGTGAAGATGATGAGGAGGACGATGATGATGAGGATGAGGATGAGGATGAGGATGATGACGATGAGGAAGATGATGGAGAAGTAAAAATTCGCTCGAAAAAATGCTGAGGTAATTTGTGCGTTTCCTTTCTCTTGGAACCGGGCCAAATTATAATCTTTTAATCCATAGCTAAATCCCTTATTGAGCATCAGAAACAATGATTCTAGCTATATATTTGTCGGTTCAATATAACCCCTCGAGTTCATGCAATCTCTTTGTGCTTAGCCTTCTTTTGAGCAAATGATTAATTGTGAGCCGCAGAAAACTGGGCAATCGCAGGGTGGCAAGGCTGCAGCTGCTGGAATGCAGACTACAAAACAGTATTAGCTCAAGTTCTAAAGCTCAAAGAGGTATCAAGGCATCAATTTTCATTATTCAGTCTGGAAAATGATGAAATCTATGGATGCCCCCTCTCCCCCCGGGGTTATTCTTTCGAAGTCAGTTGTCCTGCAATTCATTTTGGCCTTCCTATGATAGTGTGAAAAGGGCTGTGCTTGGAAGCTTTTCATTATGCACGGTTTGTTTTTATTCATAATGGTTGATCAACAATTGTGGTGTGTTTCTGTAGTTGGTTTGAGGGCAATCAGGTCGTTAATTTTGAATTTGATGATTCTTTTGGAGATGTTTCTGCTATTGTAATGGAGATAATTATGAAAAATAATTTAAGGTTTGTGCTAACTAAGGAATATTATAATAATAGAAGCCGAAAAGAGAAAAAGGAATAGAAGAAAGAAGTAATTAAAGAGACTTCAACTTGTGTTCTATTTTATATATATATATGTATGTATTTATAGGCTTTTATAAGGATTTATATGGGTCGGGTATTTCTATATTTATAATAAGAAATATTTATAAATTTTTAATTAAGGTATAAATATTTTAAATTTTCTTTTAGAGTTTGCTCTGCGTAAGACAAGAAGGCGAAACCTATCCTTTAAGTAGAAGCCAAATTCACGTTCAAATTACAATATTACGTGTGAATCAGCTTATTGTTGTCTATCCATATGCTACCTTCGAAATGAGGGCTGCTATCTACCCTTCAAGGGCCATACATCCTTCAACCCTTAAATAAACGTAATTAGCGATTTTTTTTTTTAAAAAAAGTTTTAGATTACAGAATTCTGAGCTTCTTATAGGGGGGGAAAATATGCTCTGCAGATCAATTCCCGAAGGAACTCGTACCCAACAGCAACATTAGTAAAAAAATAGTAAAAAAAATAAAAAATACATTGAAACAGTTGTTAAATTCACTTGAGGATCGGCAACATTAAACCATAGTTAAAAGTTTAGAACTCTTCAAACTACATGGTTTTTTATTAGTTCTTGAATAAGGATACCTCTAATTTACTTCAATTGATTTAATAAAAGAATCATGTAACTAAATCCAAGTATTTATATGCGAATTACAAACTTTGAAAACAGACCAGGTCGAGGATTGTGGTTCTAGGTTCCAGAATGACAGAACAAGGCGTCTGTTGCCCATGGTTTCAAGAGAGAAAAAATTGAGAGCAGGACCAGAGAATGACGGATAATTACAAAACTGCAAAATTCAAAAACATAAAAATAAAAATCATTTGATTAGCTGCTTCACACCGATCTCCGACGTATTCTCTCGTCGGGCATTAAATTTGTTCTCTCTCTCTCTCTCTCTCTCCTAGGCATTGAAACGTCAGAAACCGAAGAGAGCATCACCTAAATAATTAAAATCATTCATATTGAAACATAAAGACCCACCAAGTCTGTTCATTCCTCCCCCTCCCCCCTCCCAACAAAGGTACACTGAGTTATTATTAATATATATTATGCATGAGCTGGTTAAAAAATTCTGGTTGTACATTACCTTGCTGGGTTCACAAAAGAGCCCCACATGCATGGTGATGGCCGATGGGTTGACATGTATCTCAGTTAATTAATTAATCCAAACTCATTTGCATGCCACCAACGAAATTTGGGCGGCAAGTTTTGTCGATAAGAACTCTCCTTTTATGTCTACAAAGATAAAGTTTTTGGTCGGTAGGTCATCAAAATCAAATATAATAATAATATTTTTTTTATATATTTTATACTATATGATGGGCCTTTTATAATACAAACTATATATTATATTTATTTTTGTATTTGATACTACTTAATACACCGCTCGAATCAACATGAAAAAAAAAAACTTAGAAAAGAGATAAATTAACAGCCTACATGATCCCTGTTTTAAGGTAATTGAAAGATGCAATAAAACGAACAAATAAAGGTTAAAACTAACAAGGCTTTAACAATTAATTGAACAAATAAATTAGTTTCCACTTTGAAATATACGAGAAAATCATGAAACCTAAATGAAATTATTCCTTTCTTTAATCTATGCAACCTCGATCTCTTCACGTTCTCCTTTGTTATTCATCGATTCAACCTCCCTAGTCCCCACCCATTAAATTGAGGCCCACTACCAACCAATTTATGAAGTAAGGTCGGGCACACACGAGAGTGGAAAATGAAAACACCAGCTAGCAGCGTGACTGACGATGATGAGAAGCAAAGGCCACCACCGACACTGTATGCCAAAAAAGAAAGCCGAAACCGCAATCAAAGGCTCAGGTCAAGCGCTTCACCGATGACGACAAGGTAATAAACGACAGCAGAAGCAAACGCTCTCGGTTTGTGGAGAGAGATGTTGTCGGTCTTCCTGTTCTCCACCCCCTCCCTACTCTTCCGTAATTAGAAGTTTATTTATAAAAAAAACCTGCCTTATTTTGAACAAACATCAAATATTTGTTCCTTAATTCATAATTATTTCTACTATAATGCTAGTATATATACCACATTATTTGCCACGTTGCCCGGTAAATTACTAAATTTAGAATCTTCCATTTCTCTTCTACTAAATGCTTGGGTTACCTTGCAACCGCAAGTGATTTTCAGTGGAATTGTTTAATCTGTAATATGTCAGGGCTTAGTTACTAGGAACAATGGTGGATTACATAGTTGTAGATGGGTTCGCTGCGAGGTTTGCAGTCACGTTGGGGTGGGGCATGAATGAATCGTGTCTGGATTCTCGCCTTTTCAAAGGAACTGACTGGGTAATGTTCTCATTAGCAGCTAGTGAATCTTTTTACTCGGTAGTCTTAGCTAAAGACAGTTGGGGCTCTCCTGCGGAGTTTCCGTTCCTGTCATAATAACGGTTGAAAATCCTGTGTGGCTCATTCTCACCATTTTTTCAATTTTATAGTATTTTTATTTTTCCTAATGACCATATTAAATTAGTCTGCTATCTTAATTATTTTAAAACCTCAATTAGTAACTTACGAATTAATGCACTAACCTTTTATACTAAAATCCCATAAATTTGCCAAATGACTGTTGCTCAACTTACGATGGTACTCGAAATTAATTTTATATTATTTATCCTTAAACAAAAATCCATATTTTTTAATTTTGATTACTACATTAATTATTTTCAAACCTCAATTATTTTCCCGATGAAGGTTTGATGAAGAAAACCAGTCCCGACAAATTACTTAACATGCCTTTTATGCTAAAATGTCTTAATTTACCAAATGTCTATTACTCTTATATTAGCCCAAAATCAAATCTATGTTACTTATTCTTAAACAAAAATTCATATATATTAACATAGATATATTATAAAGCAAGTAAATGTAGAGCAATTAAAGTCAAATATATAATATAGTACACGTACTTCTCTACTTTATTAAGGACAAATTTTAGCCATGGGTGAAATTCCTTTTTTTTTAAAAAAAAAATGAGTACAAGATATATTATACACATTCTTGAACAATCATCAAACACAATATTATAGGCAAAAGAATGACAAACATAATATATATATATATATATATATATATATATATATATATATATATATATATATATATATATATATATATATATATATATATATATAACATATGTCATGAAGCATCTAAAAGATGTCATATTGTTTGTTGTCTTATTTCCTTCATACAAGATGTATACTATCTAGGTCTCACTAAACTTGCAAGAGTACTTTGTATTCGAAAATGAAACCAAAACAAGGGTGAGAAGGATAACATGATGAAACCAACATAACTATAGATATAACATCACACTAAGCCACCAAGTGATTAAGTCCTACGGTTTTGGCTAATTGCAAACCATCCTTGAGTTCCTAGATCTTGATGAGTAAGTTGTTGGATGTAACCAACTTTCTATAAAAAAAAAGACGCTACCCACTAGTGAAGGTGATCTTCGATGACATCACTTGCACTTGCACAGATGCTAGTCGTGGAAGCGGACTATTAGCTACCCGCTAGTAAAGGTGATGTCTGATGACATTACTTGCAACTGCACAGAGGCTAGTTGTGGAAGCGGACTAATAGTGTGAAGTTTGACTCAACCACTATCTAGGGGCATCCACCCATCCAACACCAAAATCTTACCCTTTTTTCCCCAATTTCATTAATGCGTTATTTTGTTATCCGAAATAACGTCTCATTTAAATGCCCATCTAGAAGGAAGGGAAAATATATTATGGGTATCTTCAAAGTTGAAGACTATCTTATTTTTACAATACTAGATAGTCGAGAGCACTCTTAGATGGGTAAAATTCCTAACAATTGAAATACTCATAATATAAATCATGAAGAATCTACAAATGGTGTGTAACTGATATGCGATCATAGTTCCTAAATGAAATGAGTTACATGATACAAATGGTGGCTCATCACAATGGTAAAAATAATTACAATATTATAACACCAATAGTTACATAGACCCTTATGCTTATCTGAATCCAAATACCAACATATGTTTTCTGCCATTTTTTTTCATATTCGCTTTCATGGCACAATTTAAGTTACTTCCTAGAATTCGTATTCCATCTCTAGATATCCTCGAAAATGCAATTGGAGTGCCTGTTTACTTTGAAGAGGTTAAAAAATTGCATTGTTGGTCAATTTGACCCTACATCAAACAACTAAAAGTCACCCACCATTGACATACTAAAAAAATAAAAACTAAAGGAAAGGTTATGTTCATACCGAAACTATCAACCTTTGAAAAACCAAATATCACGCAAGATAAAGTTTTCATCACAATTGTTGTTGTCTGGATTATCAAGTACAATCAAGCCTTTTGTGAAATATTTGCATTGATGAACCTCACCCATAATATATACATTCAAATCAAGAATAGCTAAGACTTTTCAAGGAGCCTTATAGCAATTGACCTCACCAATGATATACACTTTCATGCAACATAGCAACCAAATAAAAATTTGTACCTCTAAAATATTAGTTTTAACTTTTGTTACTAACTCTACCATTGTCAGATTGAACAATCTTTCAACCTCTATTTGATTTAATATCATTTCTACCTTTTGTTAGATTTGCTTAATTTTTTCTATTGAATGTAGAGGGTCCTACTAAGAACTAATTCTTATCATGCTTTGAAAACATGGATTTCATTATCATCAGAGCTAGCTCATCAACAAAGCCTTGCCTAGAGGTAACAATAAGGATGTGAGATATTGTAACTTTATATATGATCAAGATGGCATATTTTTGGAGAATACCACCCAACTAAATTGAATGCAAGTACTATTTAATAAATGAACATATTCTTTCATCATAAAGTGGTAATGGCAATCAATCATTTGCGGCAAATTCATTGGTAGATAAGAAGCATACATAAGAAGGTAACAACACATATACTTGAACAAAGAGAGAACAAAAAGACTACTATAAGTAATATAAAATTACAATTGTCACTCGATTATATACTAACAAACCAATTGTAACCGGAAATATCATGTTATTCTTTGTAGATAAATATAAATGAGAGATAACATTGAAGGAATTGAGGATGCATAAATTGACGAGCATCAGAATATAAATGGCCATTACATTTGTGATGTAAACTACTTTGTATCAAAATTTGTTATTAAACTATTTCACTCGCAAATTATTTGCACATATAGTATTCAGAGATTCACATTTAATAACACAACCACTATGGTATAAAGAACACATAAAATAGATGTTTAATATTAAAAAAAATTGTCACTTAGAATCAATTAGAAATGATCAAGGAACCAGATTAAGGCAACAACATTCCAATAAACCACAAGAAAAATACCAAGAAAAAAACACAATTGCAAAATTTAGTTTGACATAGTTTCGTAGCTTTGGTGCATTATATGGGATCCACATACTACTTGATATATAATGATCACTATCACCTTGGGCTATGTTAATTGATGTATAATGATAGTTCGGGCCATGTATCTTAGTAAAAAAAAGTATTTGTTACATCAATAAAGCTTGTTTTATTTTTTTTCAAAAAGATAGAGTTATTGTAACACCCCAAAAATTACTATTGAAAAATTTTATTTTGTGGAAGCATAATATTAATATACTTGGGTGTTAATGCCGTACTCGACACAAGTTTGGCTTACTGTACCATTCTCTTATCAAATACAGGGTAAAACGTTTACAATGTAAAATAAGATAAGCAAAGAACTTGAGAAATATTTCATAAATATCATATAAGAGTTTGAAAATTAAACTTTGAGTACAACATAAGTAAAATACGTTAAAAAGGGGTATGATAGAATTAAGAGTTAAAATGGTATATAGATAAAAAGAAACTATTAGATAACGTTAAGTCTATGCCCAAACTCTAATGGATAAAAAATCACTCCTCTATAGGTAATGTATCATGAGAAGCAAAATCAGCAAGGCTATCCTCAGTAACCTATACCTCAAAACTTGGGTCATTTGCTCTTAGGAATGAGCAATGCCTATAAAAAGGATGGATAATACTTATACATTGAGTAAGGTAACAATAAACTCATAAGAAATGGCATACATAATGCATAATGTCACATCGAAGGATTAATCATGAACATTAATTAAAACATGAGAGGTTTCCTAAGAGGACTAATCATAATGCTCCTTGCTACTATTCTTGTTTGGTAGAACAGACTGGTACAACCCCAAGTTATAAATCTCTTGGCCACTATTCTTGTCTAATTAATGGACTGGTAGAACTCGAGAACATAAAACTCTAAGCCACAATTCTCATTCGGTGGAATAGACAAGTAAAACTAGTTTCGACTTATGTGATCTTTCCCTTTAATTATTAATGTCTAATTAAACTGTCGTTCATCTCGATAATGTCATGAAAACTTAACATAAATATGTAAGGCACCTAAAACACAACCAGAAGTGGTTTGGGTCATCCATAAGGGGAAAGACCTTAACACCCCTACAAAACCCTAATTTCATAAGAGGAGCATAATTTCTTCCTTAAGGATCCAAATTTAGTACATCACCCTAAGTTATCATTATTAACAATTTACCCAAAAGTTAACTTCTAACTCTCCATCTTTCATATACGATAACAAGCATGCCTCTAGGGTTGTTATTCCCAATTTAAGCCAATTTCTCATTTTATTATACTTATGTTGCTCATAAATTACCTTGAGTATTTCAAATAGCATACTTAACTTATTTTAATCCAATATCACTTTAGAAATATCAAATTTTCATATTTAACCTAAGATGACCATTATATCCATATTTTACTTAGATGCCTCAAAGCCTCTTTAACATAACTTGTGTCATACTCAACCAACATCCTAAGGTGTTACTCATGAAATGAATTGTAAAACCATCAAATAGTAACATGCCATATTTATTCCTCACAAATATCACAAAAAAGTTCCAAATACCCGTACGATAGCTAAAATACACAAACATTTCACAAAAACCCTACAAGTCCCAACATTATTGATTTCCAACCTCCAACATATATCATCATGATAATACTTAACCATATTTACAATCCACTCATCAAAACACAATTAATATAGTAGATCGTCCCAACATACTAGGATTACAAGATAAGGTTTAACCAAGCAATACCACACATTACTCATGCTTTCACATAACACTCATATTTCCTTAATACAATACATTCATATTATGGTATGGCATCAATATCATGAATTACAAAATATAACTATACTAGCATGATATTACATAACATCTACACATAGCATCAAAATTTCTAAATTATGACATGTAATACTTCAAATTTAACCTAACCCTGATCTCGGGTGATTAGTATTTTTAACCTCATCCTAATTCTTTAATATTAACTTTAACCCTAAATCTACATGAAATCTAAATCTACATGTAATCTCCCAAAATTTTAAAAACCTATAATTTAATAAATAGCTTTTATTTGGGATAAATTAATTTTTAAATTTATTTAATTTAATTATTTTATGGATTTTTGAGCTTATAAAATTGGATAGGTATATTTAATAAATTAAAGTAAATATTTTATTATTTTATCATACTCATTTTATTTGAATAAATTCCCAAACCAATATTTTTCTAAAATTAACATTTTTAAACTCATATATTTAATTATGTTAAATTAAATTATTAAATAAATTTATTTTCCAAAAATATTACATTCTATTATTTTATAAATTAAATTATTTTAATTTCACCATTTTTCCTTTTCTTTTTTTCCCTTTTTCCTTTTTCCTTCTTCCTTTTTCTTTTTTCCTTCCTTCAGGCCGCCAGAACCTGGCTTGCTCCCTCCCCCATGCATGCTGGGTTGCAGCTCGATTCTTCTGCTCCCCTTTTTCTCCTATGTAACCGGCCCAACTCCCCTGCTTCTTCTTTCCTTCCTCCCCCGCATGCATCGTCGGGCCCAACCTCTTCTCTTTTCTTTCCTTCTCCCCCTGACCCAGCCCGGCCCAAGCCTTTCTTTCCCTTCACCCGCCCTGCCCCTTCTCTTCTCCTTTCTTCTTCTTCCTTTCCTTCCATTGCCATGCTCGACCACCTCCGCCATACCCAACAACCATCCCAGCCTACAACTACCTACCTCCCTGCCACTCTCCCTCTCTCTCCCTCATCCCTTTCTTCTTTTTTTAGACCCAAACCAACCCTACATCCCAGCCACGCATGCCCCTTTCTTTTCCTCTTCTTCCCTTCCCTCTCCCTACGACCCGACCACCTCCATGCCACCCGACCGAGCCACCTACCCCCTCTCTTCTCCCTCTCCTTTTTCTTCCCTTCAACGGCTCCTTCCTGCCCCATTTTCGAGCCTCCTTCCCTCCCGTGATCTCCTTCTCTCCCTTTCTTCTCCTTTCATCCCAAACCTCCCTATTTTTGCACCACCGCCCCCTCCACCTCACCAGTTTCCAACACCACCTCCTGCCACTCCCTACCTCACCCTTGCACCACCACACCACCCCTCGTGCCTCTCTGCAGCCCACCCCTTCCTCCCCTATTCTTTTTATTCCTTCTTGCAACCACCCTACATCTCCTCTTTCCGCCACCGTCTCGCTGTCTTTGCTACCACCTGAACCACCAAACCACTCCCTACAATCTCCCCTACCACCCCCACACCTTCCTTAGCCGAAACAAACCCCTATACCCCCTCATTTTCCTCCTCCCTTTTCCTTCCTTCTCAGCCTCCTCCACCTCAACAACCACCTTCATAGCCTTGCTGCTGCTGCCCTTTGTAACACCCCCAAAATTTACTCCATTTTTTTAAAGCTATATTTAAAACTTAAGACCGTAAATTTTGGGGGTGTTACACCCTTAGCCGCCAACAACCTATCCCCGACCACCACCTACACTCCCTCTCCACCCCTACACCCTTCCCTCTCCCTAAATCCTCCCCTACCTGCCCTCTTTCCTAGCCCTGAAACCCTAACTCGAAATTAACTCTGTCTTCTTCTCCTTATGCGACCTTCGAGCCTTTTCTCCCTTGTTTTGCATGTAGCTCATGTTGCATGAGCAGTATGGGTTGTTACATTCCTTGATTTAATTTGGCTAATGAATTTTAAGGTAATAATATTTAATTTGAGTATTTAATTAATTAAGTTTTATAAAGTCTTATGCTTTGATTTTCTCATTTCTAATATGATAAGTATTGATATTATTTTTAGGTATTGGTTTTGCTAATCAAAGCTTGAACCTTTAACCGGGATACCAATAAGGTTCAATTTTTACGGGAATTAAGATAATCATTAAACCCCACTTAAATGCTTGGATAAACATATGCTAGCACATTAGGGTTTTGATATGTTATTATGCATGGTATATATTGTTTAATATAATGTATGTAAGTTGGTTATATTGATTGATATAAAGGAGAGCATGCTAGTTTATATGCCATGAGTAGAAATAATGCTTAAGGAATGAGATTTGTTATTCAATGAAATGTTAAGTATTTATCCATGTTATATTATGTTATTGTGACCATTGATGCATGATTAATATTATTGTAAGCCCTAGGGGCATTTTAGTAATATATCTTGTGTAAGAATGTGGCCTAATATGTGTGGGCGTTAATGAATATTATGTTGAAATATAATAGGTGGTAGAATTGGATGAGGAGAATGGAGTATTAATATTAATATTCATGTAGTGATGATAATTTAATAAAAGTGGTGTAGTAAAGGGCAAAATGGTAATTTTGTAAGTAAAAGGATATTATGATAATTTGGGAAGTAAAGGGCAAAATGGTAATTTTGTAAGTAAAAGGGTATTATGGTAATTTTGGAGGAAAGGGCAAAATGGTAATTTTGTAAGTAAAATGGTAAAGTGGTGATTATAATAATGGAGAAGGGTAAAATGGTAATTATAATAATGGAGAAGGGAAAAATGGTAATTATAATAATGGAGAAGGATATAATGGTAATTATAATAATGGATATGGGTAAAATGGTGATTATAATAATGGAAAAGGATAACTTTGTAATTATAATAATGGAGAAGGGTAAAATGGTAATTATGATCATGGAGAAGGGTAATTTAGTAATTTAACAAACTAAAGGGTAATTTGGTAATTATGATAATGGAGAAGAGTAAATTGGTAATTTAACCAACTAAAGGGTAATTTGGTAATTATGATAATGGAAAAGCAAAATTTGGTAATTATGATAATTGAGAAGGATAATTTGGTAATTTGACCAACTAAAGGGTAATTTGGTAATTATAACAAAGGAGAAGGGCAATATGATAATCTAACCAACCAAATGAAGATATGATAAGTGTAACAATTATGAAGGGTGATTGGTGACCTAATAAGTGTGGGAGATAACTTGGTAACCTAAACCGAGTAAGGGGTAATTTAGTAATTTTGCAACAATGAGGGTAATAGGTAAATTGGCAAGTAAAGAAGGGATGACTTAATAATTATACAAGTAAGGGGTAAATTAGTAAACCACATCAAGTATGTCGTTGTGATAATAGAGTTCGTAATAAGACTCAAGTAACACCGAATAGTAAGATAATGGTATTTAACAATTAGTAAGTATCACGAGAACAAATTATAAATCGAAATCGGATGAGTTTGTGATGGCCTTAATGATTCTTCTCTGTTATCTTAGATAACCGTTTGAATAAGGAATACCTAATGATATCAGAACAATTAAAAGTGAATAAGTATCTGATTGTTGTTCTTTTTGTGATTACCTTAATTAAGACACTTATACTTAAAGTGAAAGACTTCGAGATCGAGAATGGTGGCTCTTTAGGGGTTGCTACCATAAAGACGTGGTTTAGCCCACGGTTATTCTGGTATTTGCTGGTGTGCCTTTGTGCTCCAATTAGGCCCTATATCTTACTCTGTTTAGCTCTACAGATCTACTTAGGGAGTATGCATACTTATGGATTAGGTGTCCTTGTCGGTAGGGTACTAAGTAGTTGTATGCATCAGTACGACCAGGGTACTTTTGCGTCCCTGGATTGATAGTTGAAGGGTATTGAGTAGCTTGTATGCACCGGTACGACTGATGTACCTTTGTGTCCCGAGATCTTGATCTCCCCTCCGAGGTAAATAAATGAAATTATTGTGATAATTAAAAAAGGAAAAACACTAATTGTGAAAGTGAAAGACTAATGAGCCGGGCCTAGTTGAATTATGATTATGAATATCGGTCGACAAAATATAATAGTAGCCCAGGAGCGTGTTACCCTGGATGATGATTATTATGTATTCCGGTCCACCGGCTATAATAGTGTGGGATCCCGAGCTCAATAAATCTAATTTGGTTGTGAATAAATCATGGAAAATACTAATCACTTATAGTGGAACACCATGTGAGTCAGGCCAGACTAGTCCACCGGCAAATAATAGTGGCTAGGAACGTTCTACCCTGGAGACCAGTCCATCGGCAATTATAGTGGTCAAGAGCGTTTTGTCTTGTATGTATTTCGATCCACCGATTACAATAGTGGGGTTCCCACACTCGTATGGATTTATAATCCGAGATGATTGAATAATGATGGACTAATGGCTTAAGGCTCAAAAGTTTTGATTGTACGTTTTGACCTATAACACTTGACGAACTTATTATGTATGTGAATGTTATATATGCACCTCTCATTATATATGTATATAGTGTTATATCATGTGTTGTATTACGGGCCTGCTTTTCGGTGTATTTTAAAGGATTACTCAATACCATATAATGAAGGGTTCCATTCATGGGGCCCCTACCTATTCAATAGGTAGTGTCCCTTGCAGGTCTATTTTTAGGTGCTATTCAAGTGGTCAACGGGAAAGAGCGTAAGAACTATTCGAAAAGTCCTAGGGTTGTACTCTTTCTGTTTTAAATCCCAATTTAAATGTGGTCCTTGTTCTTATAACCACCATTGGTGGATTTCATTCTTGTAAAGTATTATTTACGCTACTTTAATTTAAATATGGTTTGGGTTTCTCGTAAATTGCATTTTACTCTTTTAACCTTAGCACTTGGTACTGGAATGGTAGGAGTGAACTAGTCTGGTACTAAGTGTGGTGGTAATATCCCCAGAATTCACAATTTTTTTATTTTACTTCCACTAATTCTTTTAATAAAATGAATTTTTTTAGTAGTGAATTTTGGGGGTGTTACACTACACTTCTTTATTCTTTTTTCCCTTTTTCTATTTTATCCTTTATTTATTTTCCTCTTTCTCGTAGCCCTCCTTGTTCTTCCAGCTTGACTTCCTTCCCTACCAACTGAGTTATGCTTGATTTTGTTAATCAAACCAAATTTTCCTAACTAATACCAAGCATTTGCTCCAATATTGTAACACCTCCATTTTTAGGAATTAGAAATTTCATTTGAAGAGTTGATTATTGAAGTTAAAATAGTAAAAATGTAAAGTGTTATCACTATACTTGGTGCAAGGGTTGTTTCCTCTACCATTCTCATACTAAGTGCTAAGGCTAAACCATTACTCCGTTTAAAATTAATAACACAATTTTACTAACCAAAATAGAGAGAACATAGCAGATTAATATTATTTTAATAAAACAAATGGTCAGCTGTTATAAAAATCAAATAAGAGGAAATACAAAATCACATTAATGTCCAAGAATATCTAGATCAAAAGATACCAAGTAAAACACTAGATAGTCCTAACTCTCAACCTAAAATACTAGGCTTCAAATAGATCTCACAAGTTTACTTGAAAATTCAGAATTTCCCATTGAATAAGTAAGGACTTGTGAAATGGAACCCATTAGTACAATGTTACTGAGTAAACTCACTATACAAAACTAAACATAAAAATATCACATAGAACACATAAAATGTGTCACATGAGGACATGGTATAATGTACTAAAATATACATGCGATGATCAGAATACAATAACCATATCAAATAAACAAATATCAATAAATTCTCATACCGCTCTTGCTTGTTCATTTAGTACATAATAAAACTTACCAACCAAGCATTAAGGGGATGCTATCTGAAGTAATGATTAGAATCAATATCTGAAGCACAAGCTACTATTGCTTGGGGTGATGAATGACTAAAGGGTCCAAAGGATGAAAAAGAGAAAGAAAAAGAAAAGGAAAATAGGAAAAAGGACAAAGGGAAAGATATTATGTTTGGTTTTAGGATTAGAACTAGGTTAATATAATATAAGTTATGGTATTAGGATAGTTTAATTATCGATCAAACTAGATTATGCCAAAATTTATGGTTAGGTAGAAATATTAAATTTTCAAGATTATAATCAAGTTATAATGTTAATAGCTTGAGATTAGGTTTAGCTAAAATTTGGTGTATTACATCACTAACCTCTTAAAAAAGACTTCATTTCCGAAGTTAAGAACTCAAGGTTGGGAAAGAGGAGAAATAAGATGTAATGAATGTGATCTCGGTAGTTAACTCTATCGAAGTTGACACTATACTACCAGGCACTACCCCCTAAAAGAGGGAGAACCCCGAAACCTAACACACCTATGTCGAAGAGCTCAGGATGCAACTTGTGCGTATCCTTCTCAGTCTCCCATGTTGCCTCATGTGCTCCATGACAGCTCCAAAATATCTTCACAAGAAGAGCTACGCTCATTCGGATTCATCAACTCTTGGTGTGGAGAATCCGCCAGGGCCTCTCCTCATACAATGAAGTATCATCGAGCTCAACCTCATCTAGTCTGATCATGTGGGATAGATCTACAACGTACTTCCTCTGTTGGGAGATGTGAACTACGTTTTGAACTCTGGCCAACTCTAGTGGAAGTGTTAGGCAATATGCAACATTGCCAACCCTATTAAGAATCTCATAAGAAATAATGTATCTCATGCTTAACTTACCCTTTCGACCAAATTTCTACACCCCTTTGGTGGCTAAAACCCTCAACCCTTTGTCCTTCAACTCAAAACCATCTTTACAACACCTTTGATTTGCGTAGCTCTTATGGAGACTCTACTCTACTCTCATCCTCTCTTGGATCCACCGAACCTGCTAATTCGTGTCCTCAATCATCTCTGGTCCAAGTACCACATTTTTGCTGATGTTACTCCAACACAAGGGTATACTGCATTTACATCCATACAGTGCCTTTAATGATGTCATCCCTATGTTAGCGGGATAACTGTTGTTTGTACAAGAACTCAAACAAATATGCACACTCCTCCCAACTGCCCCATGAGTACAAAACATAAGCTCGTAACATATCCTTGAGTGTCTGAATCGTCCTATCAGTCTTCCTATTCATAGCTTGATGGAAGGCAATACTCATCCTCAATTTCATGTCCGTAGCTTCCTACAACTTCCCCCAAAAGTGCAAAAGGAATCTCAAATCTCTATTAGAGACTATGTTGGTAGGCTTATCATGTCTACTTACTACAAGCCAAATATCATTATCAGCCAACTGATCCATACTCTAAGTCGACTTCATTGGCATAAACATACTGATTTAGTCAACCCATTGACGATCACCCATACTGTGGCACACCCATCGAGAGTCCTTGATTGCCCACTCACAAAATTCATCGAGATGGAGTCCCATTTCCACCTCGCAACGTCTAAGGTTGGACTAACCCTAAATGTCTTCGGTGCTCGATCTTAACCTTCTAGCATGTTAGAAAACTCGACATAAACTTCACAACATCTTGCTTTATACGAGGCCAATAGTAGATTCTCTTGAGGTCATTATATAACTTATCCCCTCCTAGGTAGATGAAATACGGAGTACAATGACCCTCATCTAATATCCAGCGTTTTAGGTAAGTGCAACTCTAAGGTATATACCAATGACCTTTGTAGCAAATGTTACCATCCTCCATCCTCATGTATCTGAAATCCCTTTGCTTTACCATCCTGAATCTTTTTTCGAATCCTCTTAAGCTTAACATCTCCAGACTTTTCCACTCGTATATCATCAAAAACCATCAACAAAATTATCAAGGCATTCATCCAAACCTCTAAGTCACCATTTTGGATCATCTCTATATCCATCTCACCAAGCTCCTCCAGCAACCAACTAACCACCACTATAGCACTTAGCAAGCGTGATGTCTTCCTACTCAAGGCATATATAACGATATTAGTATTACCCTCATGGTAGGTCAACTTAGTGTCATAGTCCTTTACCAACTTGAACCATCTCCTCTACCTTGTATTCAAATCTCTTGAGTGAATATGTACTTGAGGATCTTATGGTTAATGAAGAATCTACATTGAGTCCCATACAGATAATGTCTCCAAATATTCAACGTGAAGAAAATGACTGCTAACTCTAAGTCATGCATTGGGTAGTTTTGCTCTTACTACTTAAGTTATCAAGAAGTGTAAGATACTAACTTACCATACTGCATCAATACACAACTCAACTCGTGATTTGATGCGTCGATGTAGACCTCAAACCCATCTAATCCTATATAATAGAGTCAAAATTGGTTTCATAGTTAAACGTTGTTTCAACTCCTGAAATGCTCCCTTACATGCATCATCCCACTAAAATATGGTCATCTTCTTCAGGAGATTTGTCAAGATATAAGCTACCTTCAAGAAGTATTAACAAAACATCTATAGTACCTTGCTAAACCTAGGAAGCTACGAACCTTGCATACATTAGTGGGTGTCTTCCACTCAGCCATTGCCAAAATCTTCACTGGATCCACGAAAAGGGACATGGTGTGTTAGTTAGTGGTGCAAGTTGGGGTAGGGCGGAAGGTGCTAGGAAGGGAAAGGATCGGAGACCATGCATAAAGGGATGTTTGGTCTGAAGAGGAAGATGGAGAAAGGGAGATTGGGACAAGGAGAATGAAAAGGAAAATGAAAAGGGGGAAAGAAAATAGAAAATTTGGGAAAAGGAAAAGGGAAAAGAAAAAAAGAATTTAGGGTTAGGATTAGAATTATTTTTAAATTAAAAATTAAAAATTTAGGAAAAAAATTAATCTATTAACCATCCAAGGGTTAGGGTTAGGTTAAAATATTAATTATTTGAAAATTAGGGTGGGGGTTTAAGAATAAAGGATAATGGCAAAATAATTTAGAGAAAATATTTAAGAATTTATTTGGGTTACGGATCAATAGTTAAAAATAATAATTAAGCCAAGGTTTTAAGATTAGCTTTCGCATAAAAGGCTAAATGCTTGAAAATAAGGGCTATAAAATTTGGGGTGTTGCAATTTAATGACATGTATCCTTACATGACATGACATTTATCCTTACCCAAATGTTACTAGTCTCTATGTAAGAGCAAACCCTATGTCTCATCTTCTAAGACTACCAGAAGATCACCTAAAAAACAAGAAGAACCCATGTTTAGAAACATAGGGGGGAAATAAGGAAAGGTAAGGTAAATGAGGGTAAAAAAGAGCATGAATTAAAGCAAAAGAATGCGGTTGAATGCTATATGGGGGAGTTGAATTTAGAGGATTAATTGCATGAGTTTCTCACACATATGGGATGCAAAACATGAGGAAATCATGCTTGTTATGTTCGGTTGTGTGAGGTATTGTTTTAGGAGAATAAAGGCTACATGAGGGGTTCACATTTGAGGCAGAGGTCAAGGTGTGTTGGTGGTCTTGTTGCATGAAGAAGGCTAAATATAGGGGTGGTTGTGTGAGCTTTTCATGTTGCCAAAGGGATGCAATTTGAGGTGTTGAGGCCAAGGATTGTGGTGTAGTGCGAGTGAGGTGCATCGAGTTAGGCGGAGCTTGTTATATAATAATTATGGAATTTTTAGGAAAGAAGACTCAGGAGAGAGTTAGAAGAGGGAAATAGATTAGGGCTTGGGTTGGTGGATCAATAAATTATGGAAGGAGGGAGGGAGAAGGGATTATATGGTGACATGCAAATATGGTAGCATGGGGGAGTCAAGGAAGTGAGGAAAGTGTAGATAGAGGGGGGATAACATAAGGAATGGGGTATTTGTGGGTAATTTTGGTGTGAAAAATCCCTAGTATCGACGGAGGTGATGATGATGATGTGCATATTTAGTTATAGTTGGGTTTGTAGGTTGGAGTAACCAAACTGAGATAAACTTAGTCGAGAAAGGAAGTCATACAAGGAAGAGGTGAATGAAGGGAAAGAAATAAGAAGAAAGAAAAAAGAAAAGAAAAGGAGAAGAAGGAAAAGGGGGAAATAAAGGAAGAAGTTTTAGGTTAGAGTTAGGGTTAAGCTTAGGATTAACGAATTAGGGTGAGGTTGAAATACTAATCACTCGAAACTAGGGTTAGGTTTAATTTGGGATATTATAGTTAAATAAATTATTAGGTTAGAAATTATTTCCTTGTCAAATAGAACCTCCAAAGAGAGACAAACATAATCATTCACCATTAGTTTATTGAAGTGATCTAACAATGAATATCTCTTTGACAAAGACTAGTAAACTACCTATAAAATATATCCTCATAGGTGGATATATTAACGTCTTGGGGGCATATGTTCATTTTTATTTTTACTTATTTGAAAACCTTATATGGAAAATTATGTTAAAAGTGAGAAAGATTTTGTATTATTCATGGTCCATGTTAATTAAATTAAAAAATAATTTATAATTAATCTATTAATTATATGTATACCATCATAATTTACAACATGTATACATATTTAACTGGGGTGGGCCATCACTAATTCACTTGCAAGAAGGGCAAGGAACAACTTTTTGGGCATCAACAAGACATCGGTGTAGTACTATCCTAAAGATGTTATGATGATCAAGTTAGTAACATAAAATGTAAGTAGTGTGAATGGAAAGAAAGATAGGGATTTAAGTGACTTAGTCATGGGGCCGAGAAGGTGTGGTCATCGATAGTGAAGGGTCAAAGGTCCATATCCGGAGGCGTTTGTAGGGGACATTTAGGTTATAGCGAAGGGAAATAATTTAGAGTTAGGGGACTTGGAAGTTGTGATTGTTTGACAAATTGCTCATGTATATTGATTCATTTTTTTAGGGCCTTGTGACTTTATTATTTATGGAGGTTGTTGTAATACCCCAACAAATTTCTTAGCCTAATTCTGCATCATTAGCGCCCTAATTTGATTTTAATCTCAAGAAATCTTATTGTTAGCCTTAACCAAATTTCTTATTATTGAAACCTTGATTCGGGTAAACCGTAATTCGTAAACCAAAATCAAAACCCGCTAAAATTTCTACTAATCCAAATTACTTGGCTAATCCAAAATTACATAATCTAATCCTAATCCCTTTTATTCCGTTTACTTTTCTTTCTCCTTTACTTTTCTTTCTTTCTTCCCTTTTATTCCGTTTTCTTTTCTTTTATTTTCCTTCTTCTCCTGCGCCGATTTTGTGGCGTGAAGGAATTGAGTTCTTCTACACCACCCCATCCACTTTCCCTCTTACATGCACCATCCCTCGTGCTTGCCTTATCCTTCTTCTCTTCCTCTACACACCCCACACACCACCATCACTTCCCCCACCACTTTTCTTCTTCCTGCTACTACTCTGTTTTTGACCATCAGCCACCGTCACTATCACACTCCCTACTTTCCTGTCCCAAGAATGTCTCCTTCATCTGCCATCATCACCAACATCACCCATCGTGCCGTTTCTTGATCTCCATCACCATAACCCATAGCCTTTTTCTTTTCTTCTTCTCGGCCAATTATCATCATTGTCATCATCACTTCTCTGCCATTCTCCTCCTCGGCATGCCACCATACTAGTATATATACCCCTTCATCCCTCCATTTTATTGTCATCTCTCACCTACCTGACCTTCTTTTCTTATTCCTTCTCCTTTCTCCTTCTTCTTCTTCCTTCTTCTCTGTTTTCAGCATCTACACCACCTAATCCACCACCCAAGCCACCACTAGCCGCCCTTTGACCGGTGGACCGACCACCAAGGTCGCCCCAATCTTCCCCTTCGTCGTTGCCAGCCATCGCCGCTGACCGCCGCCTGTTTTCCCTTCTCCTTCCCCTTGTTCATTGCAGAGTTTCAAAGTTCAAGGCCTGCTGCACGACCATGTAACACTCAGATCCCCTACTGCACAACCATGCAACTCTTGCACCGTCTAGCCATGCATCTTTTTTTCTCTCAGCCCAGTGCTGCACAACCGTGCAATTCTTGCACTGCCTGGCTGTAATACCCCCAAAATTTATTGTTGAAATTTTTTATTTTATTAAAAAATTAGTGAAAGCAAAATAACAAAATTGTGTATTCTAATTTATAAGGATATTACTGCCACACTTAGTACCGGGTCGGTTCACTCCTACTATTCTAGTACCAAGTGCTAAGGCTGAAGAGGATTATCATCAAACACGAGTCAATACTTAAAGCAAGAATTCATAACATAACTAGAAAGCTCATAATATGGAAATCAAAGTATGCGGAAAAGAGTTTACAAACTAAAGTATATAATTAAAATTCCTTGAAAGGAGTAAAGATTACAATATAATAAAAATTGAGTCTGAGAAAACGGGTACAATGTAAAAGAACATGAAAAGTAAATCCAACCATGACGCTCTCGAATCCCCAAGCCAAGTCTATGATTAGCACTCAACCCCGCCTGATGCCTCGTAAGCATCGAAGGCATCAAAGATAGCATCACCAACCTGCACAAACTCAAAGGGGCCTTTTGCTCGTGGGAATGAACAGCACCCATAAAAAGGGTGGTTAGTATGCTACGTACTGAGTAAGGTAACCATGCAGCTAAGACCAAGCATGCAAAAACATGTAACACAATATGATCACATAAACGACATGCAATCATTACAGATGAATAAAGGCCAAGTTCTAGTCCGGATCAACTGATTCTTTAAGTATTTGATCAATACTCATTTCACACCATGCTTATTATCATTCCATGCAAGTGCGGAAGCCCCACTATTATAGCCGGTGGATGGGAAACATACAGGGTATAAAGCTCTTGACCACTATTATTGCCTGTGGACTGGTCTCCAAGGTAAGATGCTCCTCACGAATATTATTCGTCGGTGGACCTGTTTAGCCCTGACTCTCATGGTGATTCACTGTAAGTACTTAGTATCTTTCTTATGCTTTAACACAATTATGTTTAGTTTGTTGAGAATATAATCCCCCACTATTATAGTCGGTGGACCAGAAACATACATGGCATAATGCTCTTGACCACTATTATTCGCCGGTGGATTGGTCTCTAGGGCACCCCGGCTCCTAGACACTATTATTTGCCGATGGATTGGTCTGGGCTCGGCTCAATAGTCTTCATCTTTAAATGATTAATATCTTATTGTGTCTTATTCAACAAGTTTCGCCTTAGATATTTATGTCACACTCCTTCTACACTTATCCTCCCAAGAGGGCCCGTCCCATATCTTGAGACTCTGCCCCTCCTAACACACCCAAACATCCCTTCCTTCCTCCACTTATTCACACTGGAGGCCTACTCCTAAGTGTGTGGGTCAAGGCCCACTACCTAACACCTCTAAGTCCACTCACTGCCTTACCCTAGGGTTTCCTCTAGAAACCCTAATTTGGGCCTATGTGGCCCATCCTTCTCTGCTTCCCACAACTAAGGTCGTTTAACACCTCACACATCACATCCTTTAGATTCAACCCTCATCATTTCATTTGACTCCCCCAAACCACGTGTGACCATGAAACCCTAGCTAGCCACACCAAACCCTAGCATCCTTCTTTCCACTTGTCACCCCTCCATTTCTCACCTTCCACCCTTACCTCTCCTATGATATTCATACTCACCCTACACATGACATTCCTCCACTCTCATCTCATACTCCAATCACCCTCCATTTATCTTTACTTTCACTACCATCTCAAATTAGGATTTTTCTCCCAAACCCTAATTAGGTCTCCTGTGCACCCTTCAACTAACCCACGTACTATTTTTCACCCAAAGCCTCTAATCACCCAAAAAACTCTTCCCTTACCATACTTATGCCCCAAGGCAACTTTTCATACGTAAAGTTCGTCTCCATGCGGACTCCATGCACCCCATGCAAACCCTCAAAGTTTTCATGCAAAACCCTAGCATTCCCATGCAAACCATAGATTATCCCCTACAAGTTCACCCACTCTTTTATTTTATTTAAAGTCCATTTTATTCTTCCACTTATGAATCATGGGATATTTAGGTCAATCCCACATTCCTTAGTCAACTTACTTTCCCATATTTCTTTTTCATCTTTCCACCCCATATTGCCACAATAAATATCCTAGCATGCCTGTCTTAAAGGGCCATATCACATCACATCATAATTCACAGCATATACATATTAAACACATGCCATAAGAAAGCACATGAGCATACCTCAACTCTAAGCTGTGCTAAACATAAAACAGTTATAATAGTAAACATAAGATACATAACATATCACGATACAGGGCATACAAGGCATATAAGGCACATAGCACACAAAAGGCCTTGGCTATATCATTACCTAAAACGTCACCGGTCTTGGAATACGTTTCTATGCCTCCTTAGGGTTTTGACTGGTTTCACCTATAAGAGAGAAAACTAGGGGTTAATTTCCCTCCTACCAAAAATACTTGTTATTTCTAACTTTATTCTCATATTAGGGTTACAATTATTAAAGAAAACTCTACAAGTGAAAATAGGGTTTTTAATTCTTGAGTTAGCCTACTAGAGTATTACTAGTCAAAATAGGTTTGTGTTAATATTTATAGCCATATTTATATTATTAAATCTAGCAGCTTTATTTCTTTTAATAATAGTACTAACACTAGTTATAGCAAAAATAGTGATATTAATAATAATAGTACTAATACTAGTTGTAGTAAAATAGCAATATTAATAATAATAGTAATACCAATACTCATAGTAATAGAAACCTTAGTATTTTAAGGCTAAGGCTGATAATAGGGTTAGGGATAAAATAATAATATAATAATAGTAATACTGACAAAATACTAATATTGCTAAGGATACTGATATTAATAATAATATTTGAAATAATGATAATATAAGGGTTTGAATATCTTTACAATAATAGTAATATTAATAATAATAACAGCAACAACAACGACGACAACTATAGTAACAATAATAATAATAAAAGCGCTAATAATAATATTAGTGTTAGTAATATTCGAATAATAAGGTTTGAACATTTTTAATAGCAACAAAATGATAATATGCCAAGGCTAGCATAGATAATAATAATAATAATAATAATAATAATAATAAAATAAATAATAATGATAACATAATAATAATGATGATGATGATGATGATGATGATGATATAATACAAATAAAAAGAATAAGGTTTGCATAAATAGGACTTAGGGGTTGAGGAGGGTCAGGGCACCACCTAGGGTTGGTGGTGATTGGCGGCGCACGGTGGCAGAGGCGGGGCGGGGAAAGAGGGAGAGAAGGGAAAAGTTGAGTGTTTAAGTTAGGAGAGGGGGGAATGAGAGTGGAAGTTGGGTGGTGGAGGTTGCCCAAGTTGAGAGGTTTAGAATGGGGTGGTTGCCCCGACTGCCGCCTCTTTTCCCTTCTTCTTCCCCTCGTTCGCTGTAGAGTTGCAGAGTGCACGATCGTGCAACACTTAAGATGTCCTACTTCATAGCCGCACAACTTTTGCACAGCCTGACCGTGCATCTTTTTTTCTCTCAACATGTCATGCACTGGTGCTACACAACCGTGCAACTTTTACACCGTCTGGCCATGCGTTTTATTTTCTCTCAACCAGTGCTACACAACTGTGCAACTTTTGCAATGCCTGGCTGTGCAACTTCCTATTTTAGCCGTGCAACCTTATTTTCACCCCAAATCTTCTCCAAACACCACCAAAATTTAACCATAGATCCATCACACATATTTCTACACTTCTATACAATTCAAGTTTCCATTCAACTTCTGACCACACCCGTTGCCATCCCTTTCCATAACAGAAGGTGCAAAAAGTCTTTTTTCAATGTGCTTTGTATAAAGTCGATAAAATATGCATAGAATGTTTAGTATCATTATTCCACATGGACCATGAATCATAAAGTTTCATATTGTTGTATAGAATTTTGGATCTTGTGCCCCATTTGGAATCTCTACCAATATAATTGCGTCAAAATCTTCAAGTTGAGGATATTATATGGCCTTGTGTGAGAAATAATAATACGAGCACATAAGGAAACCTATAATTTTGAAACTTAATGGTGCATATAACTATAAAAGTAGCCAAATATGATAAATTTTGCACTTTAAAAAATGGTCATTTATTTGTAAGTACTAAAAAATGCATTGTAATCTAAAAGAAAACAAAATATAGAGTATATGTATTACCTACTATAACCTCTCCAAATATTCATTTTTTTATATATCTTTTAACAAACAACCCAACTTCACCTTGAAAATATGAACAACTACATCTGGCTTATCTTTTAGTTTAAGATCAATTAGTTCAATAAATATGGTAATTTTTAGATATTTTTAGATTACATGTGAAAGTTATAAAAATGCCTAAATAATCGACCCATCTACATATATGGTCATTGCATTTTAATTATTTGTAATCATGTCTCTTACACCTCCAGTAAATGAATAATGTAAAATTATTCATCTTTCGATGGTAGATGGCTTAGCCTCACCTTAATAGAGTGCATCTGCCAAGCTACTATATAAATTAAATCACAATTACCTTTGGTGTGCTCAAATATATCTCATTCTAGCAAATTCGACCATAATGTATACATCGATAATAAGTTTTTGGAAGAGCCTTCGAGAATATAAAACTATTTATGATTCCAACAATCTATCATGTAGATGGAAAACAAATAATTCCCTAATGCTTACTTTCTAATGCCCAACATTTCTATCTCCATTACGAACATTAAAAATGTTATCTTCTCTATAAACATCCTCACTATAAGGAAAACGCAATGAATATTGTAGGCTAATGTATGACGGATGAAAAATATAAGGATCAAACTATGTTTCAACAATATATCTCCATGATCCATTAATTCATCAAAATCACCAACAACCAATCCAACAACTTTAGACACTATCGACAAATTGTGTTATTTTACACCACGACCCTGTCTATTAATAAGCCTCAATCTTACATTTGAACAACCTTCACTAATAAGTTTATATGAGACCATTTAGATTGATTTCTCAAGAACATTATGCTCATCTTTCATAACTTTAAAATAAGAAACAATGCTATTATGAAGATCGTGAATGTTCCCAGAATCCCATTAAATGGAAAGAAATCACATGATGTTAAATACTTGTGTAATGGAGGACTATTATAAAAAAATCATGGTAACAAACATAAGTCGATGGGTGGAAACTTAGGCCTACCTAACATATTTTATCTTATTAGACACTTCATTCTCTGTATCATAGATATAAAGTTGTGCAAATTTTAGAGGAAATCCATTTACTGATAATAGGCTCCCAATCAAGTGAAATTTTTGACCATGTATTCTAAGCACAATAGGAGATTTTCCTATATTAAATCTATTTTTAAATCTTCCTCCTATCGAATTAAAGCCTAAAATCTTGGTGTATAAGTTAAAATTTCAAATTTAGTGCTTAACCCTATCCATTCTTTTGAATACTAACTCATATAAAACATCTAGTGTTCTAACTGTTGATATCGTGATTTTACCTTGCATTCAACACATATTGTAATTCATATCATGAGGATGATAATCTTTACATGTCCTCTCTTCATACCAAAAAATGTGCACAACATAATGGGAAAACAAATATTACATCATCAAAATATAAATAATTTGTACAAAAATGTGCAACCACAAACAAAACTCATGATATCAAAGGTAGAATGTCTCTCATATATCTAGTAGTAAAAAGTGCACTTTTCTCTTAGAAAAATAATACTTTCGTTTCACAATGAGCTACAAACACCCGCGCGCAGCACATGTATGTATGTATGTATGCAAAATATATAGTGGGAACATTTCTATAGAAGTGTTTCCTTTATTGCTTTTCAAATCATCATAAAAAAAACAATCTCAATTAACATAAGTAATAAAGCTAAAATTCACCATCATTGATAGGTAAAAGGAGAAAATAACTCACTAAAAACTTTATCATAATTTACTTCACTAAACCTAATATTTTTCCTCCTTAGTTGGTCATAAATGTATATAAGAAATAATTAAACAAAACCATTGGTAAAGAAAAACTAATAATGTTTATGTTGAATATCAATAGTATACGGGGTTCGGATAACATAAAGCATTAATCCATTACTAAGGTAGCATCACCATTGTGTTCCATGTGACTGGAACAAACACCTAATGGGTTGGCAACTTCGAGTGCAAAATGTAATGAATTATGAGCTTCAAGACATGTGGAACTTGTAATACCATATTATAATATTGTGATATTTTTTAAGGGGAAAACCAATTGTTAGTATTGCTATATATATATATATATATATATATATATATATATATATATATGCTTGTGTAATAGTGAAGATAAAATAAATGAAAAATATTGAGCAAACAAACCATTTATAATTGAATCTTCAAATGATACATGACAATGTTGTTAGCACTCCAGGTTGATGGTTCATTGATTTCTACAGTAGTAAAAGTAGAATTAGTATAGTAATATGTTTTATATATGTTGGAAATTACATGTAAGTTAAACATGGTATTTTTGTTTAAAATTTATGTATTTATATATTATCACTTTATGAATTATAGTTTCATTTTTTCATTTGAAAAAAAAAACACAAATATATTAAATTTTTAGACAAAAATAAAGCCAAAAGTATCATTTTCATACTATGTTTATTAGTTCCTTTTTACCCCCTAACAAAAATTCCATTATGAATGATAGGTCGGCTGCATAAGGCATAACCTTCTTGTGGCCCAACAATAAGCCCAAATTTATAGACCAAATTTACGCACCACTATATAGAGCAAACTTTAGCAAATTGATATTTACAAATGATAAGTATGGATTTTGTTGACCTCATAGCCATAGGGTTTTAATGTGGTCGTTAAATGTGCATGGTTTATACAAAATCAAATGATTATGAACTCACACAAAACATACATTCAAATCCAAGTAATGATAAGAGAGCAATGAAATTTAGCACTCAATGTATGAAGCTTTCAATTAAGGTTTAAATCACTTTCACATCATGACCAATAATTATCACACCAAACAATACCTCAAGACTTTTGTGCTTAAATGGTATATTCATATCTTAAATTTTAGTTTTTAGGTTTGATTTGTACATGTGTTTGATCCTTAAGCCTTGTGAAATTCTTCTTTAAATATGTTTTTAAAATCTCTTTAAAATCTATATTTGAAAAGGTTTTTAAGTAGTTTTAATTTGGAAAACATAAATTCTCTAAAAATCAATACAGATATTGATTTTCTTCAAACATCAAATGGTTATTAGGTTGAAAAACACATTTTATAGAATCCACAAAGTAGTTGAATAACCCATGAGAAATTTGGGACAACAATTGATTGGACTCATGTGTTTATCTTGACCCTTAGCTTGTTAAAATCCTTTAACGTGTCTAAGTATAAGGTACCACTTGATTAGTCCAAGGCACCAATTTATTAGATAGCCTTGAAAAAATCTTGCTTTATGTTTTTCATTTAAATACTTTGATTTTATCTTAAGTGTTCACAAAGTAGTTGACTAGCCGTATAGGACCAACCCATTAGCATGTTCAACGGCTAGTTTTAATACTCAAATGATAATAATTTACTAAGAAGAATTTAGAGACCATTCAATTGGTTCTTCAACATCAATCGACTAGTCTATATGTTTTGTGGGGAAAAAATATATCCATTAAGCCTTCATTTATTGCATTAAATGCAACTAATGGCTTTATTATTTAAAGAGGACTGTAAAATAGTTTTGTTTCAAATTTCAAAACACTTTCTCTAAGATCCTTTATTACACTCATTTAATTCTTTCATGTATTCTCTCATAATTTGTTAAGAATTCAAATTTAAATTTTCATATCTTGAATCCTCTTGAGAATTAGTTTGTGCTCAAATGTTAAACACATTAGTTAGAGTAAAAAACACTTTCATGTATGTATCACCTAACTAGATCACATCTTATCAATACTTATAAATTTCATATATGGGACTTTTAGATATGATTTCATTATAATCACCGTAACAACTCTTAAAAAATTGATTATCAAGAGGTATTATGTGTCTAGCATCTCTGGAAGTGGTCATTAAGTTTGTATGCTAATACACCTAGAAAAGAGTAACCAGGATAAGTTTAAAATCATCTCCTGGAAGATTATTATAATTGTAGGTCCATAAACCAAGATAGGAGTAATCATCATTAAACATGCAATATAGTTTCAAAATCCAAAAGATAAAATCTTTTGGTAGTGGATATACAATAACCTATCTTAAGTAAGTTTATACCACAACAAATATTAGATTCATATAACATCCCCAAATTTTACTACTAAAAAAATTATTTATAAAAGAATTACATAATCTAAAACAAAAAACACAGAGGTGTTATGCCACATTCAATATAGAGAAGTTACTTGTTATACCCAATCCATGTTGGATACAAAGCTAATAGTAACTCATACCAAAATAAATTGTAGGAATCACTTGGCTTGATGATATAATATTACAAAACTAAAAAAGTGAAGAGATTAAATAGACTATGTTGAAAAGAGATTTACGAGATGAAACTCCAAAAACAAAGCAATGCATAACACTCACGTGCATTCTACTAATGATACAAGATAACATAAGGATGCAACCATATTAAAGTCCATACTTAAGTGATCATACATTTTTAGTCACCTAGTCACTTGAGTTTAGGGATCCCATTATTCAATAAACAATGGATCGGTAAAACAAACATAATGAACCCTCCAAGAAAGAGCACACTTGGGCAACCATGGGTTTAAACTTCTAATCGTTAAGTATGCATATCCTCTATAAGCAGGTGGAATAGATAATATATAGTATGTCTAGGGTCACTCCAATTATCACAACAATCAGGAAAAGTATCATATGAAGCACCTTGGTCCCGAATCACATGATATTCCATTTTAATTATTAGTGTATTATTCATTTAGTAGCCATCAATTATCACATAACACTTTATCACATGTCTTACTTGTCATCATAATACTTCACCTATATCTTACAATTCTTATCATATTGGTAACTATCTTATTATTTATTAAATAAAAGATTCATAAAATGCATAACATTTATATCATCTCTATTCATTTCTCATTTATATGAATTCTTTCTAACACTTATACTCATAAAATGAAATTAGGAGTATACTAAGGTTAATTAATGAAAACTCCACATAAAATAACAACCGAGGAATTCATATATACACTAAAATAATACTTAAGGATAACATAAATAAATGAAGCAAGCCACTTAATTCAAGGGTTTTACCTCAAAAATCCCTTATCCTAAAGTTAAACACGGCATAAGAAGATTATATTAAAGGTAAAATAACCAAATTGTCTTTGTTGATCCTAAATATTTTCTCAAGCACATTTAACCACAAATTAATATAATTATTAACCAAATTCAAGAAAACACCTAAATACCACATATTAAATATTATTAAGTCAAAAATTGGGAATTAAACTCAAAATTAAGCACAAAAAATAGCAACTTCCCTTAAGATTTTCTATGCTCATTTTAAGCCTCTTTTAACTTAATTAACTATTTTAGACAAACCAATACTACTCAAGGTTAACCACAAAATATTATAGTTACCTTACTATCTTAGGACTGATTTAGAAATTTTCAAGGGACAACATCATACGAAAAATATCAAAATACCCCTACTTTACTCAAAACTTCTTAAAACTTGATTTAATCACAACTTAAGTTAAACAATTCCAAATTAAGACTTATAATTTATTAAATTGTATGTAAAGGACTTAATGAACACAATGGAGCCCACTAATTTTACTAAAACCCACTACTATTACCATTTTACCCCAAATAGTGCACACATTTGAATTTTGCTAAACATGCCCTTAACTCCATATTAACCCAAATGCATGGCAATACCACTAAATATCGGTACAAATATATTAAGCATTTCATGTAATATTTAACAAAATAATCATGCATAAATATGCACCTAACATTTTAACATGCTCTCTACTTGCCATTTTCACATAAAATGACAAAAACGCATAAACCATGAATATATTCATAGAAGATAAAATCATGTTAGATCATAAAATAACATGTCCCACATGGTAGTAAAATACAACATAAATTATTATATGCTCATATATAATTACTTTTTAAACTAAAATTACACAAAATTTCTATATCCTAATACTAAGAAAAGTTTACCCAAATGCTAAGATTCTAGCAGGCCAAATAAAGTAGTATCCACTACCTCCTTCTACCGCCTCTTGATCATCTTTAGACAATTAATACAAGAGGTTAGTAATGTTAAAATTTACATTGGAAAAAAATAAGGATGAAGGAGATGATGTTGGGGGCTAGAAAAATGCAGTACACGACCACCCTAAACATCACCTAAAACTCACCACCACAAGCCAAGAAATTAGAGGAACAAAAGGAATTGTTGTGGATGCTATGGAGACCAATGAAACCTAAGGGAGGAGTGGAGGGAGGTGGCATAGAGCGGGACACAAGATCATCAACAAGCCATGTAATATTTTGTTGTAGTAGTCCATGCAACACTAACAACACAAATTGTGGTAGGGAGTGGAAAGTTGAGGCTAATACAGGGGACCAAAGCCACAATTTGAGGAGCATGGTTGGGTGGTTATCATATTATGAAATTCAATAATTCAAAAAAACCAAAAACCAAAAACCAAGAGAAAAGGTTAAAAAACGAAGTAACTAGAAGCATCAGAAGTAGGTAACTCAATCGGCTTGCCTATCAGTTACAACATGAACTAATAGAATGAGGGAAAGGTCGGAAACCTAGGTTGGAAACTCAAAAATGGAAAGTTCATCATAATATACACACGGTCCTTTATAGCTAATCAAGTTGGTGAGAGCTTCATTAAGTTCCCCCCTTTGATGAATCCAGGGTAACAACCAAATGCTTTTCCTTTTTCTTCTCAAGACCAATTTTAGTGATTCTCTATGTATCTTAAACAAATAACAATATGAAGGTACTTTAAGAGATGATTATAAATGATGTATTTTGGTAAGGATATTTTTAAAGATGAATGGATAAACATACTCTACCTTTGGATCATTTAACCATAGTAATTAAGGCACCAAAAGTAGAGGTTTCTAGGGGATGAATTATGGGCCTTTTACTGTCCTTAGATAGGTTTGGGCGAACAACCTTTTGACGTGTTTTCCACTCATCACATTATACAGATAAAATGATAAAACTTAATTAGCTAGCTGACTTACAAGATTAATAAATGGAAGTGATTGATGAAGTTGGAGGAAAGTATTTACTAGTGTAAAAAATCTACCTAATCTTTTTAAGGCGGTTAGGTTTCTCACAACCTCATTATTATTGATTATATGACCATCCCATACAAGCTTATCAAACCATTCTATGTTAGATTTTAGCCCCAATGAGAAGGGTGGAGACTCCCAAACATCAAAGTTAAGTTTCCCCAATTTGGGGAGATTCCACTTGACATCTCCTTGAACAAAAAAAATGTTGGGACTTCTACCTTTTCATAGAGGACCAGGGCTTATTATTATTATTATTATAAATTTATGATCCCTCGTGTTTGAATATAATAGAAAACCAGGGCAACAAGGTAACTTAGAAATTGAAAATAAATGTCTAAACAACTCTATCATTCATCAAACGTCTACCAAATAATACTAATATAATAATATTGCCACCATCCTCTAGGCAATGGGGACAAATTGTGTATGACTTAGACGATAATCACAAATACATTTTCTAATGAATGGGTGTCGAGGTAGAGGCACCCCGGTATATAGAGCCTCGACATATAACATTATGCATTTATTTGAGGGACTATTAGCTAAGTTTGATGGAGAAAGCTAGATCAACCTAAGGTTAGGGAAAAAAAAAGTGGTGCTTAAAGATGGCAATGGGTCGGGTCTGAGTCAGGTCTAACAAGAACTAAACCTAGACTCATTTATTTTAGAAGATCCAGACTCGGTGCAGACCTGACAGGTTTTAAAATTTCAGACCCAGACCCATTGGGTCCGTTGGGTAATCGGGTTCTTAACGGGTCCTTAATGGGTCCAGTCATTTTATGTCTAAAAAATCTATTAATTCATGCGGTAAATAGTAATTCTATTGTACGCCTACTAAACTATCATATTTAAATATATAAAAAAATATTTAAACATAACCACCTGCCAAACCCATAAAATCAAAAGCTTAAATTAAATATAACCACCTATTATGTATGCACTTATACTACAACATCGAAACATCCACACAAATCCATTTCGAGCTAATTTAAACAACAATCAATAAGTAAATGACATACTAATAGTAACTAGTAAGTCATTGCTTACTAATACAAACAGTATAATGACATAATGCAATTATACAAACGACAACAAACTAAAAATCAAGTAAATTTTTTTTCAATCAACACAATAGTAGGGTTGCAGGCTTGCAGGACATATCCTTGCCTCTTTGGTCATTGATTCATCGGTAAGTTTACATCAATCATCCTCTTCATCATTTTTAATATCCTAAAAATTTATAAGATTATAAATATTAATTTTAATCGGTGAAATTTTATACAATAATAATATTAAAGTAAAATTAAATAATTATGTATCATATCACAAACGTCAATTACTTCTACTCCATCCTCAGTGTCCGAATCTTCTATCATTGTAGCACATGCATATGGATTCTCTGATGTACCTTTGCACAGTATTAAACAAATAAAAAATAAATTATCTCATATAAAATAAAATATGCAATAAGCTATGATTAAAGAGAGATTAAAATTACCTTTAACGTCTTCAACCATCCAACTTTGTAAACACATCAATGCCTCTACAAATTTTGCATGAAGTCTCAAACAATGGGGAATTACAACTCATCCTACCATGCTAAAAGCACTTTCTGAAGCAACAGTAGAAATGGAAATAGCAAGAATATCCCTAGCAATCTTTTGTAGGTTTGGATACTTGAGGTCATTCTTCCAAAAATTAAGGATATCAAAATGATCACTTTCAGACAATGTATCAATTTCCAAGTAATAATCTAACTCACACCTCACACTTAATTTTATTACTTTAGTTTTCTTAACTAAAGCAAATTCATCCTCCTCATCATCAACGGAAGTTTGAGGTGATGCTCGCTTTAGAAGAACCACCAAGTTCACCAGAATAATCAACAACTTTCTTATGATATTCAACAAAGAGAGCATCAAACATGTTTCTAACCCTATCTAATTCATTATGAGCCTCATCATCATATAATCTCCTGAAATAGTATTCAACACAATCCATTTTGTTTCTAGGATCCAAGATACTAGCAATAGCCAAATCCCATCAATTTCACGCCAATATTTGTCAGAATTTTCAATCATCTTTGATGCCATAGATCTAATGACCTCAACATCACTTTGTATCCAACTTCTCAAAGCAATTCTAATCATGCATACTTTTTGAAAATATAAATTTGTTGTAGGGTACTTTTTTTCGAAGAAAAATACAAGAGTCTTGTAAAAAAGTTCCAACTTCTCACATACAACATGAGCCAAATGCCGATCATCATCACTAGGAACTACAAACTTAAGTCTACCATACAAACTTTTCAACCTTTTAAAGACATATTTATAGGGAAAAGCACTCTGGAGCATCAAACAAGTAGAATTCCATCTAGTTTTACAATCAAGAACTAACATTTTAGAAGTATTGATCTTCAAATATCGACATGAATCCTCAAACTTTTCAATCCTGTTAGGAGTTAAAGTCCAAAATGAGACACAATCTCGAATATTTTCAATCCCCATATTGATCATATTTAATCCATCATTAACTATCAAGTTAAGAATTTGAGCACTACACCTCATATGTAATATTGCTCCACCAAGTATAAGAGACTTTTTCTCAAATTTTCTCAACAAAACTCCCATCATTACATCATTAGTACTACAATTATCAACAACCATAGAAGAGATTTTGCTTTGAAGCCCAAATTGGGACACACAATCTAATAAAACCTTGGAGATAATGCCTTTTGTATGTAGACATGGGACATACGAAAACCTTTAAAATAATAATGAAACAATCATCACAAAATTACACTTAATAAAGCTAAAAATATAATAAATATAATGATAATAATTAAATATTTACCTCAAGGTTCTATGTCACAAATTCCAATCTTCATCAATAAAGTGTGATGGCACGACCATATATCCCTTTTTTTGGTTAGATGCAGTCCACATATCAGTGGTGATTACAACTCGACTCTAATTATGATCCAGCAAATCCTAGATTGTGTATTTCACTTTGAAACAACTTCATCACATCATTCTTCAAAGTATTCCTTGAAATCATCTTAAAGGAAGAATTGAGGCTTTGTACAAATTTCCTAAATCCAATATGGTCAACAATTGACAATGCATACTTGTGCATCACCACCATGTTTATTAATTCCTCCTTGAAATTTCTTGATCAAATGACATATCATTTTTCTGCTTTATATCTAAACTTGCTGAGCCATTGGATTGAGTCTTTATACTCAATTTTTGTTGCTTGACCCCTCTTGACCCAAGCCTCAAATGTATTCTAGAGCAAGTCTTCTCTACATGCTTTTTTAGATGTGAGGTTCCACCAGTAGTTGCACAAGTTAAAATAGCCTTACAGTGATGGCATTTTACCTTGGCCACACCCTTAACTTCAATTCTATCAAAGAAATCCCATACCACTAAAGTGCGCTTCCTATTTTTTTGTGTACAAATAGCATAATCAAGTTCTTGATCTACTTCCTTATCACTTAGGTACCCCTCATTGTTCTGATTTTGAGCATCCTCCATTTTTACATCCAAATCATCCATATACAATGTAGTAAGCTGAAATGAACCAACACGAGTGTCCTTAGACCATGAAAACTTTGAAGAAGCACAATTAGATTCTTGTTCATGTCCCATAACCTGCTAGAATAGAATAAAAAAAATACAATTTGAAGCAACCTCAAGAATAGAATATTATCAAATTTAACCCATGAAATAACTAATAATGATAACCTACCTAAAATTAAAAATAAAAGTTGACATAACTTGTGCATTTTAGAGTTGAGATTTAAGTCTTGTTTTATTCTCTATATTTCCTGGGTTAGCTATGAAAGAGATACATAACCTAATTTAACTATCCTTGTTCAAGTAGATCCCCTCCTTTCTCTCCTCTTGGCTTTCCTTTCTCTAACCATCCTCTATCAATTCATTTTTTTTTCCTTTAGTTTAGCCTCACCCTATACCCTTTATTGTCTTTGTTTCTAGACCATAATCCACAAATGCTACTTTGTTTAGTTTTTATTTAATCCACTATTTGCTTGATCAAACATAATTCACATTAAAGAATTAGGATAACTTATAAGTTGGGGATTCATAATATTCAAATATTCATAATTGAGATTATAATTGAGATTGATAACAATGAGGATCATAACAATATTTATAATACTATGTAGTTGCAAGTTAAGTTATAACTTATAACATATAAGCTTAATTCAAAATTTCAAATATTCCTAATATTCAGTTCAGCTGCAGCCTACAGCAGACTAAGCATAGTGCCAACATCATCTATAGATGTCCAATTGCAAGTTACATCACATATTCACAATTGTGAATTCACACACACACATGGGAGTCGGGACACTAGGCATGCACAATGCTTGTTGGCTGCTGCTCATCAACTCATGGCATGCTCAATTGCCTTGCAGTAATCAGCAATTATTTAGCATAGATAGAGAAACACACACGGGAACAAGTCATAACTTCACCTCATAGGTCAGACAGGTAATTATTCAGCACAGAGCCACAGAGTCACAGACACAGAAACACAAACACAAACACTCACATAATAATATGGGCGCATAGACAGTGGGATGATAAGCAATGACACACTCATTCTTCCTTCAAATTTGAAATGGCAAGCAGTATTCATTATATATTGTAATTGACACACACACATCACTAATCGCACATGGCCACACAGGGGATGGAGAGGGATTGGCCTTGGCCGATTGGTATAGACTATAGAACATACACAAATCACAATGGATGACTCTAATTGAATCAATTAGATATGGGATTCTTTCTGAGCCACTGAGGATGAGGATTGAGGCTGAATTAATTTGAGTTTGACCGTTTAAGGCTTCGACTGCTGCAACTTGATGATGAGGCCACAAGGCTATGTTGTTCGAACTTGCGACTGGATCAGGGCATGAGGATGCTAATGTGACTGCGAGAGGCAATAGAAATGATCGGAGCCGGAGGAGAGCATTGTGACTCATGAGGCTGTGTTGTGCAAACTTCGAACTTTGATTGTTTGAATTCGAACTTGTGAGGCTGCAGAGCACAAGCGTGTGGCCACTGGCCATTGGGTATTGACGTTGCCTTTTGCCGCAGTGGATACCTAGGTGGGGGGAGTCGGGGGACTGGGTGGGTGCAGTGTAGGGTAGCACTATAGTAGGTAGCACACACAGCAGCGATAATGGTAGAAGTAGAAACGTAGAAGCCGCTGAGTTGTAGCAGAGTAGGAAATAGGAATTAGGATATTAGGGTTTAGAGATATATCTATAATTTTTTTTAAAATTAAATGGGTTTGGGTCTAAAATGATAGGATCCAGATCCTGACCCGTTTAGCCAAGCCCAGACCCAAACCCGACCCAGACCTTGTATTAACGGATTGGGTTTGTTAGGTCTGGGTCGGGTCCCGGACCCATTTCCATCCCTAGCGGTGCTTGATACAAAATTGGTTAAGTTGGACTTTCATAATATTTCTCGAAGGAAGAGTGTCCTAGTATTGGGATTGAAAATCAACTATGTCAAGAGGAATGAGAAAGTTAAAAGAGGATAAAGTAGTTGATAAGTTCATGGGAATTAAGGAGGAAAAATTAAAGGTTGAAGGTATAATTGAGGTGTTTGTTGAATGAGATGTAGAGGAATAAAGGGAATGAGCAAGATGCTCAAGATCAAGAACTATCAAAGAGATAGGGGATTTACTAGGTCCCTTAAGAGAACTGGTGTTTAGCATGTTAATGATATGAACTCCACAAGTTTGGCTATTGTCAAGAATTTTGTTCCTTTGTACTCCTCCTCTTATGGCGACAGTGGGATGGGTTTCACAAATATCAATAGAGGGTGACAATAGTGGTGAAGATGGTTCCTTAACAAGAAGGAATAATCAAAAGAAGGGAGATTTGATAAACTACAAAAGGGAGATTGAGAATTTCAACTTTTAGGTTTGAACTTAAAGCAAAAGAACTTAAATCTCCAATGCAAAAGAAAGCACAAAAGGCAAGGAGCTCAAAAAGCAATAAATCTAGAAGTAGGGAAAAGTAGATAAATTGTAGGGGTATACATATAGTGGTAGAAGATAAGTAGAAATACCTAGATTTTGATTCAAATAACAGAGAATTTTTTAGGGTGGGTGTACTCATTAATGAGCATATGTTCCTGAGATTTTACAATAATCAACCAACCAGTGTGATCTCTTGAGAAGACAAAATGTTAGATCATAGCCTTGAACATGACCCCTTTTTTTGCAATATAGCAACGGTAGAAACATATGAACTTCATTACCTAGGAAGTTGTTCCTTTTATACCACATTATGGTAGCTAGGATCATGAGGCCTTTATGACCTAGGAATATTTTCCCTATCAACACATGTGAATAAGGAGGATGAAGCTTGTTTGACATGCCACTTTTTACATTAACTTACTCTTATTCAAATTCAAAAATCAAAATTTGATTAAATTAATGCAGTTATCATTTTGTGTTAGCTTGGTTCTTCTCTTATAGGATTGATCAAGTTGATGCACCCTACATTCTAGTTTGTTTGTTTCCCTTTATGATGTATAATTTTGTTTGATGGACCTTAATGTATAAGTTTTGTTTGTCACATTTTATGATGTATAATTTTTTTCTAATAGACCTTAATGTATAAGTTTTTTCTGTCTCCCCCTTATGACATAGATTGTCTAACATACCTCAATGTATAAGCTTGTAAGTTGCCATTTATGATGTATAGTTTTGTCCTACAAACCTCTTTGTCTCCCTTTATGATGTATAGTTTGTTTAGTGGATTTTATGGAAAGGTTTTGTTTGTCGCCCTGATGATGTATAATTTTTAGGAAGACTAACCTAATGTATAGTTTTAGTTTTTTTTTTGGACATTTAATGTATAGTTTTTTTCATCACCCTTATGATGTATAATTTAGGTTTCCAACCATAATGTATAGTTTTGGATATCCTATGGGCATTAATGTATATGCTTGTGCGTCACCCTTATGATGTATAATATTAGCCGACGAACCTAATGTATAGTTTTTGTTGTTGCTTGGGATATTACTGTTCAACTTATCTACCCCTTGGAAGCAATCGATGAGGCAAATTTATTTTTGAAGGAAGTGATGATATGGGTATTTCCTTAACTAGACAATTAGGTCATTGGACACGAACCCAAAGGATAAGGACTGTCCCTAAAAGAATCTTAGGCTAGTTTAAGATGTTTCACAATCGATCTTATTTGGCCTTGGATTGGCCTCAATCTTTTAGTTCGTAAAGCTTCATTTTTGGGTTGACACATCATGTAACACTCACGACAATTTCCCTATTCTTTACCATATAGTATTCCCTTTCGCTTAATATGATTCAACCTCTCTATATTTAGGGTATTTTAGTCATTTCAGGGACATGAAAAATCATAATATTGTTTTTCCATTTTACTCTATCATCTATCCTCCTTGTTTCCTCCTCGACATCTCATTAGTATTTATCTTTATCTTAATCCTTAAGAATCTATCGATTCACTAAACTCATATAGCACAAACCTTTCATAATAAAAAAATCAGTAATATACGTTCTCTTATAGAATTTAATCTTATGAGGATGATCGTTTGGATTATATTCATTGACGTTATCCTCCACCTTCACATATAAAATTATATGAAAATGTCATTCCCTTAGTGGTTCCTAAAACAATCAAGCCAAACCCCAATCAATAGTGTCACCCTATAAAGAAAATGAAATAATAAAATACAAATTTATGAACTTAGCATTAAAAAAAGTCTAAATAGATTGAGATGGTAAGAAAATAATGAATACCTTATAATCATGGAATATAACCATTATTGATTTGATTTTAGAATCGACAATACTTTCCATGATAAAGGTACAATCGATCCTTAAATGCAAATATAAAGGATGGTTTCTACATTAGATATCACTCACTGTAGACCACCTTAGAGCCATTTCTCACTAAAACATTTGTTAGAACAAAATGTGAACAATTATATATATATATATATATATATATATATATATATATATATATTGTAACACCCCCAAAATTCACTACTGAAAAATTTCGTTAATTAAAAGGAAACTAGCGGAAGCAAATTAATAAACCGTTAATTTTGGGAGTATTACCGCCACACTTAGTACCAGACCGGTTCACTCATAGCGTTCCAGTACTAAGTGCTAAGGCTAAAGAAAAATGAAATACAATTCGCAAGAATTTCAACATACTTAAATCAGAGTAGCGTATCAAACGTTTACATGGTTACAGTATCCACATATACATTTACAACCAGAGATTTCAGAGAGAGAAAAAAAACCCTAGTAGTTCCGGATGAGACCTTACTCTCTTTCCCGTTGCCCACTTGAGTAGCACCTGAAAAGACCTGCAAGGGACACTGCCCATTGAATAGGCAGGGGCCCCACGAATGGAACCCTTCAGTACTACGGTACTGAGTAACCCTTTAAAGTCCCACTTAAAAGCAGGCCCGCAATGTAACACATGAAACAAGCTACATACATATATAATAAATTCACACCATTAACATTCCCATAGCATATCAATGTATCGTTACGAACAATCGGTACTTACGGTCTTAAGCCATGTCATAATGTAACTCAAAACAATCAGGCCTTAAGCCACTGTTCCACTATAAGTAATTAGTACTTGCCCATAATTTTATTCACATACATAACTAATTTTATTGAGCTCGGGACCCCCCACTATTATTGCCGGTGGACCGGAATATATATAAAATCATCATCCAGGGCACAACGCTCTTGGCCACTATTATAACTGATGGACCGGGATTTATAACGAATCATCATCCAGGGCACAACGCTCCTAGCCACTATTATAACCGGTGGACCGAGACATATAAGAATCATCATCCAGGGCACAACGCTCCTGGCCACTATTATAACCGGTGGACCAGTACTGTAACACCCCCAAAATTCACTCCTAAAAAATTTTTTTTGAAAGGATAAAGCGGAAGCTAGGAGAGAATTTGGGGAATGTTACCGCCATATCTAACACAAGATAAATGTCCACCATCTATCTTATGCTAGATGCAAGGCTAAAACCTGTCAAATAAAACTTCAAACATCAATGCCGTAAGGATAAACTCCCACAAGGAGATATCCACAGACAGATGGCAAATGAATCAATTCACTAAATAAAATCATCGCTGAATCAATCAGCGGAACCTGTGAAATAAATCCGAATTTTAAAAGCTTATCAGAGTACGAGAAATTGAAAGTTAATTACAATACTCTTGAAATTTTAAATACAACACTTGAAACTTCCAAATAAAAATACAATCAAACAAGACAAATCCCGATATATCAAATTCCGAATTGCCTACTCTCTCAAGCCAAGTCTTCCACCCAAAACAATATATGAACTCAAACCTGCACAAGAAGTCTGCTCCCCACCATCAGTGGATCATCACAGGACCCATTCAATCAAGGTAGCATCAGTACGGGTCCGGTACTGAGTAAATCAATACTACCAAACTCATGGAAGGAATCATAAAACACATAAGATACAAGCGTACAAGAAATCACAATAGCATGCTAAGTAACACCAATCTAACAATCTAATGATAATCATTATTACATCTAATTTTATTTATTTACGATGAGTTCAGGGACCCCACTATTCTTAAACCGGTGGAACGGTCTGAAGCACCTCTCGGGGACAACACACCCGAGCCACTATTATCATCCGGTGGAACGAATCCTACACCTGGTCCTGACTCACGTAATCTTCCACTTTAAATAATTAGTGTCTTATTCATTACTTAATTCATACCATATTCTTTTTCACGATGAGTATAGGGCCCCACTATTCTTAATCCGGTGGAACGGACTGAAGCACCTCTCAGGGACAAGTCACCTAAGCCACAATTATCATCCGGTGGAACGGATTCTACACCTCCCAGGGCAAAACGCTCCTGAGCCACTATTCTGAACCGGTGGAACGGCTTGAAGCACCTCTCGGGGACAAGACACCCGAGCCACTATTATCGTCCGGTGGAACGGACCCTACACCTCGGCCCAACTCACGTGATCTTCCACTTTAAATGATTAGTATCTTATTCAATGATTTTAACCGACCGTAAACTAGGCCCACATAAATAAGTCCATGACATAAGAATACAGCATAAGGTATCAAATAGTTTCAAACCCATACTCAATCATTCACATACTCAAATACATACCATATTCAAACATTATACTAACACGCATTTGTATTGAGGCTATAAATTTGTACATACATACATTTACAACACAGAACACATAATACGCTTGACATGATTAAATAATAGATAGGCATACTTATCACCTTCTACTTCAAACAGACATACATCCAAATTCAGCCATAAGTAAAGGTAAGTAATGACTTACCTCAATCCGAAGCTAACTAAGCAAATTGAGGCAGAGGGAGAGCTATCGAAAGCTCGACAATCCATGAGAAAGTTTTCCTAGATCGCCGATAGAAATCGGAACTAGGTTAGAAACTATCTTATCAATTAATAATTCACATATTATAACAAAATCAAGACAAACGACCTTTCTTGAAAAGCGTGTCCAAAACTTAGGACTCAAGAACATAGCTCTATTAAGATTTGAGATTAAAATATAAATCAAATGATTTAAAACCGAAAGACAGAAATCGATTTGATAAAAGACACACAACACAAACAATTTTATAAAACCATCCCCGAAGATTAGGGTTTTTAAATGCCTAAACTACGAATCGACCAAATCACATTTATTATCTCAAATTGGTAGTTTTAAAACACAATTAAACTAATTTTAGATAAATCTAGAAAATCAATTTCAACAAAACAATCTTCTGATTAACCAATTCAAGACGATCCGTTTTCAAAATTAGGGTTTTAAAGTCCACGACACAAACTCAGGTCATTCAAATCAATTAATTCTAATTAAAGGTATTAGAATACAATTAGGATCATTTCAACTATTTATACAAACTTAATTTTAGAAAAACAACTATACACAAGATCAATTTCATAATCTCACTTGAAATCTAGGGTTTTAGGCCCGAAATTACAATTCGGTTGAATTCTATTAATTTAATCAAATTGAATATTTAGAAATACAATTAAAGACATTTTATAACATATCAAATAATCAATTGATCAAAACCAATAAAAGAAATACCTAATTTATCATAATTAGGGTTTTTGAGCCCGGAACGCAAATTCGATCAATTCTTACTAAAATATATAAATTGATGGTTCGGAAATGTAATTAAATATATTCTAATGTAATTTATATAGTCAATTGAATAAAATAGCCTGATTACACAATCCAATTTAAACCCGCGGGAGTTTTGACCTAAAAATCCAATTCCAATTAATTATGCACAATTTTCCCAAATCAACACTTCCGATATGAAATTAAATACATTTCAAACGATATTGTAAAATCAATTGAGCGAAACGACTCAATTACGCGACCCAATTTCATTACACAAGAATTTTGACCTAGGAATCGAATCCCGATTAATTCTGCATAAATTTCTCAAATTGACGGTTCCAACGTAAACTATACAATTAACATATCCAAATCAATCTTACAGCATATAGATACATAATACAACAATCAATTTAGCTTTTCATAAGCTAAATCACATTCAATTAATCAAATCCAATATTAGGGTTTTCGGAAATTTATACCAAACGAAAATCAACGAATCGGGACAAGGGAAGGCCGGAGGAGCTTCGTCAGAGACCGGGGGTGGCTCGCCGGTGGTCGGGAGACGTCGACGGTGGGCGGGCGGTGGCGGCACGACCTGCACGGTTGCTGCTGCTGTGCGCTGCTGCTGGTGGCGCGTAGCTGCTTCGACGGCTCCTGCTGCGGCTGTTGCGCAGCTGCGGCGTCGTCGGTGGTGGAAAGGGGCAGCAGGTTGGAGGTCGACGGCCGGCGAAGGAGGAGCAGGGAGGAGGAGGTCGGGGCTGGGGTTTCTGGGCACAGAGAACAGGGAGCACGGGAAGGAGAGAAGAGAAGAGGAGAAAGAGGAGAAGAGAAAAGGAAAAGAAGAGGGGGGCATCGGGGCACCAGCGGGTTTTTTTTTTTTTTTTTTACAAATACAAGTATAAAATAAACTATTAAAAATTTAAAAATTATTATTGGGAGAATTTTACCTAATATTCATTAAATGAAAATTATTTCGTAAGGTTCCGAAAGCTAAACATTAGTAAAAAGGCTATATAAAGAATTTCGGAAACATTTTCAGAAAAATTTACCAACGAACATAAAAATTTGTATTATTTACGGAAATATATTATAAGACCTCGAAAAATCATTTCAAAGCATATAATAACATATTTAAGCCGAATTCGAATAAACCGAGACTAATTTAAATAATTTCTGAAATCGGTTTTCCGCAACCCAAAAATCGTAAAACGGGAGAAAATTGACTCTGGAAAGAAATTCATAAATAATTTCCGAAAAACCTTCTTAATTTAAAACTTTCTGAAAATATTAAAGATTTCTGAAAATGAATAAATTTAAAGTCGGAAATATTTTCTACAGATAAAATCATTAAAATAACTTTAACTATTTAAACATAAATTTTATAATTTAAATAATATATTTCGTTAACGAATTATAACTCCAAAATAAAGTCGTAATCACACGACGAAGTTATAATCGAAAACGAATCTAAAATATTAAAATCAAAACACGAGAAAGAACGAAAATATATATTTTTAACCGAAAATCGAAATCATAAGAATATAATAAAATCATGGTCGTGAACGAATTCATCTAAAATGGTTCGCAACGACAACAATTAATTAAATTCAAATATGAATTCGAAAACGTCGATAAATCCATAAAACGAATCAAAATTAAAATAATTAATTGTTTACATCAAATTACGCTAATAAAATCATTGGGCTTAATAAAATTAGGTTTCAAAAATCCGGGGTATCACATCAATCATATTTATTTGCCTCGAACGGGAGATCAATAACCCGGGACACAAAGGTACACCGGTCGTACCGGTGCATATTAGCTACACAGTACCCTTCAACCACGAACCCAAGGACACAAAGGTACCCTGGTCGTACTGGTGCATAAAGCTAACTCAATACCCTACCGACAAGGACACCTAATCCATAAGTATGCATACCCCCTAACTAGGTCCGTAGAGCTAGAAAGAGTAAGATATAGGGCCTGGCTGGGGCACAAAGGCACACCAGCAAATACCAGAATAATCGTGGACTAAACCACGTCCTTAGGGTAGCGACCCCTAAGGAGTCACCATTCCCGATCTCGTGGTCATTCACTTTAAATATTAGTGTCTTAATTAAAGGTGATCACAAAGGCACGATAACCAGATACTTATTTACTTTCAACTATTATGATATCATTAGTCGTTTCTTATTCAGAGGGTTATCCAAGCTATCACAAAAAAACCATTAAGGCCATACCAATTATCAAACACTCTTACTTGGCTGATCAGCCTTATTTAAATCACATTATAACATTCCACAATCACAACAACAAGTTAGGTACAAATTACTTATTTACCCCCTTACTCATGTAATTACTAAATCATCCCTTCCTTACTTGACAAATTACCATATTGCCCTTAAGGTGGCATAATTACCAAATTACCCCTCTATTGGTTTATGTTACTAAGTTACCTCCTACGCTCTTTAGATCACCATTCACCCTTCATAATTATTAACCTTAACATATTTCCCTTTTTGGTTGGTTAAATTACCAAATTGCCCTTCTCCTTCGTTATAATTACTAAATTGCCCTTGAGTTGGATACATTACTAAATTACCCTCCTTCATTATCAGAATTACTATTTTGCCCCTTTAGTTGGTTAAATAATTATTACTTTACCCTTTAATCGGCTAAATTACCAAATTGCCCCTTTAGTGGGATAAATTACCAAATTGCCCTTCCCTTTTATCATAATTACCATTTTACCCCTTAACCATTATGATTGCCATTTTGCCTTTTTCAGTTATTATAAATACCATTTTAACCTTGTACATAATTACAATTATCAATTTACCCTTCTTTATAATTATAATTACTAATTTACCCTTCTCAATTATTAATATTACCATTATGCCCTTTAGTTAGTTAATTTACCTAATTACCCTTCTCTAGTATCATACATTCACACTTATCCAATTACCCATCTATAATCCTAATTTAATTACTAAATTATCTTTAATCGTTATCATAATTACTAAGTTACCCCTTACTCCCAAGTTTACCATAATATCCTTTTATTTACAAAATTACCCTTCTACCCTTTACTTTCAAATTACCATAATATCATTTTATTTATGAAATTACCCTTCTACCCCTTACTTTCAAATTACCATAATATCCTTTTATTTATGAAAATTACCACCATACCCCTTTTACTTGTAAAATTACCATAACACCCCTTTTTCTTTTCAAATTACTATCTTACCCTTTACATCCAAAATTATCATTTTTATCTTTCCTTACCAATTTACCATTTTCCCCTTCTTTTCCAAAATTACCATATTAACCTTTTACTCACAAAATTACCGTCATACCCCTCACTTACAAAATTACCGTGTCGCCATTCACTTATAAAATTTACCATATTACCACTTACTTATGAAATTACGATTTTGCCCCTCTACCTCCAAAATTACCACTTTACCCTTTTCTCCAAAAATTACCATAATACCCTTCTTCTCACAACTTACAATTTTATCCTCTTACTTATAAATTATCATTTAACCCATTTCTTTTAAGATTACCAAATTACCCCTTTGCTCACAAAATTACCAAAACACCCCTTTCACTTATAAAATTTCCATTTAACCCTTTGTTGCACCATTTTTACAAATTTACCCCCACTACATAAAATACCACTATTTACACTCTATTCTTATCATTTAACTCCCCCAACTTATCATTAATCAACATAATACTCATTAGCAACTACATACATTAGATCACATACTTCATAACCATAATTACTAGAATACCCTTAGATAATATTATCATTCATGCCTTAGCAACATAATACATCATAAACAAGCATTTAACATTTCCACCAATAATCAACCTTTTCCTTAATTATCATACCCACACATGGCACAAAGCTATCATGCATTTCCCTTTTTCTTTCAATAAATGTAAACGACCATTTATATATCATGCTTGGCTCACAAAACATACATAAAATCATAATAAAATTCCTAATGTGCTAGCATACGTTTCCATGCATTTAAGGGAGGTTTAACGATTACCTTAATCCCGCAAAAATATCAAATCTTACCAAGCATAATTAGCAACTCAACACCTAAAAATAACATCCATCATTATTATGTTAGAAATAAGAAATTAAAAAGGATAAAACTTTATAAAAAAATTTATTTAACAATAAAACACTTTAATTAATTATTAATATACCTCAAAAAATTCCAAATTGAATCCAAAACAAGGGGGAGCTCACGCTGCATGAGCAGCGTGAGTCTCATGTAGAAATGAGAGGTGAAAGGGTTCGAAGGGGGGTTAAGGAAGCAAGATTTATTATTTTCGGGTTAGGGTCTTTAGGCTAGAAAAGAAGGTGGTTAGGGGAGGTTCTAAGGCAGGGGAATGGTGCAGAAGTGAAGAGGGGGTGTTGATGGCGGCTAAGGTTGGTTTCTCGGCGGCAGAAGGCGGCGGAGACGGCGGCGGCAAGGCGGCGAAGATGGCTGGCGATAAGGGGAAAAATGGGGAGAAAAGAAAGAAGGGGTGGAGAAGGGAGGAAGTGTAGGGCTCAAGGGGGCGGAATGGGGGTGCAGGGCAGTAGGGTGCGGCGGTCGGAGCGGCGGACGGCGGCGGTGCAGAGAGAAAACAGAAAAAAAATGGAAAGAAGGAAGGAGAGAGGAGGGAGCTCGGGGGAAGGAAGATGGCTCGAAAATGGGGCAGGAAAATGGACGATGGGGAGAAGAAAAAGAAGAGGAAGGGTGAGGGGTAGATGGCAGTGCATAGGGTGGTAGGGAGGCGGTAGGGTGGCAGGGAGAGGGTGGCGACGGGGAGGAGAGACTGCAACCATGGATAGGGTGCAGGGTAGCTTGGTTCGAAATAGGGGAGAAGAGGACGGGTTAGGGAGAGGGAGTAGCAGGGGGCAGGTGCGGTGGCAAGCGGCGGCAGTCGCAGGTGGTCGGGCGGCAGCTGCAGGTGGTCGAGCTGCTGTCGACGCTTGGGGAGAAGAAGAAAGAAGAAAGGAGGGCTGTGGCGGCTGGTCGGGAGAAGGGAAAGCAGGCAGGCCGACCAGTCTAGGGGGGAAAAGAAAAAAAAAAGGGGAGGCCGGCTGGGTCAGGTGCGCGGGAGAGAAGGGCTGAGGGGGGAGAGGGAGAGGTGGGCCGAGGCCCACTGTGCGGGAAGGGCTGGCCTGGGTGTGGCAGCCCGAGGGAAGAAAAAAAAGAAAAAGAAAGGAAGAAAGAGGAGAAATGGAAAAAGGGCAAAAAGGGAAATGAGAAAATAGGAAAAATAAAATAAATTAATTTATAAAATCATAAATGTATTATTCTTGATAAATTATTTAATTTAATAATTTAATTCATTATAATCTAATATATTAATTTAAGAAGGATAAGGTTAGTAAAATGTTGGTTTGGAAAATTATTTAAATAAAATAATATGGTAAATAGCAAAATATTTATTTTAAATTTATTAAATACTCTTACCCGAATTTACGTACTCTAAAATCCATAAATAATTAAAATAAATAATTTAAAAAGCAACTATTAATTTAAATAAAAGTTATTTATTAAAATATAGGTTTTCGAAATTTTGGGGGGATTACATATATATATATATATATATAGGGGAAGGGTCACATACAAACTATTACTAATATTCAAACATAAGAACCAATCTCATCAATTAGATCAAAATTTAATCACATTCAAGATTTTATTAATACCAAACCAAAAAACTAATCCAAACCTCTAAAACTGTCAATTATACAAACCCTAAACCCTCTAAACCCTACACCATAAACCCTCAACCCTCAACCCTCTAAACCCTAACCCTAAACCCTAAACATAAACCCTAAACCCTCTAAACCCTAAACCCTAACCCTAACCCTAACCCTAAATCATAAACCCTAACCCTACACCCTAAACCCTAAACCCTCTAAACCCTAAACCATAAACCATAAACCATAAACCCTCTAAACCCTAAACCCTAAACCATCTAAACCATAAACCCTAAACCATAAATCCCAAACCCTAAACCCCAAACCCTCTAAACCCTAAACCCTAAATCCTAAACCCTAAACCCCAAACCCTCTAAACCATAAACCCCAAGCCCCAAACCCTAAACCCTCTAAACCCTAAACCTCAAACCCTAAACCCTAAGCCATAAACCTCCAACCCTAAACCCTAACCCCTCTAAACCCTAAACCCCAAACCCCAAACCCTAAATCCTCTAAACTATAAACCCTAAACCCTCTAACCCCCAACCCCTAAACCCTAAACCCTCTAAACCCCAAACCATAAACCCTCTAAACCCCAAACCCTCTAAACCCTAAACCCTCTAAACCCTAAACCGTCTAAACCCTAAACCTAATCCCCAAACCATACAAACCCAAACCTCAAACCCACTAAACCCTAAACCATATAATTTCCATCCAAAGGCACACATGTTTCAACAAAAGAAAAAAAAACATACTAATTAAATATACATTCATTTAATTATTCAATATGAGAAGGAAAATAAATCCTCTATGATTCGAAATTTGACAATTCCTTAAAATTAAACCTTACACAAGTCTGAAAAAAAAATTCCATTATCGTCTAAACTACAATGAAAATCATCAATGACCAATACCTTCATAAAGTTGAAAAAAAATTTACATCCAACTCTGGCCTTCCATTCCAAAATCTTCCATTCACATATAAAAAATTGACATTAGTAGTGCTGAGAACAAGCTATTAAGGTCACTCGATGTGTCGTGCATGCCTGCTAACATAGCTACACATATCATGCATCCCTATTACACCGTATTCACTATGATTATCTATTAATAGTGATATCTCTGTAGTATTTTTAAAAAGAGAATTAGTCAATATTGCGTCAAAAAATTAAATAAATAAAACTTAAGAATAAGAATAAGGAGAACCCAAAAATAAAGTTTCATTCCAAAGTTAACTAACAATACACTGAAGCCAAACTAAGAACAGGATCTAAATGAACTACAAACATATATGATTAATGAGATACCTTCAATAATCAACACTAATCAGAGTAACATTACTCTGATTATTAATCAAATAACATATAGCCATCCTATTAAGGCTAACACTACTCTGATTATCACTCTGATTAGTAATCAGATTAACATACAACCACCTAACAACACAAAAATTACTCTAATTATTACCAATTAGAGTAATCAGACTACCATACATCATTACTAACATGTACCGGCATTGCCATCAAAAACAATTATCAGAAAAAAAAAACATATACGAATCAACAGAACATAATCAAAATTGACAAACCTAAATCTATTTATCCTTGCCGAATCCAGCTGAAGGCCAATCTCGTGACTTTACTACTGCACATCGACACAACAATCGGAACAAAAAATTGAGATAAAAATGAAGAGATGCACAAAAATATGACACACACATACCATAACTCTCGCTGTGTTACCAGATCTATGTATCGACGAAACCAATTTTTTTTAGCTGAGGTAGATCAAAAATGTAAAGAGGCAGCTTCGACGGACATATATGACGATGATGGAGCGAGCGAGGTAGAGATTGGAGTGGGTTGTGGAGAAACGGCAACGGAGAGATCCAAAGGGAGAAACGTGATGGAGACAGCGAGTCAGAGACGGGGCGCGGCGGAAATGGATAAAACTGAGAGGTAGAAGACGAGCGAGTGAGGGTCGGGAGGCTAGAGTGGACGAATTTCAGTAGGTCAGGGTTAGTGACTCAGGGTTGGGTAGTGGGCAGAGTGTCAGGGGAAAGGTAGAAGGAAAAGAATGTGGGCAACGGAGGGCGACGACGGGGGCAACCGCGGGGGCGAACGGGCGGCGACCGGGGGGCGACCGAGGGGGCGACATGAATGACAGCAGAGAAGATAAGGATGAGATAGCAGAAAAGATAAAGACGAAGGATGGGGTAAGGGCTCGGGGTTGGGCGCTCAGATATACCACATATTTACTATTATGCCACCGCATTGTTTATTGTTCTAAATTAAATCTTGATCGTTTATTACAGTAATCCTACAGTCTATAATTGTTCCTAAGTTTGCACATATATAACAGTTTGTACCTGATCTAAAATCTATATATATATATATTAGTGTGTTAAATAATATCAAATCGGTCATTAGAATTTCAATAGGCACAATCATTAGTAAGACTAATTAATATGGTACAAAATACATGGAGACAAAAAAAAAAATCAAACACTTTAACCCACATTTACATTCTTTTAATGCTAAAGTCAATTTATGTACAATAAATAAATACACACAAAAAAAATCCACGTGTTTAAAACTCATTCACCTTATTCCATATTTTAAATGTATTGATGTACCATAAATTCCTCCTATTGATATAACAAAGTATCTTCAACCGGGGTGCACTTTATAGATGAATATTATGATAATGAAGTAAGATGAGATTACAATTATTATTATTATCATTTATTTGTTATATAAACTATGCTATGAATATTATGAGTATGAGATTACATTATTATTATTATTATTATTATTATTTATCATTACTATTATTATTACTACTACATTATCATTATTTTATTATCATTATTATTATTATTAGTAGTAGTAGTAGTAGTAACACAATTGTAGTGATGATGATAGGGAAACGTTCCTTCAACTTTTTTTGGTTAATTGGCAAGTCTTTTTAGTTGTCATGAACAACTTTAAATATGTTTTCATTTTTTCAAGATAGTAAAATTATTAAATTAAAACTTTATGATATATCTTTATGTAATGAATAACGTGACATATCCCTTTGTAATGAATAGCTTGATATTGATCTCTATAATTAATAACATGATTAAAAATTACAAAATAAATATGTTTATAAAGTATATATATTACATTAAGCATATAATTTTATAAGTTATGTATTATATATTTTGAAGTTATCTACATACTAGGAATTTTATGCACTTTTTTTTCCAACAATTGTTCTATATATTAGCATCAACTTTTCTTAGGTCAGACGATACTCATGAAAGGTCTATAATTTTTTTTATGTATGAAATTTTAACAATAATCCTACTTATAACCAATCATAACAACAAATAAACAATATTATAGACTATAGAATAAGTATAAACAATTTAAGAAATGAAAAAAAAATTGATTTTTTTACACTAAATCGCCATAAAATATTGGCAATCATCTATTATAAACTTAAATGGACATGAAAATGCTATAATTAAAACACACTACATATTTATGATAGGATCCTCTCATGCATCATCTACTTTCATTTTAGATTTATATTTCTTTGAACTAGTTGAAAAGTTATCGGGCAACTTCCTCTTCACACCTTCATCTTTCATACTATTGTCATCCCCCTGAGCAACTGAATTATAGATATCCTTTTGTTTGCTTTTTAATTGGAGTAATAAGCTCACCATTTTTAGATAATCCTTGAAGTCAATGAATAACAAAAGGTAATTGTTCAGTAGTAACAGTGAAAATGAAAAAAAAAATATTAATGTGATAAATTTCATGATTTGAATATATAGAGGAAAAAAATACCTTAGCCCGATTCTCATCTTGTTGGACAAGTGAAGCAAACATAGACTCCCATTATATAGGTATAAGATAAACAAATAAAACATTTAATTTAGAATAACTATAATGTAGCTACCAAACATAACCCTAATAATATTAAAACAAAACAAAAATCCTCTTGAAATTTAAATACAATCCCTCTATTAATTCTAGCAACCTCTCTATTATCCAAACTCAACTTCATAACCATAAATCTTTAATTTTAGGTATTGCACTTTTTATCAACCAACATAAGACTTTTATTATCCAAAAACTCTTGTAATTCTATAGGACTATTAGCATTGCAAGATTATTATGAAAAATAATGCCAAATCAAGTATGCGACAACAAATTTAAAATCACTCAACATCATAAATTAGTTAAAAAAACATCTCCAAACTCTTTAATCACAAATCAAGTTGTTGGACTCTTATAATTGCTTTGATATCACAATTAAATAATATAATATAAATATTATCAATATGATCTACAATGTATACTTGAAGCTTGTACATGGAATCCAACAATTTTAAATAAGCATGTTAAAATTAATAGCCATCATATGTGTGTGTATTAGAAATACAATTTTATCTCTTTTGAAAAAAAAAAACTCTAGATAGGGTAAATAGGGTTTAATGAAATGGAGATAAGAAACAAAAAAATTTACATATAATGTAAAGTGGTTCAAGAGTAAATTACTCTCTGCATCCACTACAAAAAGGTTATCCCTTTAGAATTTTGAATAGTGATATGTTTTTAATGATGGTCACTCTTTTTACAGTTTATGAGTCTTACAATATCAATGAACCTCTAAGAAATGATTTCAAACTTGATATATTTATCTTCTCTATAATATCCACAAGAATCTCTCAAGAATTATAGGCAAACACTCACTAACCCCTTTGTAATGATTTTTGTAAGATGTTTGTGATTACAATTTATTATCACCGGGAGTATAAGATGTAATATAAGACATTATAATTGAAGATAAATTCTAACTAAGAGAGGTGAGCAATGAACACTTTTAAATAAAAAATCTAAATTTGAAAGTTGAGAGAGTTTGAATGAGCAATTGAATGATTTAATAGTACATAATTAATTGTACAATCAGTGTAGTTGAAAATTTGTTGTAATAAATGAAGAGGGATCTTATTCATAAGGCTCACCTTCATTATATAGTATTTATACACAAAATCTCTAAAAAAGTCGTATTGCTCAACGGGAAAAAAATCAACATTTAATTCTCACTAATCAATCGTTTTAGCCGAAGCAGCCAATTATATGATTAGTCAATCGATGGTTCAAACCAAACGACTAATTATGTTCAGATTTGAAATAAAAAGTTACCGTCACACGAAATAGTCATCGGTTTTGCATAGTACTGAGTTGGTCTTATGAACATATATGAACAACAACATAGTTTAGTAGAGCTAGTTGACATGTTCATGTCACCAGTCGATAGGTTTGGCACAAATTATCGATAAGTATAACTAGATATGAATGGGTTTCTACAGGAGTGAAACCCATGGACTTGTTGGTTAAACTAGTTGGTTAATTTGGCTAAACCATTCGATGAGTTTAATAAGAGATGAGTGGGTTTTTGCATAAATGATACCTATAAACTGGTTGGTCAAACCAGTTGATCGGTTCATGAACCAATTGATCGATTTGGTAGAGCTAGTAAATTGGCTTGCTACGCTAGTCTATTCGTCTAAGTTTAACTCATTTCATGCTATTTGATTAAACTAAACTAGTCAATCAATCTTGAAACCAATTGACTATTTGCAACTGAAACCAACTAATAAGTTTAAAACACTTTGAAATATTTAGAAATTAATATCAGCCATGAATTCTTATGAAGTGAATTCAAATCATGTGTTTTATAATTATTTTTAAAGAGTTTTTATCAAAATATGAACTTTATCAATTAAACTTTTCACATGGAACATAAGACTTTAGAAATATGATTATCAACCCTTAAGTCTTGGTTATCTTCATGTGTTATTCTCTTGTGCTTGGAAACTTGATTACTCTTTTAAATTGTACATATAGAGAAATGTTTTGAGTAAATGCGTTTAGATCTCTTTTTATGTCAATCACAGTACATGCACACTTAAGCAAACACATTAGTTATCAATACCCGTTTGTTATCATTAAAATAAGGACAATAACATTATTTGACCTATGAGGTCAACAACCTTATGTAACACATTATGAGCTTTTTGCCATAGTTTGAGAAACCATGATAATACCAATTAGTTTTTAATTCAATAGTTTGGATTTCCACTATTACCTAATATCTACCAATCTAACAAAGGCAAGCATATAAGAAACCATTTAAAATTAAGTTGTAAAAAAAAAATAGACATCCATAATGTCATTCCCTTCTCGATCTCCAATGCACTAATAACGAAAAAGGAGAGTAGAATTAGTACCTCATAATTGGGTAGCTCTGTTATTGACTTAAATTCTTAATTATATGAAGCTAAATCCTTGGTAACACTATAATCCCATATAGTGTCCACTTGGTATATCAGCTCGCTAGTTGAATTTTGTTGAACAAGTAACATTCAAAATAATATTCAAATATAATATAGCATCTTCCAAACAAATGTCAAAGTGAAAATTAAATAATTAAGTTTTTTTATTACCTCATCTTTAAATCATTAATATATTCTAAATCCTCGTTGATAAAAAGTTGGCTAACATCAAATGTATTAGAAGTCCTTACTCTTCCAGTTAAAAAAATTAAACGAGACTAATTAGGATGTTGTCTTAATAAGGAGAAAACATTAGTATAAAACCTATGGTCTAATTAAGGAGTATAAAAACTTAGCACTTCACCTATGCCACAAACTATACGGTAGTAAGGGTTGCCACAAAACTAAAAAATCATACTGAAATATTGAAAACAACTATTACCTTGGTAGTTTCACTTTGATTTTACTAATTTTAAAAGCAAGATAATTAGTTGAAGTCATCCACCCTCTAGGTTCCACAAAAGAGCATCAAACTTCCTTCCCCACAAAGTATATCCTATACATTTTCTCTTTTAAGACAAAATATAGGCACATAATATATACTAAACTGTATCAATTGATTAACAACATAAACATTTGTATAAAAATTCAACAGTACAAATTAATCCGGAGTTACTCTAAATCATAGATAACTATATCTACACACTATATATGTTGACTGGTTGCCTCCTTAGATTCAGGAGGCTTAATAGTAGTCACTTTACGAACCACATCTAGGTAAAGTGAAAGTTCTAATCGTTATTTTATTGAAATCAGTTAATAACTATAAAACCAAAAAAAATGAATGTAAGAGATTTTTGTTACCACACAAATGATTATCACTCAATTTTCATACACAAAGTATTGAAGGTATTAACTTGAGATTGAATAAGAAAGATGGGAATTGAGGCCTCAAATTCTTTCACACTTGTATTTGACTAAAATATTATCTTATAATGTGTTGAGTTGGTTTTAAATGACCATTTTTCCTTTGAACCTAAAATATCATAATAGAATAAACTCGTGCTTATATGAGTTTGTTAGCAAAACAATGCACACATAGCCATGTATTCTGACTCCCTGCATATGGGAGATTTGCAAATATCAATTTAAAATATTGAGTATATTACGCACATAACAAACTAATGAAGCAATTATATAGAAATTGAGCATACTTCTATATCATGTACCACAAAGTCAATGTTATTGGTATCTCTTGTCCTCCTATTGTAGTTTTCATAAACATATATGACTCTTGTAAAGAGGGCCCATCGCTTCTCTAGTGGATGTAATTGGTTGATTAAGTTGTGGGCATGTAACATGTTTGAATATGGCTTCAAAAGTGTGGCAAGAAAATTTGAAAGCATTAGAATGACATGCTTGGAATAGAGGTGTGTCACGCGTGTTGAATGATTTAGCAGGTATGATGTCAACCATTTCAGCACTTATATATAAGTAAATAATATGTGGTGATAAGATTATTAATGTTATTATTATTATTTTGATTTTGATAATTAGATTAGTTTATTTGATAATATGTGCTCATTCAAATACATGATAAATGTAATTGTCAATTACAATCCACATGTTTTTCACCTTCTCTACATATTGCATTCAATTAATGTGTTTTTCATATTCTCAATGCATTAATATTTACATGGGCGATGCAAATTTTGTTTATGAAGTAGACCCAAAACATCACCGATTCATATAATTACTACAAGTACAATTCATTTATTTACCGAAAACATTTGTTCTATCCTTACACAAGTTCATTGATTTATTGAGAATCAATGATAGTCATTTAATCACAGTTGGACCCAAATTTATTTGCACACTCAATTTTTTATATTTCCATCACACATTGCATTGAAATGGCTGGGAAACCTTCGATTTCCTATGCTTACTCGGTATGATGTTGCAACAATACAACGATGCATTTTGATACTAAGGACTGCTAGGCGAAGAAATGATTCCACCAAATGGAGAACGTGATTTATGTTTTATATTACTATAGGTGCATTGATGTTTAATAAGGCTTCTAAACATTTAATAATAACATTGATTTTTAACAAATAAGCTACTGCCTCTAGTTTTATATAAGTTACATCTTAACTTTTGGCACAATAATTAATAAACTAATCCAAATGACTAAAGTGTTCCTATTAAAGAAACATTAGAAGTGATCATTATTGTTGGAAAAAAAGATATAGCTATATACATAAAAAATTAGTAATTAATGATAAAGGGTAAAGTTAGAAAAACTATTTAAAATTTACCTTATAAATGTAAAATAACACTTATTTGTAACCAAAATCACATTACTAAAGCAACACTTATCTAAATTTGGATAGAACAATGCATTTTACTTAGTAAGTTTCAAGAAATAATTTGATGATGTAGTTGAAAAAATAAATGTTCATATTTTAATAAAATATTTTTATTATATTCACAAATATCACAAATAATTCTAAAAAAAGGAAATGTAAAAGAATAAAGTCTCGCATTTTTTTCCCTATTAAAAAATGACTTTTTCACTTTTTTTAGTTTATAGGACCACAAAGGGAGAAGGATGAAACCTTCATAGAGGAGGGGGAATCCTTGTGCCAGACGGGGCTCAAATCGGGGACCAACAATTTAGAATCACTATTTATTTCCAATAACATTGATCATTATTTAAAAAATATATATATATATATATATATAATTACTATCATTATTATAATAAAATACATTGAGCATTTTGAATTTCTTCAAATTTTAAAATCCAATAACGATTACATTATACTAAGAAATGTTTGTATCTTTGAGGAAAAAAGACCTATAGTGGCATTTATGTTGTTGAATCTTTGATCAATTTTTGGGTCATGTTAAGTTGTTATATAGAAAACAACTGCTTACTATATAGAAAATATTGAGCCTAAAGTGGACTTTTCCCCTTCTCTTACCATGTTACCCCTTCTTCACTTTAGTCATGACTTGAACATCTTCCCTTAACTTTTATTACATTCTTCATGCATCAAATCCTTACTTCATTCATTCTTCATAAATCCTTCATTGAGTTTCCTTTGCCCCTCATGCAACCTAGGAAATTTTTCCTGCTAAACCTAGGTTTTGCCACAACTATTAAAGAGAAGGAGAAAATGATGTTGGTAGGTACAAACCCGTTGATCATCTATTAGATATCAACTTTAATATCAACTAAGAGGTATGTATTTGTTTGTTATTGCCTAGTAGATTTGGTGACACGTGCATGACAACGTGACATGACTACACATGAGAGCATGACCAATGTGAGGATCTTAACAACAATGCAAGTGACTCACATAAGTCAAGAATACAAATGTGAGAATCTCACACTCACCATGTAGAAGAAATGTGAACACCTTACACTACTTGGGATACTTAACGTGAGGAGCTCACGCAACTAAGAAAGGCTAGTGTGACTCTCTTATGCGGGTCACTTTGGCTAGTGAATAATGAGGTTATGCTTAAGATTGTTGTTTTATTATTTCCTTGGTTACTTATATCTCTATTCTTGTGTTTTTCATCAATATCTCTTACCACCTCATCTAAGTGTCAACCGATTTGTTATTTGTTAATTTTTTTGTAGGATAGAGAACACATGGATCAATTTTTTAGAGGATATAATTATTAGTTTTTTTATAACTAATCAAATATTTTTCTAATTTTGCTGAGATTGTATAAAGAGTGTGTGATATTGGTAGAAGTGGTATAATACTTTTGATTGTAAAAAGGTTTGACAAGAGGAAATGGTAAAGGAGCCGATAGGGTATCATTTAGATGCTAAAAAGGGAGTACGTACATACTAGGTCTATAGAAAGTGAGAATGTGTGAGCAATATCTTCAAAGAAGTGTGATTATCCTCTCAAGGTTAATGGTGTTGAAAATACTGATGGAGGATGGGAAGTAATGGTTAATAATAGAATGCACAATCATGATTTGGCACATACTCTCAAAGGGCATGCTTTTGTAGGGAAGTTGAAAGAAATATATTTTAAGTAAACATAGAAAAATTTTGATTGGTTACGTGGTTTGATTGTTATCACATTTTACCCTAAAATTAGTTCCATTGTTCGCTTATATAGTTCTTTTGATCATAAAATTTTAGCTAAGGTGATTTATTATTTTATGTGGTTTGATTGTTGCATGACCTTCTGTTAAGTCACATACTTAGCAATTTTTTAACAAAATTATATTTAATGGATGTATAATCAAGAAAGACCAAATATGAAAGATGATAACTTGTGAAAAAGGGTAAAAAAGAGGGAAACTATTTATAACATGAGAGTGTTACTAAATGAGGTGTAGAGTAGCACGAGACACTCACACATACAATTTGCAACATCATGATGTCCTTGCATAAAATATAGGAAGAGTTGTGATAGAATGCCATGTTTTTAAGTCAAGTCAGTGTGAAGATGTTGCAAAAATGCAGGCTAATAGTGTAAGACCTACAAAATGCAAATATCTCATGGTCTAACTACACTGTATTATGTTATATGTCTCAACGATATTCTATGATCAATTAAGTGTTAAGTGTAGGTTATTTTAAGTTATTTGAAATGTTATCACATGTTAAGTAATTTGAGCATTAACTCCATTCTATGTCACAATACTCCTTAGATCCCTTTTGTTTAGCATAAACTTCCTATAATGCTTCTAAGTTATGTTAACTTAGTTGGAGTGTTATCCAAAGTTAACTTATTTTTGTTTAGTATACACTTCCTAGAAGTAGAGTTTCTGTATTTCTTTAATTATTTGTTTAATACTTAGTTTGTTAAGCATGGGTTATGCCATAGTACTTGTTACACTCCATTTTTATTATTACACACGTTACCCTCCCCATGGTGTTAAGTGTATATGATTTATCAACCATATCAATAAGGTTGTAAACTTATGCATTTTGGTCATTCTATTATTCAATTGCTACGAACCCTTCTCTTGAGCACAAGTTACAACTAAAAGAAATAGAAATCTTGTAAGAGTGCTAATGTGTCAATGTTTGAAAATGTTAGAAATATCGAGTATTATACATATTTGAAATTACACTATATAAAGCACATAAAAAACAAGGCACCTTAACCATGCCCATACCCACACCCTATCTCTCGTATAGTAACTCCAAACCAATGAACTATTATCTCAATACAAGCTTGTTGTTGCTCATAATTTGTGCGTGATTCACCCTTCTAATACATATGATGGGTTACTCCTGGTGATTTTATGTTCCTCATTACTTCATAACGATAAATGTTTCTCTATCATTTGTAACAAATACCTATGAGCCATACAAACATACCAATCCATGTAACCAGGATATGTATCCCATGGGTCTGCTACTGGTGCTCATAAAAATATGTGGCTCTAGTAAGTGCTTATGTCTCACACTCCATTGGGTAATCATGTGATAATAGTGAACTTTATACCTCTTCACATTAGGTCCTCTATATGTCTTCCTTGTCTAATAGGGTCGTGGGGGATCAAATGTGTAAACTTGAACTGACGCATGAGTTTCTTTGAGCCTTCAACATATTAGATTCTACAACATTCATAAGATGTATATTATTGCAAAATAGTTCTATATGACAACTACTCATATCATTTACTATGAAATAATGGAGCACAACCGCATGAAGACACAAAGCATCAAAGATTGCACAAAAAACATGGATAAAAATACTCCACTCATGTGAATATCACCAGTGAGCATGAAATCCAATAAACAACATTTTATACATACATGTGATTGATATTCTACTTTCTTTAACATTACAAACATATCAAAAGCTAATATTGTGATGTATTTATGAACAAGACATGTTAGGTCTCACACCTAAAATCAAAGCAAATTGCTCATGCAGGCTATGTGAGGAGCTAAAGCTCTCTCCTTAGTCCTACGGTAAGAGCTCACACTCACTTGGCATCCCTGCAGTAGGAGTTCATGCTCTGTCATCTAAGTTGCAAGAATTGATCAAGTTACTCGATCTCAATTGTGCAAATATTACCTTCATTTCTCATCATATTTACATGAGGATATTGTTGAACAATTCCTTGGTTAAGAGCTTGTCACGCATCGGATTATTCACCAAGTTTAGCTATGTGCAGCCTTAGTCTTTTCTATCTCTTTGAGAAATTAAGTCAGCCTTCCTCTACAAGTGTACTCAACACTTTGGCTAGAAATGCCTCCGAGACCACCACACCAAACCCTTTACAAGAGAACTCAAGAGATAATTTTTAGAGAGAGAAATGAAGATTGTATTATAGAGAGAGAAGCTCTGAATACAACTCTTATTAGATGATTTTTCAAATGCTTCTACTCCCTCTATTTATAGGAGAAGATTCACTCCTATTTGGATGCATCCAGAGGCTCTAAATACAAATATCTCTAGAGACGGGCCTAATGGATCTCTCTAGAATGACCCAATAGGTCCACTATGATTTTTAGAATAGTCCATTCGGATTTTTAGAATTATTCATTCTTATCTATTCAAGTGGAGAAGGGTCTAGAGACATCCCTCATCTTGAACATTCTAGAATCATCTAGGAGTGTGTAGAACCTTATATATCTCTACATACTTATCTGGACTATACAGTAATATTCTAGATTATTTCGGGACTCAGCCCTTTCGATGTGGCTCGTAACATTTCACTCCCTTTTACAACCTACGTTAACACTTCATGATGGCTTTGTTGAACAACCATACCTAAACTTTTAAAGAGTATAGATCTACACAAAATTTGTACAAATTTACAAGAATAATGCAAATATTTGGAAATGAAATAAATACTGATACTGGATCTAAGCCAAAAGATGCAAATCACACAGATTTGTACCAAACTAGGTTGGAGGATGAAAGTGAGAAGAGAATAGGAGGTGTTTGAGGTGTTGTAATACCTAGTATTTTTGAAATCTAATTTTATTAAGTTTAATGATTTTATTAGCGTAATTTGATGTAAATATTTAATTATTTTAATTTTGATTCATTTTATGGATTTATCGACGATTTCGAATTCATATTTGAATGTAATTAATCGTTGTCGTTGCGGACCATTCTAGATAAATTCGTTCACAACCATGATTTTATTATATTCTTATGATTTTGATTTTCGGTTAAAAATATGTATTCCCATTCTTTCTTGTGTTTTGGTTTTTAATATTTTAGATTCGTTTTCGATTATAACTTTGTCATGTGATTACGACTTTATTTTGGTGTTATATTTCGTTATTATTTAAATTATGGAATTTCTGTTTAAATAGTTAAATTTATTTTAATAGTTTTATCCGTAGAAAATATTTCCGACTTTAAATTTATTTTGTTTTCAGTAGTCGTTAATATTTTCGGGAAGTTTTAAATTAAAAAGGTTTTTAAGAAATTATTTATAAATTTCTTTTCGAAATTAATTTTCTTCTGTTTTACGCTTTTTGATTTACGGAAAACCAATTTCGAAAATTATTTAAATTAGTCTCGGTTTATTCGAATTTGACTTAAATATTTTATTCTATACTTTTAAATAATTTTTCGAGGTCTTATAATATATTTCCGTAAATAATATAAATTTTTACGTTTGTTGGTAAATTCTTCCGAAAATGTTTCTGAAATTCTTTATATAGTTCTTTTATTAATTTTAAGCTTTCGGAACCTTACGAAATAATTTTCGTTTAATGAATTTTAGATAAAATCTTCCAATAATAATTTTTAAACTTTTAGTAGTTTATTTTATATGTGTATTTGTAAAAATAAAAATAAAATAAAATAAAATAAAAACCTGCAACCCCGGCCGAACCCCCTTCTTTCCCTTTTCTCTCATCTCCCTTCACTTCTCTTTCCCTGCTTCCCGACTCCCTGCTCCAGTCGGTTCCCAATTTTGCAGCCCCAGCCTCCCTCACCTCCTCCTTCTCCCAGCTCCACCAGCCGCCGCCGACCGACCTCCAACCAGCTGCCATGGGAGACGTGACCGCTGGCGACACAGCAACAGCCGCAGTAGCCAGCTCGACCGCAGCAGTAGCAGCAACCACCAGTAGCAGCGTGGGAGCAGCAGCAGCAGCGACGAGCTGCTGTCCGGCTCTGGCAAGCCTCGCTGACCACCGGCGAGCCACCCCCGGTCCCCGACGAAGCTTCTCCAGCCTTCCTCTGCTCCGATTTGTTGATTTTCGTTTGGTATAAATTTCTGAAAAACCCTAATATGGATTTCATTAATTGAATGTGAATTAGCTTATGATAAGCTAAATTGATTGTCTGATTATGTATATATATGTTGTAAGATTGATTTGTATATGTTAATTGTATGGTTTATGTTAGAAATTTGGAAAATTAAATTTTTGGCCGGGTTATGCCCAAATTTTTTGGATCCGCCCGATTTGGCGATTTTGGATGAATTGATTATACAATATGTTTTTAAATGTATCTAATTTCATGTTGGAACCGTCAATTTGAGAAATTTATTTAGAGTTAATTGGAATTTGATTCCTAGGTCAAAATTCGTGTGTAATGAAATCGGGTCGCATAATTGAGTCGTTCTGCTCAATTGATTTTATAATATCATTTAAAATATATTTAATTTCATATCGGAAGTGTTGATTTGGGAAAATTGTGCGTAATTAATCGTAATTGGATTTTTAGGTCAAAACTCTTACGGGACTAAATTGGATTGTGTAATCGGGTCGCTTTATTCAATTGATTATATAATTTACATTAAAATACATTTAATTACATTTCCGAAACGTCAATTTATATATTTTAGTAATAATTGATCGGATTTGAGTTCCGGGCTCAAAAACCTTAATTGTGCTAAATTGGGTATTTCGTTTATTGGTTTTGATCAATTGATTATTTGATATGTTATAAAACGTGTTTAATTGCATTTCTAAACATTCAATTTGATTAAATTAATAGAATTCAACCGAATTATATTTTCGGGCCTAAAACCCTAGATTTCAAGTGAGATTATGAAATTGATCATGTGTATAATTGTTTTTCTAAAAATTAAATTTATAGAAATAGTTAAAATGATCCTAATTGTATTCTAATACCTCTAATTGGAATTAATTGATTTGAATTATCCAAGCTTGTGTTGTGGGCTTTAAAACCCTAATTTTGAAAATGTATAGTCTTAAAATTAGCTACTAGGAAGATTGTTTTGTTGAAATTAATTATATAGATTTACCTAAAATTAGTTTAATTGTGTTTTAAAACTATCAATTTGAGGTAATCAAAGTGACCAATTCGTAGTTTAGGAATTAAAAACCCTAATCTTCGGGGATGGTTTTATAAAATTGATTTTTGTTATGTGTCTTTTATCTAATCGATTTTTGTCTTTAGGTTTTACATCATTTAAATTATGTTTTAATCTAATCGCTTTGGATTTAGTTCTATGTAAATGGTTGATTTACCTATTTAGTTGTAAAACATAATGAATATGTTAAATTCGATAAATTAACTTATAAATGATTATTCTTTCTCGGGCTTTCCAAATTAATTTGAAATATCCCAAGTGATATGTGTGTTAATCCGATTTAATTTATATTTAATCTTAAATCTTAATAGAGCTATGCTCTTGAGTCCTAAGTTTTGGACACGTTTTCCAAGAAAGATCGTTTGTGTTCGTTTGTGCTTATTTAATTAGAATATGTGAATTATTAATTGATAAGATAGTTTTTAACCTAGTTCCGATTTCTATCGGCGATCTAGGAAAACTTTCCCATGGATCGTCGAGCTTTCGATATCTCTCCCTCTTTCTCAATTTGCTTAGCTAGCTTCGGATTTAGGTAATTCATTACTTACCTTTACTTAGGGCGGAATTTGGATGTATGTCTGCTTGAAGTGGAAGGTGATAAGTATGCCTATCGATTATTTAATCATGTCAAGTGTATGTTGTGTTTTGTGCGGTAATTGCATATATGTACGAATTTATAGCCTCAATACAAATGTGTTAATATGACACTTGAATATGGTATGTATTTGAGTATGTGAATGGTTGAGTATGGATTGAAATTATAAGATACCCTATGTTGTATCTTTATGTTATGGAATTATTCATGTGGGCCTGAATTATGGTTGGCTAAAATCATTGAATAAGATACTAATTATTTAAAGTGGAAGATCACGTGAGTTGGGCCGAGGTGTAGGGTCCGTTCCACCGGACGATAATAGTGGCTCAGGTGCCCTGTCCCGGAGAGGTGATTCAAGCCATTCCACCAGTTTAAAATAGTGGCTCATGAGCGTTTTGCCCTGAGAGGTGTAGGATCCGTTCTACCGGATGATAATAGTGGCTCAGGTGACATGTCCCTGAAAGATGCTTCAGTCCGTTCCACCGAATTAAGAATAGTGGGACCCTATACTCAACGCGAATAAGAATATGATATGAGATAAGTAATGAATAAGACACTATTAATTTAAAGTGAAAGATTACGTGAGTCAGGACCAGATGTAGGGTCTGTTCCACCGGACGATTATAGTGGCGCAGGTGTTCTGTCCCTAAGAGGTGATTCAAGTCGTTCCACCGGTTCAGAATAGTGGCTCAGGAGTGTTTTGCCCTGAGAGGTGTAGGATCCGTTCCATCAGATGATAATAGTGGCTCGGGTGTGTTGTCCCCGAGAGGTGCTTCAGACCGTTCCACCGGTTTAAGAATAGTGGGGTCCCTGAACTCATCGTAAATAAATAAAATCGGATGTAATAATGATTATCATTGGATTGTTGGATTGGTGTTACTTAGCATGCGATTGTGATTTCTTGTACACTTGTATCTTATGTGTTGTCATGTCTAGTAATGTACTCATAAGTATGAATCTGTGACCCTATGTTCTATTGTATGTAATACATGTATAATTGAACATGAGAATTGTAAGCTATAGTCTTTCATATCTTATGTGTTTCATGTTTCCTTCCCGGAGTTGGGTAGTTTTGATTTACTCGGTACTGGACCCGTACTGATGCTACCTTGGTTGAATGGGTCCTGTGATGATCCACTGATGGTGGGGAGCATACCACTTGTGTAGGTTTGAGTTCAGATATTGTATTTGGGTGGAAGACTTGGCTTGAGAGAGTAGGCAATCTGAATTTTGATATATCGGGATTTGTCTTGTTTAACTGTATTTGTATTTGGAAGTTTCAAGTGTTGTATTTAAAATTTCAAGGGTATTGTAATTAACTTTCAATTTCTCGTACTCTGATAAGCTTTTAAAATTCGGATTTATTTCACAGGTTCCACTGATTCATTCAGCGATGATTTTATTAGTGAATTTATTCACTTACCATCTGCCTGTGGATATCTCCTTGTGGGAGTTTATTCTTACGGCATAGATGTTTGAAATTTTGTTTGACAGGTTTTATGAGATAGATGGTGGACATTTATCTTGTGTTAGATGTGGCGGTAACATTCCCTAAATTCTCTTCCAGCTTCCGCTTTATTCTTTCAAATATTTTTTTTTCAGGAGTAAATTTTGGGGGTGTTACATGTGTGGATGGTGAGGTTCGAGGTAGGGGAGGTGAGCCACTTGAGGTATGAAGAGGGGAAATATGAGTTATGAATGGTGGTTGTGGAGTTATAATCAACTCTATCCATTAATCTATATATATATAAACAAAGTTGTCATATACAGATAAATTTTTCCGCCTAAACTATATCCATTATTACTAATCATAAATTACTACTGCCATATATTTTTACTAATTATTGTTATTGCTAATTAATAAGATGGCATAATTAGTATAACTATTTATTAATATAATGTGACTATTCATCTCCTATGCACATTAAATGTATATAACTATTCATTTGTTTTACATATGTCAAACAATTAATTTTAATAAAATATTAACTATATATTTTCTAATCAAATATTTTCTTAATTAATTATCCGAATATATGCAAAAAACTATTCATTTCCTGCGTATTAATAAAATTGTCGGACTATTCATCTCTTGCATATTAATATATAAATAATTAATACACCAAAATGCATATTCATTTGCTTCACATGCATATATCCATTAATACAATGCGACTATTTATCTCCTATGTGCAACAAATGCATATAACTATTTATTTGTTGTACATATATCGAACAACTAATTTTAATAAAGTATTAATCAAATATTTTTTTAATTAATTATCTGAACATATACAATCAACTATTAATTTCCTATATATTAATTGAATTGTCAAACTATTCATATCCTACATATTAATATATAAATAATTAATACACCAAATAAAGTGTATAAACTAGTCGAACAACTCATATGCATTTGCTGCCATTAATACAATATAACTAGCAAATACATATAACTAATTTTAATGAAGTATTATTTTTTTTCTTTTTTTTTTAAGGTTAGATCAACATCAATCAAATATGATAATAATAATAATAATTGTTTATAATAATAATTTTATTATTTATTATTAATAATATGACTATTATTATTAATATAACTATAATAATTATAACTATTAATATAATTAATACTAATATAATTATTTATATAATTTTGATAATTACTATTATCATAATTTCTAATATAATAATGATAATTATTATGATAATAATGAATATTAATATAATTGATTATTACTATTATGAATATTATCATGATTAATAATATAATTATTTAAAAAAAAACTAATAACAGAACGACAAAATTGATTATTATATAAAACAGAGTTGTTTGGCAGATAATATACAGACAAAATTTTCCGCCTAAACTATACCTATTATTACTAATCATATATTATCATTGCTATATATTATTACCAATTAATAAGGTCAAATAAATGATGAAATACTCCTGCGTATTAATTGATTGTCAAACTATTAATCTCCTACGCTGCATGACAATAAAATGATATTCATCTTCTGCGTATTAATTGAGATATTCATCTATTGCACATATGTCGAACAATACATATTAATCAATAATTTTCTTAATTAATTATTTAAAAATATGCAGCAAATTATTCATCTCCTGCATATTAATTGAATTGTAAAACTACTGAATATATGAATATAACTATTTATCTGCTGCACATATGTTGAACAACACATATTAATCAAGTATTTTATTAATTAATTACTTGAACATATGCAACCAACTATTCATCTCCTACATATTAATTGAATTGTCAAACTAATGAACATATGAATGCAACTATTCATCTCATGCGAATAGTAAATTCATATAACTATTCATCTTCTGTCATTAATACAGCACAACTATTCATATCCTACATGTAATAAATGCATATAACTATTCATCTACTGTACATATGTCGAACAATACATATTAATCAAGTATTAATTAAATATTTTATTAATTTATTACTTGAATATATACAACCAATTATTCATCTCCTATATATTAATTAAATTGTTAAACTATTCTTCTATTATATAATAATATATAAATAATTAATACAATACCCCTACATTCTATTATATAATAATATATAATAATGATCGGGTCTGTACCTGAATTAAATGAAGGGTGCATTAGGTATTTTATGTCAATTTTTTTCATATAGTAATCACTAATCAACATGTTTTCCAAATACCACCCCCCTCGTTTTGGTTTTTCCAAGAGAGGAATCCAAAAAGGAGGGAAAATCCCATGAACCCTAAAAAGCTCAAACCACTGCTTCTGTCCGCCAGTTTCTCTCCTATTTTATGTCCACTTTTATTTACAGAATTAGCTTACTCCCCATCCTCTATTGAGGGATTTCTTTTCTGTTGAGGGATTTTGTTGAGTTCGCCTTTCCTCTTTGCGAAGAGTTATACACGTCCTTTTCTGCCAGAAGCTCAATGGCGAGGCTTCTTCGGAACGCCTCCATCTTCAAACGGTCACTTTTGGCGCCAGAGGTTCTTTCTTATGCCTTTTTTCGTTCATTTAACTGGTGTAATTTGATCGAAATGTTGCTGTGGCTGTTTAATTGATCAAAGCTGTGGTTTTTACCCATTTTTTTCGCTTCAAGCTTTGAAGTGGGTATTTTTGATTTTTTAGTATGTTAGTACTTCATGTGGTTGGAAAAACAGGCATTTATTTTGAGCGATTAGAAGTTATATCTATGTACTGGAGTTTTGAAGTCAGCGAGCTTACTGTTCAGGTTTCTGGGTCTTAGCAGTTTCTCACCTTTGAAGAATTTAGTGGTAGTGTTAACTTGTGGCGCACTGGCATCATAATATTTGTTGAGTATGGTCTTAGCTGTTTATGAATGACTGATAATTGTGGACTTATCTTGTTTGGCATTTTAAGTTGAAAGAACTGATTTTTGCAGCGTAAATTTCAGGAAAAGATTCTCGCATTTTGTCTTTTATGTGGCTTAGCTCAGTGATGCTGTATTTTGTTAAACCTAAGTTGCCACTTCCATGCTCATGTTTTACAATGTTTTCTTTTTCCTGGTAGGGCTTCAGATATCGGGTATTGGGCACATCCTTTCAGAGTTGCAACTTCTCGTCCAAAGGTGAAGAAGTTTGTTTCTTACTTTTTGTTGTGATTTTGTTTTTCTTGGTTTGATTACTTTCATATTTCATCATATTATGTTATATTCTCGTTTATAATGAATTATGAGTCATTTTACTTGAACTCGTTTACAACGTAATATTCACAGACCTTTTAACCCGCTCCACTTTGTAGGCAGTTTTGTAAGCTAAACATGTGTGCAACTGGTTTGCCTTTTGTCTGATGGACATCTTGCTGGATATAATCTGTAATGGATATGATATTGATTATTATGTTTTCATGCTAGGACTGAGAATAGAAAATATTGCTGCTTCTACTCTTGCCACATGATTTTTCGTCGACATGCAAGGCAATAGTATTATGTTGTCCCAGCTTACTGTATGCATTAGTTTGAGTGTTAATTCAACCCATGTTTAAGAGTTGGGGATTCTAGCAAGGGGCGGATGAAGTATTTCTGGGCTCAATTTTCTGATATAAAATTATTTGGCTATTGTAGGTAAAAGGAAATCCAAATCAGATGGAAGCGACTCCAATGACGAGGGCCTATCTAAGAAAGATTTAGCTCTGAAACAAGCTCTAGATCAGATCACCACATCGTTTGGAAAGGGATCTATCATGTGGCTTGGTCGGTCCGTGACAGCAAAAAATGTCCCAGTTGTTTCGACTGGGTCTTTTTCTCTAGATATAGCATTGGGTATTGGTGGGTTTCCAAAGGTACCGTCTATGTTTCTGTATCATTCTTAGCAAGTTAACATGGTATGCATTTTATTTCTAGTTGCAGAGTTATGAGAGGCAATGGTTTCAGTTGAATTCAAATATTCTGGATTTGTGACATACTTGTATTTCCTGATTCCTTCATACTATATCTCAAGCCCACATCCATCATTAATTGGTTTCTGTAATAATGTTACTTCTAAGTTGAGTGCTTGTAGGGCTGATGTTCGATATCTTCATCACAACATTTTGTGATTTAAATTTTGCAGGGACGTGTTGTGGAGATATATGGTCCTGAGGCCTCTGGAAAGACCACTCTAGCACTTCATGCAATTGCTGAAGCGCAGAAGCTTGGAGGTTCTTATATATGACCTTTCTTATAGCTATTTTAATTTGAAAATCATTGTTGTGCATTTGAGTTCGGGAGTGTTTGATCTGGATTTTATTCATAGGTCAATCAGATTACATGAAACTGATAAATTTATGTGATCATATGGATCATCGTCACATGACTTTTTAAGTTCAGGTGTATTTACCCCGCCTTTGTAAGTACCTTTTCAATGTGTACTGGTGGCTGGTGGTCCACATGTGATTTCCTAAGGCTCACCTTCTGAGAAGCGCCACCCTTGAGTTTAGTCATGAGGTTTTTTGGTTGACTGCAGTTGAATGTTGCCTCTCATAATTTTGGAGTGGTTAAGTGTCCAAGTGACGGTTGATCCAATTTTTTTAATAAGATTATTGTGGCTGCTGGTGAGATGCACACCATTATTTGATTACTATTTTGTAGGTGCCTCTTGAAGTGTCATGCTGTAGATTCTTGCTACTTTTTGTTATCCTAATTCAGTCATGTTTCTCTTGAAAACTGTGTCAGGGTTCCCACACAATGTTAATAGCAGATACATGAGACATCCTTTTAATCATAGATTATGTAGAACTGATTTTGGATAACAATGTAAGATCCTTTCTTCTCATATTGTCATCCATGCAGGCTACTGTGCTTTCATTGATGCTGAGCATGCTCTTGATCCATCGCTTGCTGAAGCCATTGGGGTAAATACTCAGAATTTGCTGCTTTCACAGCCAGATTGTGGTGAGCAAGCTCTTGGGCTTGTTGACACCCTAATACGGAGTGGGTCAATTGATGTTGTTGTGGTGGACAGTGTAAGTAAGATGGCTTTTCTTTTCTATTTATTGTACAGTCCCATTGTTTTGTCTGAATAAAGTTTTGTATCTGTAGTTTGCATGAGCTATCTTTTGGTTTTCAAATGTTATCTTGATGTCTCCCTTAAATATTTTTCAAATATTCTATTTCTTTTAGCGTATGTTTGGCAGCCAAATTATTGGTCACCGGATCATTCATTTCAGCCCATTTGAATATTACTTTTTGGAAAATTTCTAAACTAACCTTATCTTTTATCAAAATTCACAATAAAGGTTCTTCAGATAACAAAATATGATTGAAATGCATCCTGAAATGCCAATATCTATCAATTCATTTCATCTTCAATTTAGCATTTAATTTACTAAACTGAGCCTTAGTGACCTGATATTAATTCATACCTTCGAAAAGCTATGTTATTTTTTCTTCATGTAAAATTTCTAGGGTGGTCCCATGATACTGTTTTGAGCCATCCCTTTTAGTTGAAATTGCTAATCATAACACTAAAATTCCTTCTCGATTTTGTGCTTCGATTCTGAGCAACAGGTAGCTGCCCTTGTGCCTAAAGGTGAACTTGACGGTGAAATGGGGGATGCTCATATGGCAATGCAAGCAAGACTGATGAGCCAAGCACTGCGGAAATTAAGCCATTCTCTCTCTCTGTCGCAAAGTATTCTGATATTCATCAATCAGGTTTGACCGAAGTCCATGTCTAAAATTCTTATTGTTCTCATGAGCTTGCCTTATCTTGCTATTGGCAATATCCAAATGAAAATAGTTCATGTATGTAGAACTTGTGTTGGCTTATGAGAGAGGCTGTTGTCTGATGATCCCTTCCTTTCCTTGCTAAAGTCAGAACTTGCTTATGAAATCCTTTTTCATTTCATTTTTTTATTTATTTTGTGGGGGGTGGAACTTGGGGTCTGGGACTATGGTTCTTACATGGACGTTTGAAACTGATGGCTCTCTTCCTGAACACCGCTGTAGGTGTTTGGGAAAATGCAAAGTAGTACATAGAAACTGGAGTGGCAGTGATGTATAACATTTGATGTGATGTTTCAAAATGGCAGTGCTCTATTTTTTATTTTAAGATTTGATTGATTTAATGTGGGGAAACCAATGTGTACTTATCTAAAAAGCTACAGATTTATGGTTGCTTTTACACCAAATTTCTTAGGAGTGTGTATATTGGTACCACTGGCTTGGCTTTTTTGTTGATTATACTAGGTCTTTTATGTTACTTGTCCAGTTGTCCTGTATTCCTTACAAGATCACGTATATCAGGTCAGGTCAAAGCTCCAAACATTTGGATTTGGTGGCCCCACTGAAGTTACCTGTGGCGGCAATGCTTTGAAGTTCTACGCATCAATGCGACTAAATATCAAGAGGATTGGACTAGTCAAGAAAGGGGAGGAGGTATGTACTGTGTCACTTTGAGCATTTCATCTCCAACTTTCCATATAGTATGTTCTATAATGGTATTTTCTATTACACTGGTTTGCCATGCTTGCACTTGCGTTGCATCCTCTTGGCCAGGTATGAAACATGTTTACCTTGCCTAGGACAGTGTTTAAAAAGGCCTAAAGGTGCACCTAGGCAATAGAAGAACTAGGCAAAGGCGTGTGCCTAAGCAAAGTGAGGTGCCAAAATTGCCTAGTCTTGCACTGCTTTTGATCTTCCTAGCCATGTGTGATCTTTTCTTTCCTTCTCTGCAGTAAATATTTTCTCTTCCGTTTACATTCAAAATTATGTCTATTGGTCTTCCCATAACCTTTTTTCCTCTTCTTTTCCTTTCTAACGTGAGATTTAGTTACCATACATATGAAAATAAATCCTAAAAATAGCTAACCTGAGTTTCCTTATCGGCAGTGAATACCTTTCTTTCCTTTCCATTCAAAGTTATGTCTATTGGCCTTCTTAAGACCTTTTTTCATTGCTAGCCTAAGATTTAATTACTATTTTGATTACAGTTTTTTGATTTGAAGGGAATTAAAACCTAAAAATAGCTAATCCCTAGTAAGGTGTGGGCTTGGCGCCGTAGTGCATCTAGTGTGCCTTAGTTACACCTAGGATAAAAAAGCCCTGGTGCCCCATTGCCTTGCATTAAGACACCTTTTGAAACACTAGTCTAGGATAATGGTATTTATTTTAGTGATGAAAGAGCCAGCTCTGGTTAGATCATGTTCTTGATATACTTGAAAATGGAGTGCTTTTTTCTTGGTAAAAGAAACTGAAATTGGCATCATTGAAAGACCTCTGTTCTGGCCAGAGAATACGTGTATTACTGAATTTACCACAAGGAATTAGTTTACATGCTGCCTAAGTCCTTCTTAGCCCTTGCTGAATACGGTATTCTAATCAAGAGTCCGCATAGTTTTGGAGTTTGGTTTAAGAAACTTGATTGTCAATGCTTTACAGATTTAGGGGCTTGATTATCAATGCATTACAGATTTAGGGGCTTGATTATCAATGCATTACAGATTTAGGGGCTTGCTTGTAATTCTGTGTGTGTGTGTGTATATATATAGTAACTCGAGGGTTTCTCTTCTTCCTTCTTTCCCATTTACCTAGCTTACGCTACCCTACTCTCTTAGCAGAATGATCTGATTTTGATTTACTCTGCAGACAATTGGAAGTCAAGTTCAAGTAAAGGTTGTGAAGAATAAGCATTCCCCTCCATTTAAAACTGCCGTGTTTGAGCTTGAATTTGGCAAGGGGATATGCCGTGAGTCGGAGATCATAGAGTTGGGTATTAAACACAAATTCATCACAAAAAGTGGAGGTGCTATGTATGCACTGGATGAGAAGGGATTTAGAGGGAAAGATGCTCTAAAAATTTATCTTCGTGAGAATATCAACGCAAGAGGGGAGCTCACCGCAAAGCTTACAGAAAAGCTTGTCCACAGTAGTGATCCAGAAACTGTCAATGAGGAACTCTCAGAAGAGGGGGAAACTTCGGAATCAATAGTTTCACTGGAGTCCACTGACGAAGATGTACCAACAGCAGTTGTGGCATAGCCACATAAGACGGTCAAGTTGCTTGAAGGAACATCGTTACTGTCCACCGTGGGTTGACATTTAGGCTGTGGATTCTCCGTTTGGTGCATGGCATATCTAGAGCTGTACATGAATCTGATTGATTGACGGATTCCATATGAATGCCGGGATGCTGTTTTGAGACACAATTCGTTCGATCCATGCTGATCTCCAGACTCCAGCCATGCAAAGTGCAGTAGTTTGGAGAGAATTATAAATAGCAGATGGCCATCAGATGAATGAATGTTTTCTGGTGTTTATAATGGCAATTGGTGATTATATCCACCCTGCCTTTTGTATGATTTAAATGTCCATGAAATTGAATCAAAATATGTATGGTTGACGGTATATGATTCTGTATATTGGGCAATGAACCTTTTTTTCCCCTCTTTCTTGTTCTCGATAATCGGAAGTCTACGTAAAGTCCTATCTAGGACATCATTTTGACATTAGTACATATCAATCAGCTCTTATCCAGGACGTACCTATCAATCATGATTAGGATATATTTTGTTTAATAAATGAGTCTAAAATAAAGCTTGAATTTGTCTCATTTATAAATGAGCCAAAATTTTAACGAGCTGATTTGCGAGCTTTTATAGTTAATAAGTTGATTTTACGAGCTTTTACACTATAAATGAGCTTGAGCTTAAATTTATTATGCTCAAGTTTGATTTGTTTAATAATCGAATCAAATTTGATTCTAATTTTTAAGTTCGTTTAGCTAAATAAGTGAATCGAGTCGAGTTTAAAAAGCTCACGAGTCGGTTTAGTTCGTTTACAACTCTAATCATGATGTGTAAGATAAATGATGAATTATCTTTTACAAATGTAGGATTTTTTTGCTTGATTTGTAGAAGAAATATGTTTACCAAAGTTGGAAAAACTTTGAAGTTGTGGACATTTTTAATGCAACATGTAATTGGAAGTTTTTTTTTTTTTTTTTTTTAATTTATCTATCTTCTCCAAGATCAAAAGATTTCTAAAGAGAAAATACTAATTTCTCTATAGAACAACTCCTAAAGTTACTTAAGATTAATTTCACCTGAAGAGGAATGAAGAGAGGTCAAAGCTAACCAAAAGTTTTGGCTCAATTTTTATTCATTTCATTAATGTTCATTCATTCTTCTCCACCGAATGTACAAGTGTGTATGTATGTATATAGATACACATACGAGGTCGAGCATAACCTCTATTAATTACATCCAAATCAACTACCTAATTAATAAAGAATTAAACTAACACACGTCCATATGGTATGTATAATGAGATACAATTATAAAGACAAGATATTACAAAGCTTACATAAAATATCAAAACTATATAAAACCTAATCATGATAATATATTGAATAATCAAGTAATCAACATTAATATCTTGTAGCTTTGTCTTCCATACAATATTGTATATTGTCATTATCTGTACATTAGATATCATTAGTAAAGTTTTCTTCTTGCAAACATATGTAATGCCTGTAAGAATCACTTGATGAAACATTATTAGGGTTATTATAAAAGTGTTTAATATTTTTTAAAATAATCGGTACCATTTTTAAATATACTAATTCTTGCCCTTCAATATGAGAGAATGAGACAAAGATGTTCCTGCATTAAATCAACTCCTATCTAGGACATAATTTTGACGTTAATACGCATAAGTCACCTAGAGCTCCCATATTTTGATTCATCCATTCAGTTCTTGAGGAAAACGAGAACAATAACATCCTCCCCTTAAGTATGAGATAAACGTCCTTTGTTTCGACAATAAAGGGTTCCAAGGTGGTTCTTTCCATTTATACATTGTCCTACGCCACAATCACTTGGTCACGTGTTAAGAAAAACAACATACATTACTCCATAAATTCATTATAGTCCCAATATTTCATACCTTAATATAATGTTGTAATATATCCATCCCCTTTGTAGCTGTCAGTTGCATGCCCACATTTGCCTCGTTAGACAACCTCAAGGCAATTCATATCAATGGCTTGCAGTGGCGGAGTCAGAGTTTGGGATCCATGGTGTCCCTAATATATTTGTTCAGTAAATAGTACACTAAAATAGATATTAAAATAAAATAATATTTTTATATATTTAAATGAATTCGCTCAAAATTTTTAAAATTTGGTAATACAACTTGATTAACAGAATTATATTTGTAGTAGCTATTTTTAGATCGCCTTAAAAAGTATCATTGCATCCTTAATTACGTCATTAAATAATTTAATGAATTAACAAAGGAATTTACTAAAACTTAATTGATAATATAATTTTATAACAAACTAATTAAAAAACTAACTAATTAATTAAACATTTCAATCTATAAATCTAAAAAATTTGATTTCTACAAACTAATTTTAATTTTTACCTAATTAATAAGCCAGTTTCTATTTTCTACATTAATAAGATAAATTAGAATTTCTATAAACTAAAAAATATAATCAATTAATACAATACATATAAACAAATCAACTACATTATAATTTCATAAATTTATAAATTTATGATAAATTATTTAAGAACAAACTAATTCAAAAAGTAACTAATAAATTAAACACTTCAATCTATAAATCTAAAAAATTAGATTTCTACAAACTAATTTTAATTTCTACCTAATTAACAAGCCAAGTTCTATTTTCTACATTACTAAGATAAATTAGAATTTCTATAAACTGAAAAATATAATCAATTAATACAATACATATAAACAAATTAACAAGCCAATTTCTATTTTCTACATTAATAAGATAAATTAGGATTTCTATAAACTAAAAAATATAATCAATTAATACAATACATATAAACAAATCAACTACATTATAATTTCATAAATTTATAAATTTATGATAAATTATTTAAGAACAAACTAATTCAAAAAGTAACTAATAAATTAAACACTTCAATCTATAAATCTAAAAAATTAGATTTCTACAAACTAATTTTAATTTCCACCTAATTAACAAGCCAATTTCTATTTTCTACATTAATAAGATAAATTAGAATTTCTATAAACTAAAAAATATAATCAATTAATACAATACATATAAACAAATTAACAAGCCAATTTCTATTTTCTACATTAATAAGATAAATTAGAATTTCTATAAAGTAAAAAATATAATCAATTAATACAATACATATAAACAAATTAACTACATTCTAGCTTCATAAATTTATAAATTTATGATAAATAATCTAAGAACAAACTAATTCAAAAAGTAACTAATAAATTAAACACATCAATCTATAAACCTAAAAAATTTGATTTCTACAAACTAATTTTAATTTCTACCTAATTAATAAGCCAATTTCTATTTTCTACATTAATAAGATAAATTATAATTTCTATAAACTAAAAAATATAATCAATTAATACAATAAATATAAACAAATTAATTGCATTCTAATTTAACATAAATAATTTATGATAACTTGCTAAGTAATTTAACAAACTAAATTTTACCTTAGTTGTGTTTGTGTGGGTTGTGGCTATTGGCTGGTTCGGTTGAAGTTGAAGATTTGAATATTAAAGGCAGACAGCCGGCGGTGGACAGTGGTAGAGCAGAATTGGCAGCTTCTGCTCTTCCTTCTTGGCCCCGGTTAGTGCGGTCGAGATGCCAGACGGGAAAACAGCGGCGGCAAGCAGCGGCAGGCGCAGTGGCGGAGGCGCGGTGCGAAGCAACTACTCAGGCGCACAACGCACTGGCGCAGGCAGGCAGCATAGGCAGCGACGACGTGCTCCGGGCCTCCGGCAATGTGTGTTGTCTCCAGGCGGCGTGCGTGGTGGTGCGTCTTCAGTAAAATTGAGAGTCGAGATGAGAGACGAAGAGAATTGAGAGGCGGAGACTAGAGGTAGAGGGTCGAAGAAGCAGGTCGAGCAGGAGCAGCAACGATCGAAGTCGAAGAGGAGGTAAGGGTTTTTTTTGGGGGGACATCATCAAAACGACGTCGTTTTGATGATGTGAAAAAATTCCAAAACAAACGACCACGGGACGGGACTTGATCCTGTGACCTGCGGACTTTACTACACGGGAACCCATCTACGGAACCATTCATCCATTTTTGTTATTTGATATGGTGTCCCAGAAGTATTGTATATATCTAATAACTAAAAATTTAGTAAAATTTGTATACTCCAGCCAGGGCTCTGTGGTGTCCCGAGACACCATGCGGAAGCCCTGGCTCCGCCACTGATGGCTTGGATCGTAAACAATACTATATTTATCGACTCTTGTCAGAAAGTCCAACTTCTATGCCAAAAAAAAATGTCATCCTTTCTTGTGCTTCCACCACAAGCGAAATGTTCCATTAGGGCACATCTAGGGTCGGTTCTCTTCGTTTGCGGAGAGGAGCAGGAGTCTTCATTTGCGAAGGGAGAGCAAGAGGTGGATAAGGAGCAGTAGGGATAGAGACAGTGATGTAGATATGTATATAGAGAGAGGGAGCGATAGGAATAGGAAAAGGGAAAAGAGCAGCAATAGGGAAAGAGATGGAGAAAGAGTAGGGGATAAAAATACGTGCATGTTATTTGGAAAACAGGTATTTACTGCGCAGAAAATATTTGCGCAGTGAATACCTATTTTACCCAGCATTATTGACCTCTACAGCAGCCAAGGCATCGGCAAAAACTGCCGATGCACCAATTTTTTTTTTATCAATTTCGGTCGAAATAAGTAAGTTAACATTCAGGTCATCGGCAATTATTGCCGAAACCAGGCCATTCCATCGGTAATAACTGCCGATGCAGCATATATATATATATATATATATATATATTTTAAATTTCGGCCGAAAAATTTAAGTCAGCATATTTATTGTTATTATTATTTCGGCCGAAATTGAAAAAAAAAATTGGTGCATCGGCAGTTTTTGCCGATGCCTTGGCCTACTTTCGGCAATAAGTGCCGATGGCTTGGGCCAGTTTCGGTAAAAATTGCCGAATATGATCCATCGTTTCGGCTGAAATCGCCGATCTGATTTTTTAATTATAAATAATAATTATTTACAAACTTTTCGGCCGAAATTAAAAAAAATAAAAATAATAATTGATGAATCGGCAGTTATTACCCATGGTATTGCCTGGTTTCGGCAATAATTGCCGATGCCCTGGCACCGAAATTTAAAAAAAAAAATTTGGTGCATCGACAGTTTGTGCCGATGCTTTGACCTGGTTTCGGCAATAATTGCCGATAGCCTGGGCCGGTATCGGTACAAATTGCCGAATTTATCGGCCGAAATTAAAAAAAAAAATATATATATATATATATATGCTTCATCGGTAGTTATTACCGATTGTATGGCCTGGTTTCGGCAATAATTGTCGATGGCCTGGATGTTGACTTAAATATTTCGGCCGAAATTAAAAAAAAAACAAAATTTTGGTGCATCAGCAGTTTTTGCTGATGTCTTGGCCTGCTTTCGGCAATAAGTGCCGATGGCTTGGGCCAGTTTCGGTAAAAATTGCCGAAAATTATCCATAGTTTCGGCTAAAATCGCCGATGCTGATCGTGGCTTTCGGCAAAAATCACCGATGTGAAGGTCACTTTCGGAAACTTTCGGAATTTGTTTTCCACGGAGTAAAAATACGTTTTCTATATAACAATACCCTAAAAATAAACTTCCAACAATATATAGTACATAAAAATAGTTTGCGAAGAATAAACACTTACAATATATAGTACATAAGGACGGACATAAATTTGTGTCTCTTTGATACATTTGGGATAAGAGGCTCAACAATGCATTATCTTTTATCAACACATAAATAATATTACTTTTTAATTTTATTTTATAATATAATATATTGTGTGAATAATATTAAAAATTAAATGATGTATTTTTAGTTCATCTTTATATTTCTTTTACAATATAAAACATTTTATGAAAAGTACCAAAAAGTTTTAGCGTATATTAAAGTAGTATATGACTTTTTATTTTTATTTGTATAGATTTTAATACTTCTTAATATAAGCAAAAGAACTAATGCCTTTTATATTACAAAATGGAGAGATTACTCATTGTCAAAAACCATACCAAACATACACAACATATTGGGTTGCCAAGTAATGATAGTAAAGCATTAGGTTGGGGTTCTATGGGAGTCGAGGTGTTCATAATAATATGATTAAATCGTTAATCAAGTTGGATCAAATCAAAATTTTATTGTTTCGGTTAGATGAAATTTAAAATGGATTAGTTAATTATTAGTAAATTAATAATTTGGTTAATTAACTATATATAAGGAAGTCACTCTTTGTGAATTTAGATTCCATTCTTCCTTCTCATCGTTTAATATCAAACAAATTATGTTATTGTTGGATTGTTGTGGTAGCTTTCAAACTTACCACTAATAACCCTTTTTTTTCTTTGTAATTTTTAAAATTTTTGGTTGGTGATAAGTGTAACACCCTAATTTTTCTCCATTAATTTATTTTTTTGCAAACTAAAACCAAAACATGGGAATGTTGTTGCTAACACAAGATAATTATTTTCCACTCATCTCATGCTAGATGTAAGGCTAAAATCATAAATACTTTAAACTTTACGATAACTACTACAATGTAAATGAATCTCTTGAAGAGATGTAATATGATAAACAATAAATGTTAGCGACTATATTAAAGCTGAAAAACCATTATCAAATGTGAACAAAAGACAAGATATAAAACCAAGAATTAAAGCTTAACTAGGTAACCAATTCTAGTAACAAAAGATAATCCCCAAGAAAGAGGTAGACAAACCTTTAACAAAGTCCTAATCTCTATCCTATACAAAGTTGCTTACCCCTTTGGATAAAGCCCAAATCATTACAATGACCAAAAAATAAACATGGTATCAATATGACCAAAAAGTGAGTAAATCTAACTATCTTAAACACATAAGAGCTCATGATACACATAGAATCATGAAGTCATGGTATCATGTAAACATACAATAACAATCCATGCATACATATGATAACATGTACAAGACTCACATAGGATAAAAACATCAAAACATCCACATAATGTCACCATAACATGATCATACAATAATAAATATGGTACACATATAAGGTATATGCATATAATAATTATATGACATTCATGAGTAACGACCAAAAGGAAACATTAGATATCGAACCACATTTAAGAGAAGCAAAGGTCATCTATGACAGCACTAATACTCAACCCCAATTATTTACCCTCTATATATCATGATCCAATAATTTGATTCACTAAAAATTTTGAGCAATGACATTGATTCTTCACCATGAATGATTGTTATGACAACTTACTACCCAAAAATGTAAGGGATGTACAAGTCCACTACACATGGTCATCTAACCATGGGGCCCAAAAATGAAATGATTAAGTATGTGATGGATGAATAAGGATTACTTAATAATAACAAAAACAAATGAAATGATTAAGTATGTGATGGATGAATTTCTCGTGGTCACCATAATTAAGACACTAATAATTAAAATGGCATACCTCGAGATAGAGAATGGTGGTTTTTTAGGGGTAAAGACTTGATTTAGTCCACGATTGTTCTAGATTTTGCTGGAGTGCCTTAATGCCCTAGCCAAACCCTACATCTTACTCTATCTAGCTCTACGAACCTATTTAGGGGGTATGCATACTTATGGATTAGGTGCCCTTGTTGATAGGGTATTTTGTGTCCTCGTGCACTAGTGCGACCAAGGTACCTTTGTGTCCTAGGTTGATGGTTGGAGGGTATTGTGCAGCTTGTATATGCTAGTATGACCGGTGTACCTTTGTATCTCCATGTTTGTGATATCCCCCTCGAGTTAATAAATAAAATTGTTGTGTTAATTAAATGGAAAAATACTAATCATGTAAAGTAAAAAATTATTGAGCTGAGCCTAGATGGATTATATCATTGTACTGGTCCACCGGTTATAATAGTGGCTAGAAACGTTTTGCCTTGAAGGTTGTTTATGTGTACCGATCCACTGGTTATGATAGTGGCTAGGTGCTTGTTGCCCTAGAGTGTATTATGGTCCATCGGCTATAATAGCGGGGGATTCCGAGCTCAATAAACCAAACCTTGGATGATAATGAATTATGAGAAAGATACTATTCGCTTATAGTGGAACACCATGTGAGTTGGGGCCAGACCAATCCACCTACAAGAATAGTGGCCAGTAGCCTTTTGCCTTGGAGATCAATCCACTAGTGAATAATGGTGGCCAGGTGCATTATGCCCTGGAATGTATTTACGATCCATCGGCTATAATAGTGGGGTTATCGTACTCACATGGATATAATTTGAGAGATGATGTTGAATAATGTTTGATTAATGGCTTAAGACCAGAAGTAGTGATTTCACCATTATGATCTATTTATATGGTATAAGTACAACCTTGGTGCTTGTCTCTCTTGGTAAGTGATGGAAATGCTAAGTAAATGGACCTTGCGATATGCATGTCCTATTGTATGCTATGTAGCATTGTGTATTGGCTCTTACGTTGTTGTGATTATCTCTATGCTTGTGTATGTTATTGTTGTTACATTGTTTATACATGATGTGTTGCATGCGGGCCCTACTTTTTAGTCTAGTATAAAAGGTTACTTAGTACTGTAGTACTGAAAGGTTCCATTTGTGGGCCCCTGCCTATTTAATGGCAAAGTTCCTTGTAGGTTAGCTACATGTGCTATTCAAACTGTTATCGGGTAAGAGCATAAGGATTGTCCGGAAAGTTTCTTGGGATCTCTCTTTTAACATTATTATATCTTTGTTAACTGATTTTACTCTTGTAACCACTAATAATGGGTTTTATCTTTTGTAATGTCTTTAACGCACTACTTTGATTTAAATAAAAGTTTGAATTGATATAAATTGTGTTATGTTTCATTTTTAGCCTTAAAACTTGGTACTAGAACGGTAGAAGGAACCAGGTCTGGTACTAAGTGTGACGGTAGCATCCCTGAACTTTACTGTTTTTCTTCCGCTTAACTTCTAATTAAAACAAAATTTTTCGGTAGTGAATTTTGGGGGTGTTACATCAGTGGGCCTTAAGTTATAATTTTTCATCAACAACTCGTTGTTTTGTTCATCTACAAGCAAGATTTGTATAAGTTCTGAATGTTTCTTAGTTTATACTGTTCTTACAATAAAACATTTGATTCATGAAAAGTGAAGAGTCTTTTTCTAGAATTTGCTCATTAATGACTACTTGTGTAATACCCCAAAAATTTACTACTGAAAAATTTCATTTAATGAAAAGGTTTAGCAGAAGCGAAATAACAAAATGTAGCTTATGGGGATATTACCGCCACACTTAGTACCAGACCGGTTCACTTCTACCTTCTCGTACCAAGTGCTAAGGCTGAATGGGATTAACATCAAACACAAGTCGATAATTAAAATGAGCATTCATAAATGAAATGAATTGTTAATCATACATAAAATCATAGTGTGGTAACCAAAGAGGTACAACCCAAAAGTAAGGATTTAAAATTCTAAATGACAGAAACATCATACAACAGAATAAAACTAAATTATAACGATACAAGAAAAACAAAATGAAATATAGGCTCCGTGTCACGCACCGACTCTTCACCAAGTCTAGCTACGTGCAGCCTTAGTCTTTTCCTCACTCCTTGAGAGACTAAGTCAACCTTCCTCCTTCAAGTGTACTCCACACTTAGGCTAGAGATGCCTCTTAGACCACCACATCGAGCCTTCACACGAGAACTCAAGAGAGAACTTTTAGAGAGAGGAAGGGGATTGTATTTAGAGAGAGAAGATCTGAAGATACAAGTCTTGTTGGATGATCTCAAATGCCTCTATCCCCTCTATTTATAGGAGAGGATCCACCCCTTCACCTCCCCCAGGAAGATTCTAGATACGGGCCTAATGGATTTCTCTAGAATGGCCCAATAAGCCCATTAGGGGTTCTAGAATAGTCCATTAGGGTTTCTAGAGTCTCCTTTACAGTTTATAGAATTATCCACACATCTCTACATAAATAGAGAAGGATTTAGAGACATTCTCCTCTAGAACCTTCTAGAAAAATCCAGGAGAGTTTAGAACCCTATACATCTCTCCATACTTATCTAGATTACAAAGATGTTCTAGACTATTCCGGGACCGGTAGAACCTCGATGCCAACCTTTCGAAGTGGCCCGTAACATTCTCCCCCACCAAAGTCATCAAATTCCTCGGCGATGATGGAAGACAGGTACCTCTGGATAGCCTCCAGGAACTGTGATAGATCTTCTGCCTTCTCCCAATTGTTCTGGCTTTCTGGAAACCCCTTCCATCTGATGAGATACTCTTTGTAATTGGATATCCCTCTCCTCTTGATGACTCGGTCGTCTAGAATCTCCTCAACCTCATGCGTGAAGGAAGTCACATTTGCTGGAGGAGCGCGCTTGGACTCCTTCCTTGAGGGGTCTTCCATGTCTTCGTGATAGGGCTTCAACAGTCTCACATGGAAGACCGGATGCAACTTCAGCTTGGATGGCAACTCCAACTGATAGGACACTTTCCCCACCTTCTTTAAGATAGGATAAAGCCCCTCGTATCTCCTCACCAAGCCTTTGTGCACTTGGCGGTAGGCCTTGAACACCTGTGGGGACAACTTTACCATCACCAAGTCTCCTACCTTGAACTCCAAGGGTCTTCGGTCTTTGTCGGCCCACTTCTTCATCTTCTTCGAGGCCTTCTCCAAATGTGCCTTGGCTAGGTCAAGTTGTTCTCACCATCCATGAGCGAAAGTGTGTGTGGCGAGACTACTCCCCTTGTAGCCTTTAGCCACTGTGTGTGGAGTGACGGGTTGGTGCCCCATGACCAACTCAAAAGCGCTATGCCCCGTAGACTCACTCCTCTGTAGATTATAGGAGAATTGAGCCACATCCAGCAACTTCGCCCAATCCCTCTGATTAGCAATTACAAAGTGACTCAATTACATCCCCACCAAAGCATTCACCCTTTTCGTCTGGCCATCAGTCTGAGGGTGAAAACTTGTACAGAAATGAAGCTCAGACCCCATCAACTTGAACAAATCTCTCCAAAACTTAGCAGTAAAGCGAGGATCCCTATCACTGATGATAGACTTAGGTAATCCTCAATACTTTACCACGTGCTTGAAGAACATCTAGGCACACTGATCTGTCGTACAATCCCTCAGGGCAAGGATGAACGTCCCATACTTGCTCAACCTATCGACCACGACCATGATGGATCCATATCCTTCGAACGTCGGGAGTACGAAGATGAAGTCCATAGAGAAACTCTCCCAAGGTATTTCAGGAATGGGTAAAGGCTCCAATAATCCTACAGGACACTTCCGCTCATTCTTGTCTTGTTGGCACACAAGACAAGTCCTCACGTATCCTTCCACATCGTCCCGCATCTGTGGCCAATAGTAAACATCTTCAATAAGTGCTAGAGTGCGCCACATACTTGGGTGTCTAGCCCATTTGGACTCGTGGCATTCCTTCATCAAGTCCCTCCTCAAGCTTCCCCATCTCGGAATGTAGAGTCGGTTCCCCACGGTGTAGAGTGCACCATCTTGCTCCTAAAATCTTCGAGTCTTTCCTTCCTTTGCCATCTCCATCAAGCAAAGTCATCATGAAGGATCCCTTCCTTGACTCGATCGAGGATGTCACCGGTAGGACCGCTCATACTTACAAGCATCGCCTTGGACTCAGTGCATCGGCTACCACGTTGGCACTTCCGTGCTTGTACTCCATCTTGTAATCGAACTCGGCCAAGAAGTCTTGCTAACGAGCTTGCTTGGGACTTAGTTTCTTCTGGTTCTGGAAGTAGCTTGTTGCAACATTATCTATCTTGATCACGAACCTACTTCCAAGAAGGTAATGCCTCCATACCCGCAAGCAGTGGATGATAGCGGTCATCTCTTTATCATTGACGGGATACCGCCTCTCCGTATCATTGAGCTTGCGACTCTCAAAAGCAATGTGATGCCTCTCTTGCATGAGAAATCCTCTAATGGCAAAGTTGGAGGCATCTGTATGCACCTCGAACTCCTTAGAATAATTGGGCAAGCACAGGATTGGTTCTTCCATCACAGCCTTCTTCAAATCTTCAAAGGCCTTCACACACTCTTCATCCCAACTCCATGTGACCTTCTTCTTTAACTAGTTGGTGAGAGGTGTGGCTCTACCCGAATATCCTGGGATGAATCTTCGATAATAGTTCGCCAGTCCAAGGAAACTCCGTAGCTCCGAAACATTTTTCGGGGCCTCCCACTCTTGGATAGCACGTACCTTGGCTGCATCCATCCCGATCTTCCCGTTCTTGATATAATGACCTAAGAACTACACCTCCATGAGAGCAAACGAGCACTTCTCCTTTTTATCATAGAGTTCGTTCTCTTGGAGTACCTGGAAGACTTTTCTCAAGTGCACCACATGATCTTTCAAGGTTTCGCTATAGACCACAATGTCATCAAGATATACCACCACAAACTTATCCAAATAGGGGTGAAATATCTTGTTCATAAGAGTACAAAAGGTCGCAGGAGCATTTGTAAGACCAAAAGGCATTACAAGGAATTCATAAGCTCCATACCTCATCACACATGTGGTCTTTGGCTTCTCCTTCAGCGATTTGCACCTGCCAGTATCCCAATCTCAAATCCAACTTGGAAAACCATCGAGCTCTTCCAAGTCTATCGAACAAGTCTGCCACCAACGGGATCGGGTACTTGTTCTTGATGGTCACCTTGTTGAGTGCCCGGTAATCAATGCACATCCGAAGACTCCCATCATGCTTCTTCTAGAACAACACCGGGGCACCAAATGGGGCCTTGGATGGCCTAATGAATCCAGCATCCAGTAACTGCTTAAGCTGTCTTCTCAACTCCTCTAACTCTGGCAGGGCCATCTGGTAGGGACTTCTTGTAGGTGGCTTTGCTCCAGGCTCTAGCTCAATAGTCTGATCCACCTCCCTCCTAGGTGGAAGCCTTTGGGGCAACTCTGCTGGCATTATGTCCTTGAACTCGTGAAGGACCTGTTGGATCTCCTCTGGGACCTCCATGGGTTTTGGGGATTCTTCCTCCATCATGGTGGCCAAGTAGCACGACTCTCCCTTCTTGAATCCCTTGAAAATTGCATAGCAGAAAGAACTCAGGACTCTACCTTGGCTCGGGATAGGGGAATAACGTGGCTTTGCTTCCCTTTGGTGAGGTGCATGGTGCTATCTCCTGGGAATGTAAGTGGGGCTGCCACATCCACGAACTTCATGCCTAACACCATGTCATAGTCGTCCATCTCTGTCACCGTGAAGTTCACCCTTCCTTCCCACAATCCAAGGGTGATGGGGACTCCATATGCTACCCCATGTGTAGGCCTAGCATCAGAATTGACGACCTTCATACATCTTGCCTACTTGATCACCTTGAGGCCCATCATTTGTGCTTCCTTAGGGCTAAGGAAGTTATGAGAAGCTCTAGTGTCTACTAGGGCCTTGCTAGTAACACCCTTGACTTGTGCCTCCACATACATCAACCCCTTTGCTTGCTTGAATTTGATGGAATTAAGCAAGGTTAGGGACCCCATGTGGGTCTCACCTTCATCCACCTTCTCTCCTTGAGTATTCACCATAGCACTCAAGGATTTCTTTTGAGGACAATTACGAAGGAAATGATTACCCCCACACATGAAACATTCACGTTTGTATTTAGAATCCTTACCTCCATGATCGGCTTTGTCCTTCCCCTTCGAGTCGGAGTGCTTGGATCCCATCTTGTGGGGCTTGACTCCCCCACCTTTTTTAGAGCTCTCCTTCTGACTCTTATCCTTCTTCTCGGACTTGAACTCAATCAAGGATTCGGCTTCTCGATAGGCTTCTGAGAGATCTTGAACCTTCCTTCTTCGAAGTTCTTGCTCAGCCCAACCTTGGAGTCCATAAAGGAAGTAAAACAACCTTTCACTTTCAAGCTTGTCTGGGATCTCCAACATCAAGTAACTGTAGGCCTTGATATACTCTTTTATGGTCCCGGTATGCTTGAGAGTTCTGAGCCTCCTCATAGCATCCATCTCAGCATTAGCAGGGTAGAACTGCTTCTTGAGTTCTGCCTTGAACTGCTCCCAGGTGTTGATTACACAGACACCCCTCTCCATTTCTCTATGGCGAGCACGCCACCATAGCATAGCATCATCCTCTAAATAGATGGTAGCCTGGGTAATTCGCATATTATCATCAAGTAAATGAGTAGCAGCAAAATACCTCTCAAGACCATAAAAGAATTTGTCGATCTCCTTCACATTCCTTACCCCTTTGTACTTTGATGGTCGGGGAATATCTAAGATAGCCGGGGATCCCCTTGAAGATCCAGCACCCATCGAGATAGCTTCCTTGCAACGAGCACACTCGGCTTCAACGGTTGCAAGCCTCTCTTTCAACTCTATATTTTCGGCCATGAGTTGGCCATATGACCCATCCATACGATCCAACATCTCCTGCATGAGCTTCTTGTTGGACTCGAGCATGTCCTCATGGAGCTTGGTGGCTAGGGCATTCACCAAGCCTTGCACCTCCTCCTTGTTGGGTAAGGACTCCATGTCCTTCTCTAACACTTCCACCCTTTCATCTAAGGTGGAGAGATCCTCCTGGCAAACCGTTATGGAACGGTTCATCCTTTCGATGACTTCATCCAAGTTCGACCCATGAGACTTGGAAGTGGACTTTCCCTTCTTCCTCTTCTCAGCATTAGGGACTTGAGTAACTTGCGATGATTTGAGGTTGTGGGCCATCGGAATCGAGCTCTGATACCACTTGTCACGCACCGACTCTTCACCAAGTCTAGCTATGTGCGGCCTTAGTCTTTTCCTCACTCCTTGAGAGACTAATTCCGCCTTCCTCCTTCAAGTGTATTCCACACTTAGGCTAGAGACGCCTCTTAGACCACCACACAGAACCTTCACACAAGAACTCAAGAGAGAACTTTTAGAGAGAGAAAGGGAGATTATATTTAGAGAGAGAAGCTCTGAAGATACAACTTTTGTTGTATGATCTTAAATGCCTCTATCCCCTCTATTTATAGGAGATGATCCACCCCTTCACCTCCCTAGGAAGATTCTAGATACGAGCCTAATGGATTTTTCTAGAATGGCCCAATAAGCCCATTAGGGGTTCTAGAATAGTCTATTAGGGTTTCTAGAGTCTCCTTTAAGGTTTCTAGAATTATCCACACATTTCTACATAAATAGAGAAGGATCTAGAGACATTCCCCTCTAGAACCTTTTAGAATAATCCAGGAGAGTTTAGAACCCTATATATCTCTCCATACTTATCTAGATTACAAGGATGTTCTAGATTATTCCGGGACTGGTAGAACCTCGATGCTAACCTTTCGAAGCGGCCCGTAACATCTGGCCATGTCACTCTCAACCCTCAGGCTAGGTCTAGGCTCAACTCTCAGCCTTTCCCGATGCCTTGTAAGTGTCGTAGGCATTGAAGATAGAATTACCGACCTACACCAAGTCAGAAGGGCCTTCTGCTCGTGGGAATGAGCAGCACCCATGAAACGGGTGGTCAGTATGCTACGTACTGAGAAAGGTAACCGTACAACTAAGGCCAAACATGTAAGGCACATAACACAAGCATGATCATATAGGCAACATACAGTAATACAAATAATGAGGCCGGGTTACGTTCTAGATAAATTTGTTCTTTAGATCTCTTAACAATATACTCATTTCACGTGTACTCTTTAATAATCCACGCGAGTGCGGGAACCCCACTATTAAAGCCGGTGGACCGGAATACATACAAGATATAATGCTCCTCACCACTATTATTCACCGGTGGACTGGTATCCAGGGAAAAACTCTCCTAGCCACTATTATTTGTCGGTGTACCGGTCTGGCCCCGACTCACATGGTGTTTCACTGTAAGTACTTAGTGTATTTTCCACATCTTAGCTTCATTACATTTGGTTTGTTGAGCACGGAATCCTCCACCATTATAGTCGGTGGACCCGAAATCATGGAGGGTAAAACACTCCTGGTCACTATTATTTGCTGGTAGATCAGTCTCTAGGGTATCTAGACTCCTAGCCACTATTATTCGCCAGTTGATCGGTTTGCGCTCGGCTCAACAATATTCCTCTTTAAATGATTAGTGTCTTATTTGTGTCTTATTATATAATTTTTCACCCTTGACGTGTATGCCACCAATCTTCTAATTCTATCCTCCGAAGAGGGGCCCGTCCCATATCTTGAGATTCCGGCACCTCCTAACTGCCCCAACATCCCTTCCTTATTCCATTATTCACACTAGAAGCCCAATTCCGATTTGTGTGGGTCAAGACCCACTACCTCATACCACTAAGTCCATTCATAGCCCTCCCTAGGGTTTTCTTCAGAAAATCCTAATTTGGGCCTATGTGGGTCATCCTCCTCCGCCTCACACAACCCAAACTATTTTAACACCCTACACGTCACGACCCTTAGATTCAACCCTCGCTTCATACCTCACTCATCCTCATTTATTTTATTATTATTATTATTATTTCCTTTTTCTTTTTCCACCTTCCCAAATTAGGGTTTCCTCCCAAACCCTAGCTTAGTCTCCTATGCACCCTTATACTATCTCACGTACTATTTTTTACCCGAAGCCTCTAGTCACCCAAAAAACTCTTCTATGACCTTCCTCACGCCCCAAGGCAACTTTCCATACGTAAAGTTCGTCCCCATGTGGACTCTAACCATTCCACGCAAACCCTCGATAGTTTTCAGTAAAACCCTAAAATTCCCATGCAAACCCTAGTTTCTCCCATGCAAACCCTAATTTCTCTTATGCAACCCATAGATTCTCCCACTCTTTCATTTTATTTAAGTCTCCTTTTATTCACCCACTCATGGATCATGGATTATTTAGGTTATTCCTACCTATGTTAGCCAACTTACTTTCCCTTGGTTATCTTACTTTCCTATCTTTTCTTTTTCATGCTTCCACCCCACATTACCACATTAAATATCCTAGCATGCATGTCCTAAAGGGTCACATCACATCACATCATAACTTACAACATATCCATATTAACACATACCATAAGAGAACACATGAACATACCTTCGTTCGAAGCTACGCTACACATAAAACAGTTAAGATAATAGCACAAGATTCACAATATATCATTATATGTGGTATCCAAGGTATGTAGGACACATAGCACACATAAGGCCCTAGCTACACCCTTACCTAAAACGACGCCGGGCTTGGAGCACGCTCCTACGCCTCCTTAGGGTTTTGACTTGATTCACCTATAAGAGGGAAATACTATGGGTTAATCTCCCTCTTACCAAAATTACTATCATTTCCTATCTTACCCTTATTATGGCCTACTCTCAGGGCTAATAATGATATTAGTAGTTTTATAATTAAAATTAGGGTTATTATTCTCAAAATAATTAATCATGCCACTACTAACCAAAGTGAGTCTTAGTGATATTCATAGTATTAAAAGTAATAGTTTCAATATTACTAATAATAATATTATTATTACTTTTAGTAATAATACTAATATCGATCCAAACTCTAGTAGTAATAATAATGGTAATGTAAATAATATAAAATTAGCGACCTTAATGATACTTATATTGATAATGCTAGTAGTAGTAGTAGTAATAATAATAATAATAATAATGATACTAACAATAATAATAATAATAGTAATAATAGTTTCAATCTTGAGAATAATGCTAATAAGGTCCTAGAAATTACAATAGTAGTAGCCTTGGTGAGTATAATAGAATAATAATAATAATAATAATAATAATAATAATAATAATAATAGTAGTAGTAGTAGTAGTAGTAGTAGTAGTAATGATAGTAATAATAATAATAATAATAATAATAATGTTAAGCATAATAAGGATAATAATCAAAAAGGGTAATAATACTATAAAGGTCTCAACATTTACACTAATAATAAATGTGATAATAGCCAAAGTTAGTATTAATAGTATTAGTAAGAAAATAATGATAATAATAATGATAATAGTAGTAGTAGTAGTAGTAGTAGTAGTAGTAGTAGAGGTGGCAATCGGGTCGGGTGGGTCGGGTCATAGCGGGTCATTTGACTTTTGCGGGTCGGGTGCGGGTCGGGTCGGGTCATTTCGGGTCATTCAATTTGTCGGGTCATTTTGGGTCAATTTGTCGGGTCGGGTCGGTTTTGGGTCGGGTCATTTCAGTTGCGGGTCATTTCGGGTCAATTTATCGGGCCAGGTCGGTTTCGGGTGGGTCATTTCGGGTTAATTTGTCGGGTCGGGTCCGGTCCGCTGTTCAGGTTAAGAAAACTCGGATTCGGATAATTTCGGGTTAACTTGACTGGTAGGGTCGGGTTGGTTTCGGGTCATTTTCTAGTTCACATGAGTAGGTGACTTCGGCCCGTTCAGGTCATTTCATGTAATATGACGGGTTAGTTATGTCCGAGTTATTTCGAGTTAAGTTGATGGGCGAGGTCATTTCATACAATTTAACGGGTTGGATTCAATTAGTTATGGGTTAACTTAATGGGTCGGGTCGGGTTGAGTTTTGACGGGTTTACTCATATTTGAGTCCAAGTAATTATCATTTCATAAATCATAAATATTAGAGACAGACAATCATAAGATTAATATTGTAGATAAAAGAACTAAATATATTAAATGCGCTTTATTTTCACAAACAAATAGTAAAGATATTTATAAATTTTAATAATAAAAAATATTGCGCTTTGAATCAAACAATGATATTTATCATTGATTATAATTTATTTGATAAGTTAAAATATTTAATTACTTAAAAAAGATAATTTTATCAAATAAAGATGATCAAAACAAGACTATACAATGTATAATTATCATTTATTACATTATATATATTAGATACAATAGTAGGATTACTAGTAAAGATAAATGAAATAAGAATATTATATGTATTTTATTTATACAAAGGTAAATAATTTATAAAATAAAGGTGAGTATAATAATACTATAAAATATATAATTATCATTTATTATATTGTATATATTAGATACAATCATAAGATTACTGGTAAAAATAAATGAAATAAGAATATTATATGTGTTTTATTTATACAAAGGTAAATAATAAAGATATTTAAAAGTTTTAAGAGTATTATATTTGAATGCTTTAAATATTTACAAGTAAAAATATTGTATGTCTATCATATATTATATTTAATTTATTACTTAAAATATTTGATTACTTAAAAAAAGATAATTTTATAAAATAAAGGCGAGTATAACAAGAATATACAATTTATAATTATCATTTATTACATTGTAAATATTAGATACAATATAATCATAGGATCACTAGTAAAGATAAATGAAATAATATATATATAACACGGTTAATATTAACAGTAAAAAAATTTACCTACAAAAGTATTATTTTTTTTATCTAATAATTTTTATATCATTTATTCTGTCTTTTTTTTTCATATTCATTTCTCTACATAATTTATCTTATTAATTTCTCTAGTTGTATTTATTTTATTAACGTTATTGTATTTATATTTTTATTGTAATATTTTTATTAATTATTATTATTATAGTAAAAAAAACTATAATAAGTTATTTTAAACATAATTTAAATTAAATAATAATTTTATATATTTTCATAAATTATTAATTATTATATATAAATTGATATAAATTAAAAATTAAATAATGTAAAATATAAATAATTAATATTATAATTAATAAAAATAATTGGATATTGTAAATTTAAAATTGATGAATGTAGAATACTAAATTATATTTAAAGTAAATTAATAATATTAAAAGAACAAATATAACTAAAACTTTAAATTTAGGGTTGTAACGTAAGATACTCTTGATACGGGGTATAGTTATTATTTGTTGGATTTTGTGGGTGATAAGTGATAACTGATAAAGGACACTATTATGTTCTTCTATTAAGAGTTTCTTCAAATAGGTGGATTAATGGATGTAATTGAACACTTTTTGAAAATTATTTTACAGGCTTACAACTGGATGTTTGCCTTTTTTATTTTGGTTTTTTATTTATTAATAATATATCTTATTAGAATATCATTAATAAATAAGAATGTCTAGGGTAAAATTATGAAAAATAAGTACAATTTATAAAATACTATATTTTTAAAAGATTTAAATGAATAATAAAATATTTGTAATTTATTATTATTATTATTATTATTATAATATATTTTGATATCTGATCAGGTTAATGTTGGGTCAGATTAGGTGATTGTCGGGTCGGGTCAATGACGGGTCGGGTCGAAGTAGGTCGGGTTAATACTGAGTTGGGTCACTATTGGATCGGGTCGGCATTGGGTAGGGTCAATGACGGGTCGGGTCACTATTGGATCGGGTTAATGACGGGTCATGGGTCGGGATCGAGTTAGGTTGGGTTCGGGTCGGATTTATTTTTATCGGGTCGGGTTTAGGTTGGATTGGATTACTAAATTTTTTGGGTCGTAATAGGTCGGGTTGGGTTAGACGGATCGGGTCAACTTTTGCCGGCTCCAGTGACGGAAAAGCTCTTGACTAATGCTCCGGGGCCGGCTCCCTTGCTGTGATTATTTTTATTAAGATCTTTTACTTACCTGTTAATGAAAATGCAGGGGACGTCTGAGATTCTAAATTCTACCGAGAGAAAATGGTATTAGCGCCACCGGTGTATGTGGGTAAAGTGCATATGTCCCGCTCAGGAAAAAATTTTCTAAATTCGTACCTGACGAAATTCCTACTGCTATTTTCATTGTAACAAAAAGGTCGCCATCTCCCCTGGGATTTTTTACGGTTGAACTTATTCAATCACATGCGGTAATCTGTCAATCAATCATATCACATAAACCCTTAAACTAAATAATCAACAAATTTTCGCCGACTTCAGGTTAAAATTTTCTACCATACGCTGCAGCGATGCCTGCGATAGAGGAAATCAAGAACGATGAGGGACTGAAGAAGCTTGAGTACCTCTCTCTCGTTTCTAAGGTATGTACCGAACTCGAAACTCATTTAGGGTTTGGTGACAAAGTGTTAGCTGAATTTATCACCGATATGGGTCGGAACTGTCAGAGTGTGGATGAATTCGATGCAAAGTTGAAGGAAAACGGTGCTGAAATGCCTGATTATTTTGTTAGAACTTTATTGACAATTATTCATGCTATTTTGCCACCGAAGCCTAAGAATGAGAGTAAGATATCGAGGAAAGATGGTGGTTCTGATGGTAAAAAGTCGCAGTTTCCGGGATTGTCAATTGCCGACACTAGAGAAAGGGCAAAGGAGTTGCAGAAAGAGATTGAGAAGGAGGCTAGTGAGCGTCGGAAGATAGTGGAGGAGCAGCAGCAGGAAGTGGGTAACAGAAGCAGACGAAATAGGGACAAGGATGGAGATAGGTATAGAAACAGAGGGAGGGACAGGGACAGGAGTAGGGGAAAAGATGGAGAAAGAGAGAGGGATGAGGACAGACATAGAGACAGAGATAGACATGGGAGTAGGAGGGAAAGAAGTTGGGATGAAGATGAATATGATGATAGGGGGCATAATGACCGACACGAGGATAAACTTAGGAGACACAGACACAAGGCAGATGTGGGTGATGATGGGGAAGATTGGAGGCAGGACGGGGGTCAACAGAATGGGAGGCCTCGGTCTCATGAACCAGAATTGTACCAGGTATATAAAGGAAGAGTGTCCAGAGTAATGGACTCTGGATGCTTTGTTCAATTGCAGGATTTTAAGGGTAAGGAGGGTCTGGTTCACGTTTCCCAGATGGCAACTAGGCGGATTGCTAATGCTAAAGATGTTGTCAAGAGAGATCAAGAGGTTTATGTGAAGGTGATTTCGATTTCAGGGCAAAAGTTGAGTCTTTCAATGCGGGATGTTGACCAGAATAGTGGTAAGGATTTACTGCCATTGAAGAAGAGTTCAGAAGATGATGCTACGAGAATAAATCCCTCAGGGCACAATGGTCCAACCGGTAGGATAGGTCTCTCAGGCATTCGGATAGTGGAGGAGGAACAGTCTGGCTCATCACACCGTCCTCTGAAGCGTATGAGTTCACCAGAAAAGTGGGAGGCCAAGCAGCTGATTGCTTCAGGTGTTATGAGTGTGAAAGAACATCCGATGTTTGATGATGAAGGTGATGGCATGCTTTATCAAGAAGAAGGTGCTGAGGAGGAGCTTGAGGTTGAGTTAAATGAAGATGAGCCACCCTTCCTACAAGGGCAGACTAGATACTCAGTTGATGTGTCACCTGTTAAGATCTTTAAGAATCCAGAGGGCTCTTTGGGTCGTGCAGCTGCACTTCAGTCCGCTCTTATAAAAGAAAGGAGAGAAGTACGTGAGCAACAGCAGAGAACCATGCTTGATTCTATACCAAAGGATCTCAATCGTCCTTGGGAAGATCCGATGCCAGAGACAGGAGAACGACACCTTGCACAGGAGCTGAGGGGTGTTGGCTTATCAGCCTATGACATGCCAGAATGGAAGAAAGAAGCTTATGGGAAAGCCCTGACTTTTGGGCAGAAATCAAAACTCTCTCTCCAGGAACAGAGACAGAGCTTGCCCATCTACAAATTGAAAAAGGAGTTGATTCAAGCTGTTCATGATAACCAGGTCTTGGTTGTAATTGGTGAGACCGGATCTGGCAAAACAACTCAGGTGACTCAGTATCTTGCTGAAGCAGGCTACACCACCAGGGGTAAAATTGGGTGCACCCAGCCTCGTAGAGTGGCTGCAATGTCTGTAGCTAAAAGGGTTGCTGAAGAGTTTGGTTGTCGATTGGGTGAGGAAGTGGGATATGCTATCCGTTTTGAGGACTGTACCAGTCCAGAAACTGTAATCAAGTATATGACTGATGGTATGCTTCTTAGGGAAATTCTCACTGATGAAAATTTATCACAGTACTCGGTCATTATGCTTGATGAAGCTCATGAAAGAACTATACACACTGATGTGCTCTTTGGACTGCTGAAGCAGCTTGTCAGCCGCAGACCAGACATGCGCCTGATCGTCACGTCTGCAACTCTAGATGCGGAGAAATTTTCTGGATATTTTTTTAACTGTAACATCTTTACAATCCCTGGAAGAACATACCCAGTAGAAATACTTTACACGAAACAACCAGAAACTGATTATTTAGATGCTGCTTTGATCACAGTTCTGCAGATCCACCTGACAGAGCCGGAAGGTGATATATTAGTTTTCCTGACTGGACAGGAGGAAATTGATTTTGCATGCCAGTGTCTGTATGAAAGGATGAAGGCCCTGGGTAAAGATGTTCCTGAGTTAATAATTCTGCCAGTGTATAGTGCCCTTCCAAGTGAAATGCAATCTAGGATATTTGAGCCTGCTCCCCCAGGAAAGAGGAAAGTGGTTGTGGCGACCAATATTGCTGAAGCTTCTTTGACCATTGATGGGATATTTTATGTTGTGGACCCTGGATTTGCCAAGCAAAATGTGTACAATCCCAAGCAAGGGCTTGATTCACTTGTTATTACTCCAATTTCGCAAGCATCAGCCAAGCAACGAGCTGGACGTGCTGGGCGTACTGGACCGGGGAAATGTTATCGCCTTTATACAGAGAGTGCCTATCGTAATGAGATGTCACCTACATCAATTCCTGAAATTCAGAGGATTAATCTTGGAATGACTACACTAAACATGAAAGCTATGGGGATAAATGATCTTCTATCTTTTGACTTTATGGATCCACCACCTCCCCAGGCGCTTATTTCTGCCATGGAACAGCTATACAGTTTAGGGGCATTAGATGAGGAGGGGCTTCTTACCAAGTTGGGTAGAAAAATGGCAGAATTTCCTCTGGACCCTCCGCTATCAAAGATGCTTCTGGCAAGTGTTGATCTTGGGTGCAGTGATGAGATTCTGACCATCATTGCCATGATTCAAACTGGGAATATCTTTTATAGACCTCGAGAGAAGCAAGCCCAAGCAGATCAGAAGCGGGCGAAGTTTTTCCAGTCTGAAGGAGACCATCTAACACTGCTTGCTGTTTATGAAGCTTGGAAAGCAAAGAATTTTTCTGGTCCCTGGTGCTTTGAAAACTTTGTCCAGTCTCGGTCCCTACGCAGAGCTCAGGATGTTAGGAAGCAGCTTCTCAGTATCATGGACAAGTACGTTATATTCCCTTACATGATTGTTGTTTCCAGTTGGATCTTATTTGTGTGCTTTTTCTTGCTTTCTCTATTTCTTCTTGTGTCTAAAAATTGTCTGCTTTGGAAATACCAATTTGTTCAATCTCATCTGTAGTTGTCTTCTGTCTGTTATGAGTTATCTTTCTGTAGTTGTTTCCATTTGGTTTTATGCTGTTGGTCTGGGACGGTTTTTCTTCTTCTCCAGTGACAAATGTCTTCTGAGTTAAAATTGAAATGTGATCAGAAATTTGAATCAGAAGCCCTCCTCCTTCCCATATATGCTCATAGGAAAAACAGAAAACCAAATGGCACGCACTTTGATGTAAGAACTAGAGTTCCTATCTGCTTTCTCAATTAGGGATCTAAAACTAGAAAGTATGGGCCTCTATTAGTCCTTTGATGTATTCTGGTGACATGCATGTGCTGTTTGTAGTTCAATCTTGATATTTCTGTTATCATTTTTGCGGTCTGTAACTTTTCTTCTTCTTCTCTTTGCCAGGTATAAGTTGGATGTCATGAGTTGTGGGAGGGATTTTACAAAAATCCGGAAGGCAATAACGGCAGGCTTCTTCTTCCATGGAGCGAGAAAGGATCCGCAGGAGGGTTATCGAACCCTTGTTGAGAACCAGCCAGTATATATACATCCAAGCAGTGCACTCTTCCAGAGGCAACCTGACTGGGTTATTTATCATGAGCTTGTTATGACTACAAAAGAATACATGCGTGAGGTGACGGTCATTGATCCGAAGTGGTTGGTTGATTTGGCACCAAGATTCTTTAAAACAGCTGATCCAACAAAAATGAGCAAGCGGAAGCGTCAAGAGCGCATAGAACCACTCTATGATAGATATCATGAACCCAACTCTTGGCGTTTGAGCAAAAGGCGCGCTTGATTTAGTAAGTTTCTTACCAGCTCTATTTTGTGTCATCATTCTTTCCTCTTTTGATCTTAGAGAGGTATCAAGTCAACTTGTTGTAAATGTATGCTTCTTCCTCTTTATATAACGAAAATTTCCTACTCTATCGGAGGTTGCATGTCTTATTTATTTATTTTCATCTTTAACATTTTCTTATAACTCACTTTATTAGAATTTGTGCATTTTGTTGATGTTGGTTATTAGATCTATTAAAACTGATCCAACCTGATCTATTTGATTTGAAAAATTAAGTGCAATATTAATCCGGAAACCCGAAATAATTTGAATCAATCCAAATCTGATCTGAATTTAGTTAACCCGATAATAATCCGTATTTGAAATTATCCAAACCGAAATAAACTAATAAAAAAAAAAAAACTCGATCTGAACGCGATCTATACTAGGAAAAAAATTTGATAATGACTCGACTTGAACTTATCTAATTCGAAATGACTTGACTCGAACCTGACTCGTACTTGAACATAATTTCAACCTTGATATGAACTAAAGTCTAATTTGATCCATATAGGTAACATTTTATCTTATAGAAATTGATCCATAAACACCAATAAACTATCTTTTTAATAAAATTTTATGTGAACAAAAATATGCAATTCATGTAACAATAAATAAAATAAAGCTAGTAAGACTCTATTCTTTCCACTTTATTTTAATATTATATTATTACCAATCATATTAGATCATAAAAATTTCAATTATTATTATTATTATTGTAACATTCCTATTTTTAAAATAATATAGAAGTTGAATATAAGTGAGGCCACATCTAATACAAATAGATACCGTTGTTCTTCTTACATTAGATGCTCAGGCTAAAATTTTGAAACCAAAACAAAATTCTACAACATTCATAATATAATAGGACACCATAATAATGTCAAATAACAACGTCGAAAGGAGTTAATGACATATCAATAAATCAAATACCTTTATTACATTTAAAACCGATTGAAATCGAAACACCATCAAAAGATATAACTCCGAAATCCAAAATACTCTCTCAACTCGTCTTGCAAGCATGCATCCATCATCAAATATGTTCACAATCTACCTGCTCAAAACTGTTTGCTCACCATATACATCATGAATCATCGCAACCCCATTTAAAATAGCAACAAATTTGTTAGGAAAATAACTAAGTAACCCATTATTTAGAAGAAAAATATCATAATTTATAGAATCACTATAATGCATTAAACACAACCACATATGAGGCAAATGATAAGGGAAATATTAGTTCTCCATTTATAAAAGCCTCTAAAATTAGGAACCATATAGATAAACAATCTAATTTTATTTATTGAGTGGAAAAAACCCAATTAGGAGGGTCACTTAGCAAATAAGTCCGAATACATCCAATAAAACCAAAATCAACCACAAGAAATCCACCTCCTTGGAAATCTTAGTAGTCATAGCACTAAAGGGAAAAATTTAACCTTGATCGAATCCTTAAGTATGCATATCCTCTAAGAGATCCAAAGATCCTAATAGAGTAGATATGGAGCCTCACTGGCTCCTGGCTAGGTAAATAAACCAAGTGACTACACACCACTATAATCCAAGGAAAGGCTATCTCCAACTTTAAAGGTTCAACCCTAGAGGACCCTATCCCACTATCATCTTCCATTTTAAATTTTAGTATATTATTCAAAGTGACCATATATCACATTCAAAACACACAACCATATTTATTCTTTAATTATTCACCTTTCTAAATCTTTATACCTTCCATAATTTCCATAATTATTACATCCCGCAAATAACATTTTTATTAAATAAGGCTTTCCACAATACCACTTTTTAATTTGAACAATTTCTATACGGAGTTGACTAATTGGGTCAGAATTCAATCAACCTTTATTGTGATTCAATGCTCATTAGGAAAACAAAGATTATGTATTCATAATAATATCATATGACTGCATGTACCATAAATTTCATACAATTATCAACAATATATAAAATCACTTAAACACCTTATATATGTTCCGAATAAATTAGTGAAAGAAATTTATAAAAACGCATATGGATAAACTTATATTTATAAAACTCATATTGTTGGATAAAATTATGAACTAGTTTGACTAAAGACAAAGGTTTATAAAATAAGGCTTACCCTATATATAAAATTTAAAACACATTAAATCATATATTACAAAAATAGTATCACATATATGAAAATATAGTTAGTAATTTACCTATGAGTAGTCAGAAAAGTAAGTGAGTTACCTAAAATGTGATTCGATTATAGAAGACTCACTAATAAATTAATCTCAAAGTTAACAATAATATATTATTAATGCTATGTAAAATATATTATATAAATGTCTTATAATTATCTTAGGTTCTATTGATCAAAATCATTAAATTTAACAATCTTTGATTTTATCACCTAATATTTATATATAAGTCCTTAATTCTAGAATAATTAAGGGGACATAGAATTAATTTAATAAATAAAGTGCTAAGTGATCATATATCCAATTATTTACCTCCAAATAAAACTTATAAATTTAACTCGGTAGAAAAAAAACTAATCTAATGCTAAAACTTGCTACTTAGTTGTAACTACTATTTAGAAACTAAAATTGATATGATAGCATTGTTGGAGGCTATTATTACGCAAATCAATCAAGTTGAAATTCTCAAAACTAAGTCCAAATGCTAGTACTTCATCTTCATAATTGCCTATTACTATACGACATCATTTGTGCGATTGTTACTGTTTTTTTTTTTTTAAGCCATCTATTTGTCTTTGTATAGAATTTCTACTATCTGCTACTATAAATAATGATATAAGTCATAGTTGGATGAGTAGAAATTATGACTTGTTGACTCAAGATTATAAATTAAAGATTCAAACACTACTTAGGAAATACAAAAGGATAGGTGCGGTGTACAATACCATATGATTTTCTCCGCCCCTTTTTATTTTGTTTTATTCCTATAAACATTATAAAGTTATTATTAGTTGTATCTATGAAAGGTATATAACTAACTATAAATCTAATTTATTGATTAGGGATAACATCATATGCTCCTATATAATAATTTCATATTAAAATAATAAAAACGCATAGTATGGTATAAGTAGATAGGCTTTAAAGTATTGGTTTAATATCTATAAATATCGTGTTGTACTATAGCTCTCACACAATACGCTATCCTCCCTAATCTAAGTACAATGGTGCTAGCTCTTATATTTTATTTTTTTCTTGGTATATGCGGCTGCTATGTTGATTATAGAGATCTATTTGGCTATTTATAATTGCTAAGGGCAATAGAGTTATGGTGGAACAAGCTTAGTAAAGGATAAGTTTTAGAACTTACTTATTTATCGGAAGGTAATTAGTTACTAAATATAATTTGAAATGGTCAAGGTTATATTCATTGTTAAATTTCATTAACAATGTAAAATATTTGATAACTACTTATTTGAAATATTTTTTTTATATGCAGCTAATTACTTGTATAATTAAATAAATAGACATGTGTGTAGACCATTATCCTCATATATTATTGTGATTATTATTTATAGTTATTAATTATTATAAATATAAAAATTATAATTATAAATATAATAATTATAATATATATTATTGCAATAACAATTGTAAAATTTATATGCGTATCTACTAATACTAATGATAATTATATTTCTAAAGATGATAAGAATAACAATAATTATTATAATTATAATTAATGTGATAGTTATAATTATTATAACAGTCATTATTATATAATAATATTTATAATTGAACTTATAACAATAATTATAGTAATAATACTATTAATGATAATAAATTATTATTATTATTATTATTACATTTTTTATAATAACAATTTGTTATATCATTACATATATTATGATAAAAATTACTTTGTTAATCATAACAATTATAATAAATCACAAAATTTAATTTATGAATTATATTAAATTGATAATAATCAATGTCAATGCAAATTCTAAATTGAATTAATTTAACTCAAACCCGATCCGACTCAGAGTTTATAAATCCGAAACCACCCGACCCTATCATGATTCGACCTGAAGTCTTTAGACCCGAATATGAAGAAATTCAATGGGGATAGATTTGGACCTGACCCGATATTTTTCTCGCCCAAAATGACTGACTTAATATAGATCTAATCTGAATTACGGTTATGCGAATCAAATCCGAACTCAAAAGACACCCGAATCCAATCCTATTACATAATGACCTAATTTTAACCTGACCCAAATTAATCCGACCCAACCTCGACCCATATGACCCGTTTGTCATGACCATTGGTTATGTGTTGTTCTGCCATACAATTAAATATCGGTCCCGATACGCAATATCGGCCGATATTTATCGGATTTTGGGTCAGCCGATATGCGAAATTGGCGATACGCGATAGATTTAGAATTTCACATATTTATCGGCGATATATCAGTTATCGGCCGATATTTGCCGATATTCTACCATTATTTACCGATATTTGTCGATATTTACTAGTATTTGCTAATATTTATTGTGAAAAAAGAATAAAAAATCACGCCGCGACAATCACGGCATATAAAATATCGTTCGCGACGCTCCGATACCGCAACACCGTGACCGCAACCGCAATCGCGACCGCGACCGCGATTTTATTGCTTGTGTTCTGCATAACGATTATTGTTATGGGTGAACGGTCTGCTTGACTATAACTTTAGGTTGTAATGCCTAAATGACCTATTCTTTTGATATTTGTCCTGAACAAATATATAATGTCCCATGGGCTATATTTATAATGTTTATACGAATCATATTTTGTTCTGTGAGATTTGGCGCAGTTTTCTGTTGATGTGGCTCATACTGCAGCATACCTATGAACCGACTTTCTTCTGAAGGACATCTTTTTCCCGTAAAAAGTGATTCGATGGAAATGATATTAAAATATTTATGCTTTGTTAGTGCGTTCTATTGTATCATAAAACTAAAGAAGCTTTGGCCAGTTGATTGTCATAATTGCTGCAAATTATTTGATTGTTATCGATACCAAGAGCAGCAGGTGTATTCCTCACCCTCACTAATTCTCAATTTTCTTGCAGTTCCTTCTTATAGCTCGTGTTTTACTGAACTTCCGCTTTCTGAGCTCCCACATTTCTTTGTTATTTATTTATTTATCTTATTTATATTTGCTACTCTATCCATCTCTCTGTATGTGTTTATATATATGTCGTACTTTAACTTTAGATTCCGTTTTACAACTCCTGAGGGGCCGGGGGTGAGGGTAGCAGGTGATTGCAAGTCGCATCATAAACCACTAATATTTTATGTTTCCGAAGAGTTCAGTGGCTGACTCACATAAGACATCCTGAAGATAGAATAAGGGCACTGAGACATCTGCTTCTGAAATGAGTAGTCAGTCTTGCATCAGTGTGTTGGCTAATGGAATGTTTTTTGGTTAATTCAGTGCTGATGTCTAGTTTGGGGGAGATCGGAGAAGATGTGGCAAACCCTTCCCTTTCCTCTGCAATGAACTAGTAAGGTATTGCCATTTCACCTAGATCTGTGTGACTGGTAAGCTGATAAACTGTAACTTCTTTTTCCCATTGTGGCTTGTGCTGGTCTACTGTCCAAGCGATACAAATGACAGAAAAATGATCTTTGAGATACGTAAGGAGTTGAAGGAGGCGATCAAAACATCCATGATTGTGATTTTAACGTAGTCAGAGTAGCTTTAGGGAGAAACCGAGGGCCTGGGTGATTGACGTCATGAATGGTGCCAACCTATGGATAAATCAGCTATGTTCGATAGAACTGCCTCTTATAGGGAGAAAATTCACAGGGGTCAGGAACAATTTGGCGAGCGGAATTGATAAGATTCTAGCTACATGGTGATTGGTATATCCTGCAGTTATTCCTAAAGGCCTTCAAAGGTACATTGTCAGACCACTGCTTCATACATATCTGCTGTGTGACGAGATCCGTTGGGGACGAAGGCTATTTTGCATGCTGGGTTAAATTAATAGAAGATACATGGGGGAAGTTAAATGAGGAGTCATTCGAGATAAGTTGAGAAGAATCAAGGTTGGAATAAGTAGAAGTTGCAGGCGGGAAAACAAAGATGCTGAGGGAGAGAATAAATATAGTAGACCTACTAGCAAAGGAGCAGCAGTTGTATGAGCCTGAATTGGGAAGAAGGTGCGTACTTAAAAGCCAACTTTGGGCCTGGTGTGGAAGAAAGGAGACATACTGTACAGAATGCACGAATGAAACTCATTAAGGGAAAAAAAAAATAGTAATTTGGAATGGGAGGAGCATGATCGAAGACCCCATAGAGATCATCAGTGGTGTGACGACAGAATTATTTCAAAAACTTGTACATGCGGCAATTTCTGCTGGTTATTAATGTTTTGGCTGAAGGTTTTACAAGACTAACAGAGGAGCATAGAAAAATACTTGAAGCCATATCATCCTATGAGGAGATACGGAAATTTATTCTTCATTCGATTTACAAAAGGCTCTCAAGTATAATGAATTTAATTTTCGCTTTATGGGAAGACTTTGGCATGCCCTTCTGGATGATGGTTTGGTAAGAAATGAAAGGATGCCGAAGGAGTTATAGGCCAATAAGCACAGTGTGACTATTACCAAAGTTACTGCAAATAGGCTGAAGAACATGCAACATTTGATTGAAGAAACCCAGACGACATTCCTAAGGGGCATTATGTTAAAATTGGATTTCCAAAAGGCCTACGAATCAATCCGGTGAAATTTTGCTGGTCAAGTACTACTTTACTAGGCATAATGTATTTTGGAGGAGGGAGGATGGAGTGTATAGCCACCCGTCGATGTCTAACTTGATCAGTGGCACACCATGTGAGCCCCTTTAAAATGTTGAGAGGCTTGAAACAAGGTTATCCTTTGTCAAAAGTCTTGTTTCTTGTCAGAGAGGGTTATTAGAAGGATTGGCCTTTAGACATGAGGAAATCATCATCTTCCACTTTCAATTCGCAGATGACACTATTCGGCGTAGACTAGAAATATGCCTTCATGAATTTATGAAGTCAAATTGTTTGCCTCTACTTTGTTGCGGGGTTCAATATTAACTTGATGGATGACCTTTGGACGACAAATATGGCGGATTGTCTTGGTTATAATCTGTTGGAAGTATATTATAAATATAATATAGAATTTTATGGTATTTAAATAATTAAACAGATAAAATATTATTAACAAACTATAATAATAATAATAATATATTAGGTGTACTTAATTAATCAAAAAAATAATTGAAAATAAAAACAGGAAACTAAATTGAATTTATAGTGTTGGCTTAAGATAAATTTGTTTCCTTCTATAGTGTTTAAGGTTGTAAATAATTGTTTTTGACAATATAATGGATTTTGGTACTTGTTTGAAATAATACTTTAATGTAATAGAAGTCTGACGAATTCAAGTGTTATGCTCTTATTTAGTTAGAAATAATGTAGAATTCAGGCATAAAGCTTAAGAGGTGAGACTAATTGTTTGCGTTATTTTCCCTCTCTTTGATATGCACTTGTTTTCCGTTCATTATAATTTTAAATCGCAAAATAATACTTGATATACATACACTATTGTAGGCCGCGTAAAAAATGAATATTTGTGCCTATTTGGAATTTTCTTTTCCGAATAATCGATCTAATATCATTATTCGTATCAATTAGTATTGGATATCAAAAAATTAAATATATTTGGTTTATCTAATTATCTAAAAAATATTTATTTTTCAACAATAATTTCCTATTTTTTATTAGATATTTGAAAATTTGTTCCTTTAAATTCAAATATTCAATATCCAAAATCCAAAATACTAATACAAATTTATTTAAGTATCTAAAATAAATTGCAATGTGGATATTTTAATCTGCTTGAATTAAATAAAAATAAAATTTAAAAGTACTAATTATGGTAGATTAGTTCAAATTTCATAAAATACATACAACAAAAGTTTAAAATTCATAAAACAAGTGCAATAAAAGTTCAAAGTCCATAAATCTGTAATTAAAAGACTAAATAGTTTTTTAGCCAAGAAAGCATATTATTAGGTCTTCAAATTCCTAAATATTTGACTTGTTAATTTGCACAATAGATAAAAATTAAAAAAAATAAAACACAAAAAATACTTTTAAGAAGTATCAATAAAATATATTAAAAGAATGCGAGCTTTAATATTTTTAATCTTTTTAATGATCTCTTCTACTTAAGGATGATTCGAAGATGACTGTATCTAATATAGTGTACAAATCAATGCTTCTACCATTCTAGGGTCAAAGAACTACGAAACAGAACAAGAATCCAAGCTTTAATGCTAAATGTCGAATTAGATGCAATTGTGGGCTCGTATAGCTAAAAGATCATTAGCCATCAAAGTAAGAACTTTATAATTTATAGCATTATCCCTCCACCAAATAAGAATATTAAAAGTTGTACCAACTACAAGTAAGTTATCTTCTAAATACTTGTCTAAATAATTTCTATCATAAGCTAAATTAGTCTCAGATACCACTGTTTCTTCAAATTTTCTACCAACTAGATCACCATGTTGTTAAGTGATCTCACTTACATTCACCGATGAAGATGGCTTAGGGGTCGGAGAAGGTTGGAGAAGATATAAGCATAGAGACATAAAAGATATACAATTCTTTTAAAGTTGTATCAATCTTAGCATGTATGTCAAATGCAAGTTCATATTCAAAATGCGTATTTATTGCTTAAAGCACAAATCTCATCTTCTTTCTAAGATTAAGAATCACATCAATAAATATAAACACATTGGTGTTTTGAGTACTTTCCAATATTTATTAATTTAGATTTCATACTTAAAGCCATTGCACTTATGTCAAATATTTTATTGATAAGAATTGGAAATGGACTTCTTGTCTTATAAAAAAATATGCCTTCAACTTTGTTTTCTTTCCCATAAACATATCTAATGCATCTCTAGCAATAGTAGTCCGAGAAGGAATTATTGCTTTAGGTTATGTCTTTGCTATATACCTTCCAAATCCATCTTTTTTTTTTTTACAGATTGAAAGGACAATTTATCCAAAATTACCATTTCAACAAATGCTTTCCTATTATCTTCTTGGTTAAATTTTTAATTAGTAATATTGGTTATCGTAGATGATGAAATACTACAATCACAATAAGAAGCATTAATTTTTAAAATTAACTATTTCTCGTGTATATTCACAAGGTACGTCTTACAAGTCTTTAAATAATTATTCAAGTTTGAAGTGCATTTAGAAGGAGCAACTACATATTGATTGTTACAACAAATATAAATTGTCTTTTGATCATTCTTATTATCATATAATATATTTTTTTTAAATGATCTAAAACCCATAATCTATACTTTTTTGTTGGTGGCCCACCCTCATTGCCACTTTATTTAAAAGCTTTAGATTGTTCATTTGAAGTAGGTTCTAATGGGGGTAGTAGAGGACGAGGGAAAATAAGAGTCATTTCTGGTGAAATACTTGGTGTCCTGCTTTCAGTATTTTTGATCTCATTCACTGATTTATCCATATTGTTGTTACCTGCTAGTTCTATCTATTACACTTATATTTTATGAAAAAAAATACAGTTAATACTGATGAACAAACATTAATGATCATAAGTTGTATTCATTTATACCAATTTAAAAAAATTAGAGACAATTGTGTTGGATCCAATTGGACCCTTACTACACAAATTAGATGGTAGTTAAACGCAGATCCAGCTAAAGATAACAAATTAAACTAACTATAGTTTTTCAGCTTACTCTTTTTAGCTCAAGGACCTCTTCTCTTCATCTTATATATAATTTAAAGGAACTACAACAATTGGTAAGTTCTATTAAATAAAAGTCTACATAAGTTATATTAACTTAGTGATTGTCGAGTTCAAATAAAAATTTATATCTTATATTCTTAGTATACCATAAATTTGAATAGTTATTTAATAATCAGAATAGTCATTCAATAAATTATAATGAATGATAATTCTCATAACCTTACAACATCGATGCACCAGCAGTAGCTAAATTCCAATAGAATGAATGATAATTATCATCACCTTACAAATCAACATTAGCTAAATTATATGGGCTAAACACACATTAACCTCCATGGTTAGAATACTAAGGCATCCATTCAAAACAAAACAAAACCAACCAAATGGGTACCGACTACTACCGACTACATATACAATAATAGATACTAAAACAAAATAGATTCAAAGAAAAAAAATTCAGATAGAAACAAAACAAACCGAAAGAAGCCCTAACAAACAATTAAAAAAAAAAGAATAGGATTTTTGATTTCCAAACCAAATCGATGTAGAGATAAAAAAAAATAGAAAAATTGACCGCGACAACCCTAAAACCATGGAGAGTCTGGGACAAAAAATTAGAAAAATTAACCAAACAATTAGATAATACCTTAAATGGCAAAACAAGCCTTGAAGAGAAGAAGTAACAAACAAAACCCTAGCAAACAATAGCGAAATTGCAAATAGAGAATCAATGAATAGAATTGATGAGAATCAAATAGAGAAGCCTAGAATCTAAACATAATTTATGTAGGTTGTCGATTTCTAAACAATCAATGTAGATGAAAGAAATGAAGAGGGACGAGATTACGAGTGACAGAGTAGATATGAGAGAAGAGAAGAACATGAGGGTAGGAGAGGTTACGTTGCGCCCCTGGGCGGGAATAACCAAATGGGATCGAATTAGAGAGTTAGAGATTGGTAGATAGTAAGTAGGGTAGTAATTTTTAAGGAGTAGCATTTGGTCGTTGGATTGGTAGATTGAAGTAGATTTAGTAGCAATTATTTTTTTTAAACACTTGCAGCTTACATGAACATTTGGCCTAGATTTATTTTTGAAATTGGATTGTGTTAAATAACAGTATTTATAAATTTTTTATCAAAGATTTTTTATATTATATTTAAAAAAATGATTTTTCTTATAAACCGGATATTTTAATTGCATTGGATAATCAGGAAAAAAAAATATCGGATTGGATATATGCTCGAACCAATTTTAATTGTGACCAAAACGGATATCCGTTTTGATTTTTAAGTATCGGATCGGATATCTAAAATCCCAGATCAAATTTTTTAGATTTTGAATTGGATTTTTGAATCCTGAATTTTTTTCATAGCCCTTCTCACTAGTACTTGATATGCATATAGTGTAGTACTTACTAAAATTTCAATTGTATATCAATCTCACTTGTATCATGCAATAAAATAATTAATTACTTTTAATTCATACCCATTACTTTAGAAGGTAATTAGTGATTAAAAAATAATTAAATTATAAAATCACACAAATAGTTAGTATATAATACTAATAAATTTACAAAGCAAACTATAATTAGTAACTAATACTAATTAAATTCCAACAACAAGTAAAGCTCTTAGTAACTACTAATTAGACTTTCAAATGAAAATTCAGGTCATTATTTCCTTGTGCGTGCGAGCGCGCGCAATATGTGCTGGTAGATACAAATGTGGATATACATAAACGTGTGTGTGTGTGTGTTTTACAATCTTCCATAATAATCCCTCACAAGATTGCAGTACAAGTATTTAGCCTATTAAACATGAATAAATTATGCTTAAGTCAGTATCTCTCATATTAACCTTTTAAAATATAATAGTATCTTTCTTGGAATATATCCATTCCCCAAATGAAAGATAAAATTAATTTTACATTCCATACTAATTGAATACAATTGAATTAAACTACATTTGGATAAGTGGTATGTGACTTTGAACTTTTCATAGTTAATTTCTATCATGTTTACTGGTTTATCAGTGATTGTCTGCTTTGAACAACCAAACTTCTATTGTAAATCAAAACAATGGAAAACACATAGATTTCTTCGAGCATAGTTGGTTCTTACATTTGTGTTTGTTTTGGCCATGTACAACACCTGGTTCTGTGAGTGCTTTAGAGAATTCAACCTGACAAAATTCTCACAGAAGTAGCCCATTCCCACTCATATAAGTGATCTCCTAATTATTGTATCCATTGATGCTCCACTCTACCATATCAAATAATAGAGATCATTAAAAGTATAGCTTAACCTTATCCTTTTATTTACAATGTTTCATCATAGGAATGGGTAGATGGAAACAAGTTTCTCAATGCAATGCTGGGTCATCTATAGTTCGGTTGTCTCATTAGACCTATATCTTGGGGTCTCCAGTCAGCTATGTTGGGTTGCCACCATGACAACTTTATATTTCCATAGACTTTAAGCCTAGTTCCCTCGATGATCTTTCCACTTTCCCTTTAGTTAACAGCTTTATAAGTGGATCTGCAAAATTATCCTTTGACTTCACTTCACATTGTCAATTGAGATAATTCCACTAGAAAGCAACATCCTAATGGTATTTTTTCTATGAAAAATATGTCTAGACTACCATTGTACATCTTACTCCATATCCTACCAATTGTAGATTGGCTATTATAATGGATATATATGGGCGACATAGGTTTTTCCCAACATAGGATATCTTCTAGGAAGTATCTGAGGCCTTTAGCTTCTTTCTCGGCTTTATATAAAGTAATAAATTCTTACTCCATAGTCAATGTAACACCCCCAAATTTTACACATTTTTTTTTATAAAAAAACAAGACTTATAAATTAAAACCGTAAAATCCGAAGATGCTATTGCCACGCTTAATACCGGACCGGTTTAATCCTACCGTTCCAGGACCAAGTGCTAAGGCTAAGAAAACTATACATAACTTTATTAAATAATCCAACTTCATGAATACGGAAATCAGAGTGTGCATACATCTTTATAAAATTCGAAATACTAGCTTTTGTTTTTTCGAGAATAAAAATAACAACAATAATAAAATTGTTTCTGCAGGTTTAAACATAGTTAAAAGATAGCACGAATAATAATCTCAGATGGAAAACAACCATGCCACTCCAGGACCCGATCTAGCCCACAATCACTTGGCCCCACTTGATATCCCATAGACATCAATGGCATCATAGAAAGCGTCACCAACCTGAAATATGTTAGACAGGCCTTCTACTCGTGGGAATGAGCAACACCCATAAAAAGGGTAATCAGTACGCTAAGTACTGAGTAAGGTAACCAAACACTAAGGACAACACATAAGCACATAAAATCACGCAGGATAATAATCAACTTAAAATTTCAAACCCACACATATGTTACATAAAATCTTACAGAGAAATCCACAGCCTATAATCAACAAGCCCACACATAAGGCCCAAAAAGGTCTGGATCAATTATTTAATCATTCTTTTATTAGAAGTCGATTCACACTATGCCTTTTTATCAATTCCATGCGAGCATAGGAATACCCCACTATTATAACCAGTGGGCTGGTCACACATAGAGCATCATGCCCTAACCACTGTTATTACCGGTGGATCGGTCACATATAGGGTACAACCCTAATCACTATTATAACCGGTGAATCGGTCACATATAGGGTAAAACCCTAACCACTATTCCTAACCGGTGGATCGGTTCGGCTCCTGCTCGCATAATGTTCCACTGTAAGTAATTAGTGTCTTTTATTTGCCTTAGCAAAACTCTAGTTTATTTTCATTGAGATCGGGATCTCCCACTATTATAACCGGTGGGCCGATTACACATAGGACATCATGCTCTAACTACTATTATAATCGGTGGATCAGTCGCACATAGGGTAAAAATCCTAACCACTATTATAGCCGGTGGATCGGTAGCATATAGGGTAAAAACCCTAACTACTATTCCTGATCGGTGGATCGACTAGTCCCGTCTTAATATCTCCCACTTTAAGTAATTAATATCTTAAGTATGTTATTCACAAGCTTTGACCTAGACATGCATGATTGCCTTCTATAGTTCTCATCCTCCAACCCTAGTTATTCCCACCAAACCATGGTAACCATATAAACCCTAACTCCCATGCAACTATTAATTACCATACAAACCCTAAAACCACCATGCAAAACCCTAACAGCACCGTGTAACTCTAATGCCACCATGCAAACCCGAAAACCACCATGAAACCATTAATACCACCATACAAATCCTAATACCACTACACAACCATTAATACCACCATGCAAACCCTAATACCACCATACAAACCTTAATACCACCATGCGATCATAATACCACTATGCAAACCCTAACACCACATTATTACACTCCCCATCATTATTTTACAACCCTATCATGCATGTCTTATGGGCCACATCATACCATAACAAAAATATCACAACTCCAACACATAATCCACATGTCACAAATTAATGTACGATTTTACTTTAACTTCATAACATGCTGCACATATGATAGACATACCAATACACATAAAATACATTATAATTCACATCACATGACATGCATGGCATATAAAACACATAATACACAAACGGCCTTAGTACTCCCTTACCTAAAATAACACCGGTCTTTGAGCACGTTCCTACGCCTCCTTAGGGCTTTGGCTGGTTTCACCTATCATGAAGGAAAAACTAAAATTAGAATCCATAATTACAATTACAATAACAATAATAATAATAGCCCAAAATTACAAGGTGGGGTTTTCGACCCTACCTCCAAATAATGAAATTAATATTCAATAATAGTAATAATAATATCAATAACATATATTCCTTATAAAATTAAAATTAATAAAGATAATAATAATAATAACACTAATAAGAATAAATGCTAATGATAATAATAACAAGACTTGATATTTGTAATACTACTACTACAACTCAAAATAGGCACAATAGAGTTTTAGCCCTATATAAAATAATAATATTACATTGAAAATAATAATAATAATAATAATAATAATAATAATAATAATAATAATAATAATAAGGTAGTTGTAATAATAATATTGGAATAATAATAATGACAATTTCGAAATAGTAAATAATAATAATAATAAAAATAACATATTAATATTAATAATAAAGATAATAATAATAATAATAATAATAATAATAATAATAATAATAATAATAATAATAATAATAATAATAAAATCAAATTAAAAAATATAATAGGGCTTCAGCCCTCAACAGAAACAACAATAAAAACATTAATACTAATAATAATAATAATGCATATTAATAATGGAGATCATAATAATAATAATAATAATAATAATAATAATAATAATAATAATAATAGTATTTATATTCAAATAAATGAAATAAAATAAATTAAGGCCTATAAAAATAGGGAAAAGGGTTGAGAGGGTCTAGGGTTCAACCTTAGGCTGGTGGGGATGGGCGGCACCGGCGGTGGTGCACGGCGGCGGCGGTAGTGGTCGGAAAAAGGGAAGAAAAGGGTAAAAGTTGAATGCTGGGAAAAAAGATAGGGAGAATTAAGGTGGGAGTTGGGGTGTTTAGATTTGCCCAGAAGGAGAGGGACAAAATAAGGGTGGTGGCTCAGCCAAAGGTGGCGGCGCACGGCGGCGGTGGCGGTGGCCGAATGGGGAAGATGGAGAGAAAGAGAGGAGGAGAGGGAGGAAGAGGAAAAGAAAGGTAGGGGAAGGTAGAGGAGGGTCTGCAGATGTTTTGGGGTGGTGTAGGAGGCAACAGAAGTGGTGGCAGACGGTGGCGCAAAGGGTGGCAGGGATAGAAAATAGGTAGTTAGAGGGCGGTGCAAGGATAAGTTTGGTGGGCAGAGTTGGTGGCATAGTTGGTTGACGGCGGAGGAAAGGCTGTCTAAAGTTGCAGTGGTGCGAAGGAAGGTATTTTCTGAACTCAAGCCAAAAACTCGACTCAACGCTACCATGGGGGTATTTATAGACTTGAAGGGAAGTTAGGGTCGAAAGGAAGGTGGGAGAGTGGTAGGCAGGAGTGGGCACTAGCCGACGATGGCAGCCGGCACACTCCCCGTTCGTGGTCTATAGGTGGCCAGGGGAGAGGGAAATCGTGCAAGGAATTCAAAACCACTCAATCTGTACAGGAAAATGAAATGATCAATGTGAAAATCTTATCGGGAACTGTTGTTGATTTAGGTGCATCTGCCCAGGTTGCAACTTCCTCCCCGTGAACTTCTATTCAAGAAGTCTTCGAATAAGCATCCGAGATGCTTCAATAAGTCTGTCTACCAAGATCTGGTCCCTTGTTTTACCAAGTGGCAATGACCCTTTCTTCCTCTAAGTTCTGTATTAGCCTTGAGAACCTTATTCTAAAGAACCTTGCTCTAAAGGGTCCATGTCGTTCCATGATTTGAGGTAGTTTGTTAGCAATCATAATGATGGGTACATTCCTCTTCTTTTTGAATACTTTTGAATATTTGGAATCTAGCCTGCATTCTTACCCATCTAGTACTTTTAATATGTTACTGACAAAGGAACTTCCCTCAACTATAGATCCTCCCATTTGCTATAGACTTAAGTGGTCATACATATTGGATCCTTGGGAACCATCACAAGTACGGCCGACCTATATTTGAACGAGAATGCCGTGTCGTCCAGCGGAGCCTAGAAGAAGGTGACTCGCGCAGACAGCTGACTCCTTTTAAATAGAGAAGAATAACCAAACCAACCCAGCTGGCTGGTTGACTTTTCCATCTTGTAGGAAATATCGTCTTATAGTATGTAGGTAAGTCAAATCCGTCAAGCATGCCAGTCCAAGGTACTGAGTCCTTTTTCTAGCAGTCATTGCAGCTTGAGTCAATGGGTTGCCGAAACAAAGGGAAAGAGGGAGAAGCGAAATGGATGGTCAATGGGGTACAATTGACGGTGAAAAATCAGGGAGAAGAGCGGCGGTTGCAGGTGCTTGACGACGTTGGGCAGGTGCGAAGGAAGAAGAAGAAGAAAGATGGGGAAAAACCGGGCGGTTCGGGGAAGAAAGAAAAGAAAAGGGAAGGCGGGCAAACCGGGCGACAACGGTAAAAATAACTAAACAAAATGCAACGTTCCATGGGAAAAAGAAGCAAAACGCGGCGCGGAGAAGGGCGGAAGAAGGAGACGATCGCGCGGGCTGGGCCGTGTAGAAGGAAAGGAAGGAGGGAGGCACTGGGCCACGGAAGAAGGCAGGCCCAATGGGAAAAAGAAAAGAAAAAAAGAAAAGAAAAAAGGAAGAAAAGAAAGAAAAAGGAAAGAAAAAGGAAGAAAGAAAAAGAAAAAGGAAAAGGGAAAAAAAATAAAAATAGGAGGGTTGGGTTAATTAAATTAAATAGAATATTTGGGATATTTAAAAATAATAATATTTTAATAAAATAATATTTAAATCCTTTTTAGGCTAATTTAGGGTTTTAAAAGTTTTTTTATAAATTCCATTTTAATTAGCAAAATACCCTAATTTTCTTCAATTAAATTATTAATAAAATTTATATTAATTTGAAACTATTTTCTATTTCTTATTTTGAGTAAAATAATTTATTTAATTAATTTCCAAAATAAAATCCTTAATTAGCTAAAATATTCAAATTTCTCCTAATTAAAATATTTATAAGATTTCTTCTTGATTTGTCCTAATTAATTTCTTTTTATTTTAATAAAAATAATTTATTTTAATATTTTCCTAATAAAATCTTATTTAACTATAATATTTAAAATTAGAATTTTTGGGGCATTTCAGTCAACCTCCCAATACATGTCTGTTTTGATGATTTGCAACAAATTGCATCACTTCCAAGTGTGAATACATATGCACTAGTGAACTTAGATTTCCTAGATTCTGATATCCAATTAGCATCAATGTAGCCTTCTACCACTGCAGGATATCTTTTGTAATACAATCCAAAGTTTTTGGTGTCCTTTATATATCTTAGAACTCAAATGATTGCCTTCCATCATTCACTATTGGGATTATTGGTGTATCGATTTAGCTTATTGAATGCATTAGAAATATCTATTCAATTGCAGTTCATGAGATACATGATATTGCTTATTATATGTTAATATTCCAATTGTGAAATGACAACACCAATATTTTTCATCAAATGGATATTCACCTCTAATGGTGTATTTTTTGGGTTAATATTGTACTTCTTGAACCGATAAAGTATTTTCTTAACATAATGAAATTGGGATAATATTATTCCATCATATATTCTAGAGATCTTAATTCTTAATATAACATTTGCAATACCTTTATCTTTCGTATCAAAACTCTCGGTGTGCATTTGTTTAGTAGTGTTAATAATATCATTATTACTACCCATTATGAGCATATCATCTACGTATAGACATACTATAAAGTATTATTTATGCCTATCTTTGACATAAACACACTGTTTAGGCTCATTTATTTTGAAACCATTTGACAACATAACATTGCCAAAATTTTTATGCCATTGTTTGGGTGCCCATTTTAATCCATATAATGATTTAACAAATTGACAAACCTTTTTCTCATGACTGAGAGCAATGAACTATTCATGTTGTTCCATATGGATCTTTTCATCTAGTTCACCATCCAAGAATGTTTTTTTCCCCACATCCATTTGATATACTTATAATCCTTTATAGCTGTTATTAATAATATCATACGTATAGATGTAATTCTTGTAACTAATGAATATGTGTCAACAAAATTAACATCTTCCCTTTACTTCTAGCCTTAACTATAAGTCTATCATTTTATTTGTCAATGGAACCACTTCTAATCCTTTTATAGCTGTTATTGATAATATCATATGTATAGATGTAATTCTTGTAACTAATGAATATGTGTCAAAAAAATCAACATCTTCCCTTTACTTGTAGCCTTAATTATAAGTCTATCATTGTATCTGTCAATTGAACCATTTGCCTTTAATTTCTTACTAAATATCCACCTACATCTCAAGGGTTTATTCCCATAGGGTAAGTCCCTCATTTACCATTTGTGGTTTTGGATGATGGATTCAATATTGTAGTTTATTTCTTCTTTCCAATAAGCTAATTTGAGATAAGACATATCTTCCTTGAATGTTTGAAGCTCATTTTCTGACAAATAAGTTAGATAATCTGGTTGAAACAATTTTGAAATATGAGTTTTCTTACTTCATCTACGTTCATTTGGATCAACCTCTTTATTCCCATCACCAATAGAATCTCTTGGCTTTTTTAGTGAAACTAGCTCACTATTTATTTTGTAAGTTCGAAAAAATATAGCATCCATTGATTCTATAATGGTATTGACATGAATATCATGAACTTTTGATTTGTGAGGAAGAAAGCATTATGCTCTGCTATTATGTGCATAACTAATGAGCACCCAATCAATGGTTTTTACTCCTAACTTGACCATCTTTGAATTTGGAATATCTACTTTTTCCAAATAACCCTACATTTTTAAGTATTTGTAGTTAGACCTGTGACCTTTCCATAACTCATATGAAATATTATGGGTTTGCTTATGACAAGTTCTATGGTAATCTATAACTTTTCAACATAACATTCATCATGTCCTTTAATGTCTTATTCTTGCATTCTATAATTCCATTAGATTGAGGCACATAAGGAGCAGTAGTTTGGTAAATAATACTATTTTCCTGAACAATCTTGTTCAAAAAGGATATTCGTATTCACCTCCTATATTGTTACTTATTAACTTAATATTTCTATCAAGCTGATTCTCAAATTTTTCCTTATAGCGCTTAAATACTTCAATTACCTCATTCTTGCTTCGTAACAAATAAACGTAGCAGTAATGCGTGCAATCATCAATAAAAGTAATGAAATACTTATTACCACCTCTAGTTTGCATAAATTTTAAATCACATACATCCACATGAGTTGAATCTAGAGGTTATGAATTCCTCTAATAGAATGAAATGGTTTTCTTGCTATGTTAACCTCAACACATACTTCACATTTATGTTTAGGCAGGCAATCTAAATCTATTAATCTATGAATGGTGTCATAATTAATATGTAATAATCGTTCATGCCAAATATTAAGTGACTCAATCATATAAGAAGAAGAAATATTCTTATTATTATTAACTTAGGGTATAATAGTCTTTACGTTCATCTTAAAAAGTCCATCATTGAGATAACCCTTTCCTACAAACATTTCATTCTTCATAATTATAAACTGATTAGATACAAATGCTAACTTAAAACTATTCCTACTAAGTAGAGATCCCAAAACTAATTTTTTTTTTATATTTGGCACATGAAGCATACCATTCAAAGTAATATTTTTCCCGCTTATTAACTTGAGTATTACCTTTCTATGACCAATCACTTTAGAGTTGTTCTTCACCATCTTCAACATAATGATACTTAAAAAACATCCACTTGTTACCACATATATGGAGAGTGTGGTGTGTGCTTGGGTTAACAATGCTTGATAGGGTAATAAAATAAATGCAGCACAACACAATCGTGCAAGTATACACAGTCGATCCAAGTGATGAGTGAGTATCGTTCCCTCAAGGATTCTATGAAATGCACATTACTAGTGTTAAGTTTAATACATAATTAAAATATACTATGAAATATTAGTTGGGTTATGGACATAATAATAAAAATGTAATGGAATAAATGAGCGCTAAGAGTTCATCAATACCAACACGAGATAGGTAAGAAGAAAATTCAAGAGATAGAGTCATGGGAGGGAAATCACTTATCACCAAATGTATGCATTCTAGGACAGTTCATAGCCTATCAAGCTTAGATAATATTCATCCTTCTAGACTCACTGGACTTGACTCAGTGGTGAAGTATACTCTCAGGCCGTCGCCATCACGATGCATGAGCCATGGTAATGTCACGCAATGAGCTTCGAAGGATTAATGGATAGTCCCCATCACTTTTTAGTGCTAGCCTTATCACCATTTTTCATCATTAGTTCTATTTACTCTGACATTTAATACATAATTCATGATAGTGCCTAATGCGGACAAAATTCAACACTTCAACATATGAACTCAACGAAATGAAATATCAAATAAATCAAACGTAACTACAATGTCACATATTACAGCAAAAGGATCAATCGATCCACCCCCTAACAGAGAAACTGAGCTCATGCTAAATTTTATCAAGCCAATCAAAAGTAAATAGAAAAAATGAAGAAGGGAAGGGAATAGGTAGATCACGGTAATCCAACTCCTATCTAGCCTAAACTGTCCTTCTTCTTTCTCACTCAATGTAGCTTGATGACACTATTTTCCGTTAGAATTTCTTCTCTTCTCCTCTCGATTTCTTATTCATGATTTTTCTCCTCCATTGCTGCCCCATTCTTTGAACTAATGGGTTTTTATAAGTTGCAACACATGCAAATCGGGACAGGTGTCAACCAGCTCTACTTTAGGTGGTTACACCCTCCAATGGTCCCTTGATGAATATAGTCAAAACTGGAGATTTGGTTATTCTCTTTAGCTTCTAAGTGTGCAGTTGATTGTGATGTGGATAACAAATTCAGTTGGGAGTACTTTTGCATTCTTGGTAGGGTGTAATAGTCCCTCGACTTTGCTGAGTTTTGGCTTCTCCTCATACCACACCTGCACATGCTTTGCAATTAATTTGAGTAAAGGCATCCAAGTATGTGATTTGACATGAGAGGATGAGTAACACTCTCATTTCATAGGATATTCAAACTCTTACATATTAAGTTCATGTGAAAGCTCAAAAGGTGGAAACATTGTTAGGAACACACTTTATGGCTTCCAAATGCAACAAGAATCATACACAAAAGTGCACTCATAGGGTCATTTAATCCGCATAAGTCAACTCATTTCAGAGTGGTTCTAGTGTCTACCCACCATTCCTTAGTATTGCCAACAAAGTTGCAATGTGACACCACTGCTAAGAGATCAACACCATCAAGATATTCAGATAATTTATTTATCTCCATGACATTTTCTTTAGCATTATTTTTCTTAGATTTCTTCAAATTACGATAATCCTTTGCATGGTATACTTATTTTCCACATTGATAAAACTTTCTCTTGAATTTTCTGGAGACATTAGGTAGTGCATTAAAACCATCTTGATCGTGCTACCTTTTCTTACTTATCTTTGACCCATTTTCTACCACATTTTCTCTAGATACCATATAATTTAAGCCTCTAGACTTGCGGTTATCTTCTTTAATTCTCACATGCATAATAAGATCTTCAAGTTTCCATCTCCTTACGCTTGTGCTTAAGGTAGTTTTTGAAATCTTTCCAAAGTGGTGATAAGTTTTTAATTACCACAACCACTTGAAATGATTCACTAAGAAACATACCCTCATCATGAATATCATGAATGATAATTTGAAGTTCCTCCACTTGGGATATTATAAAATTATTATCCACCATTTTAAAATCCAGAAAATGACCAATGATAGATTTCTTTATTCCGGCATCCTCCGTCTTATAATTGGTATTCAAAGAATTCCAAAGTTTCTTTGCCATCTCGACACGTGAGTACACATTATATAATGTGTCATCCAATCCGTTTAAGATATAATTTCTTACATAGGAAATTAGAATGATTTCATGCAGCCACTACAACCGTGTTGAACACATCAGTGTCCCCTTCACTAAGTTGAGGGGGGCTCTCATTGAGATACTTGGCCATATTTAATGTAGTCAAATAGAAAAATATTTTCTATTACCAACGCTTTAAATTTGAGCAGTTAAATTTTGGTGGCTTTTCACCAATATTTATGGTGTTTGTAGGATTTGCAACTAAGTTTGTAGATGATGTCATTTCTTTTACAAAAACATAAACTCCATAAAAAAAATGGAGTAGAAGAAGATAAGGTACAATTATTTATCAAATAAATACCAAAGTTCTATGCTATACTAAATAGTGAAAAATAATTATAAAAAATTGGTCTTAAGATTTTTGGAATTATATTATAAATATAATATAGAATTTTATGGTATATAAATAATTAACCTAATAAAATATTATTAACAAATAATAATATAATAGGCATACCTAATTAACCAAAATAATTATAGAAGATGAAAACAGGAAACAAAATTAATATTCAAACCCATCGAATCTAGGATGTGTCTTAAGATAAATTTATTTGCTCCTATGGGTGCCTAAGATTGTAAATAATTGTCTTTTAGAATAAAATAGATTTTTACTCCTATTAGAAGGAGCACTTAATCTAGCAGAACTCCAACAAACTCAAGTGTTATGTTAGTACTCAATTAAAAATAATTTAGAATGGGGATATGAAGGTTAAAAGAAGAGACTTATTAATTAGGGATTGTTCTCTTTTTTCCGTTCGGTAAACAAGGCTATTTATAACCATAAAGTACAGGTTGAAAAAAAAACACAACTGTTGGTGAAACGGACCAATATGTCCAACTTTTTGATAAATCACGACTATTCACTAATAATCGTATCTGTTAATAGGAAAAAGTTAACATTTGGTTTATGTAATCTTTTTTCTCTCACTTTGTTCTACCCTTGTAATGCACTCATTACAATTTTAAATTGCAAACTACTACATGATATAAATGTACCGTAGTATTCACTAAAATTTCAACTGTATATCAATCTCACTTGTCTCTTGTAAGAAAATAATTAATTTCTTTTAATCCATAACCATTACTTTATAAGGTAATTAGATATTAAAAAAATAATTAAATTATAAAATCACACAAATTGTTAGTATATAATACTAATCAAATTCCAAAACAAACTATAATTAGTAACTAATACTAATTAAATTCCAACAAGAAGTAAACCAATTAGTAACTAATACTAAGTAAACTTTCAAATGAAAATTAAGTTTATTAATTTCCTCTTATATATATGTATGCATGTATGTATTGTTGACCTTTTTTTCCTCCATGTGGCCAACCACTTATAAATGTGTAAAATGTGCTGTCATTTTCGGTGGTCCAAGAGAGAGAAACAAAACAAGAAAAAAAGGAGAGAGAACTGAGAGAAATTCATTCTCGCACAATCTTCATCAAACTGAGATATCCGACAATCCGACCGTCAGATCTTGCTCAAATTTTAACAGAGGCTTCCCAACGTGTGGATCTACAATCTGAACGGTGGAGATCGGGTTTGGAGGTCCGTAGCAACAGATATGGTTCGTGGAAGTTGACAGTCCCTGTTTTCGGATTTTTCTTGCGCAGCCTCGGTGTAGCTGCCGATCCGAAAAAATCGCACCGTTGGATTTTGCTGAATTTTGGGTATGTTGTTCTATACTTCTTGAAGTATATTCTGAACGGTGGAGATCGTAATTTGATGTTTGTAGCTTCAGATATTAAATTCGGACAGCAGGATGCAGATTGTGGTTTTGATTCTTGTTTTGTTGATTGTGTAATCTCTTGTGGATTGTGATTGTGATCATTGGGGCAGATTTCGTGGTGAACATATTGTACCCGGTTTCTTGATTATAGTGGAGTTTTGACGGACTACGGTCCCGTGGTTTTACTCCTCGAATTGGGGAGGTTTTCCACGTAAAAAATTGCTCGTGTTATTTTTCGTCGACTCGTTGAATTGTTGTTGGTTGCTTGTTATTATTTCCTACTAGGTTCATACGAGGTGAGATAAACTTATTTCCGCTGCGTTTGTCGTGTCTTTTTCACAACAAAGTGGTATCAAAGCGAGGTTTGGTGAGCTCTGTGCCTCGTGGTGAACATGGAAATTAATACAAGTAGAATGATAAATCTTAATGGTTCGAATTATCAAATATGGAAGGCGAAAATGGAGGACCTTCTATATGTGAAGGATTATTATTTGCCCGTATTTGGAACAGAGAAGCCTGATGATAAAACCGATACTGAGTGGACGATTTTACATCGACAAGTATGTGGTTATATTAGGCAGTGGGTAGATGATAATGTTTTGAACCATATAAGTGGTGAAACAAATGCACGAGCTTTGTGGCAAAAACTTGAGCAGTTGTATGCCAGAAAAACGGGGAACAATAAGTTATTCTTGATCAAACAAATGATGGGTTTGAAATATAGAGACGGTGCTCCTATGACAGATCACTTGAATTCTTTCCAGGGCATTATTAATCAGTTGGCTGGAATGAATATCAAGTTTGATGAGGAAGTGCAGGGATTATGGCTTCTTGGTACACTACCGGACTCGTGGGAGACGTTCAGGACGTCTTTGTCTAATTCAGCCCCAGATGGTGTAATTACTATGGATTTGGCCAAGAGCAGTGTTCTGAATGAAGAAATGAGAAGAAAGTCACAGGGTTCATCTGCGAATTCAGATGTCTTGGTTACAGAAAGGAGGGGAAGAAGTAAAAGTAGGGGTCCGAAAAATAAATTTAAAGGCCGAAGTAAATCCAACAGATATGCAAATGTAGAGTGCTACAGTTGCGGCTTCAAAGGGCATATCCAGAAATACTGCAAGAAGAAGAAGCAAGAAAAAAACAGTGATAAGGGAAAAGAAAAGAAGACAGATGACGGTAATGGTGATGATCGTGTTTCTACTGTCATAGGTGATTTCCTTATCGTACACGAATTTGATGTTAATCTTGCATTAAATGAGACCAGTTGGGTGATCGATAGTGGTGCGTCTATTCATGCTACGTCTCGCAAAGATTTGTTTGCATCCTATACATCGGGTGAATTCGGAAATGTCAGGATGGGTGATGATGGTTTAGCGAAAGCCATTGGTATGGGAGATGTGCATTTAGAGACCGGTAATGGTACATTGTTAATTTTGAAAAATGTTAAACATGTACCTGATCTTCGTTTGAATTTGATCTCAATTGGTGAACTCGATTACGAGGGGTTTTGCAGTACATTCGCTAATGGTCAATGGAAGCTCACTAAAGGCTCGTTGGTTGTTGCTAGAGGTGGCAAATATTCATCATTGTATTTGATGCAGGCAAAATCATTTGATCGTTGCATAAATTCAATAAATGATGAGAACAAAATTAAGTTGTGGCACAGTAGACTTAGCCACATTAGTGAGAAGGGATTGATGATTTTGGCCAAGAAGAACTGTATTCCCGAAATGAAGAATATGTTGTTGGAGAAATGTGCTCATTGTTTGGCTGGAAAACAAAATAGAGTTGCTTTCAGAACATCTTCTCCTACCAGAATGCCAGGTATACTTGATTTAGTATATTCTGATGTGTGTGGTCCTATGAAAACAAGAACACTTGGAGGTGCTCTCTATTTTGTGACTTTTATAGATGATCACTCGAGAAAGGTTTGGGCTTATACCTTGAAGACAAAAGACCAAGTGTTAGACGTGTTCAAACAGTTTCAAGCCTTGGTTGAGAGACAAACTGGAAAGAAATTGAGGTGCATCAGAACCGATAATGGTGGTGAGTATACTGGTCCTTTTGATGAGTATTGTAGACAACAGGGTATTCGACATCAAAAGACTCCTCCGAAGACTCCTCAATTGAATGGACTGGCAGAGAGAATGAACAGGACGCTGGTTGAAAGGGTAAGATGTGTGCTTTCAGAAGCAGGTTTGCCTACATCGTTTTGGGGTGAGGCTTTGAGTGCAGTCGTACATGTTTTGAATCTTACACCTTGTGTTCCATTAGATTTCGATGTTCCAGACAGGGTATGGTCAGGGAAGAATGTTTCTTACAGCCATCTACGTGTGTTTGGTTGTAAAGCATTTGTTCACATTCCTAAAGATGAACGGTCTAAAATTGATGTGAAAACTAGACAGTGTGTATTCATCGGTTATGGGCAGGATGAGTTTGGTTACAGGTTTTATGACCCGGTTGAAAAGAAACTCATCAGAAGTCGAGATGCCGTGTTTGTTGAACACCAGACTGTACGAGACATTGAAAAGTTGGATAAGACAGTACGTGGATCCAGTGAAGGTTTGGTTGATGCCGATATAACTCATCAACATCATGTGCCAGTACGAGTTGATGATGATGTTCAGAATGATCAGCCTGATATTGATGCTCCTACACAGATTGAGACTGATGAAGCAGATCAATCAGTACCGCCGGCAGATATTCCAGATGTAGAGGTTGAGATTCCAGTCAGAAGACCTACTAGAGTTCCAGTACCTTCCAAGAGGTATCCCTCTAGTGAGTATGTATTATTGACAGATGGGGGAGAACCCGAATACTTTGAAGAAGCAGTAGAAGATGCATACAAGAATGAGTGGCTTGATGCAATGAAAGATGAGATGAAATCCTTGCATGAGAATGACACGTACGAACTAGTGAAGCTGCCTGAAGGGAAGAGAGCTTTGAAAAATAAATGGGTGTATAAGGTGAAGCAGGATGAGCATACTTCACAACCACGGTTCAAAGCCAGACTAGTTGTCAAGGGTTTCAGTCAGAAGAAAGGTATCGATTTTGATGAGATTTTTTCTCCTGTTGTTAAGATGTCGTCCATTCGTTTTGTGCTTGGTTTAGCAGCAAGTCTTGATTTAGAGATCGAGCAGATGGATGTCAAAACAGCCTTTCTTCATGGTGAGCTAGATAAAGAAATTTACATGGAGCAGCCTGAAGGTTTTCAGGTGAAAGGGAAGGAGAATTTTGTATGCAAATTGAAGAAGAGTCTTTATGGTCTAAAACAGGCGCCGAGACTTTGGTATCAGAAATTTGAGTCAGTTATGGGGGAGCAAGGCTACCAGAAGACAATTTCTGATCATTGTGTATTTGTACAGAAATTCTCCGATGACGACTTCATCATATTATTGCTGTATGTCGATGACATGTTGATTGTTGGCAAGAGCTGTTCGAGAATCGACACATTGAAGAAGCAGTTGAGAAAATCCTTCGCGATGAAGGATTTAGGGCCGGCAAAACAAATTCTCGGTATCAGAATTTATCGAGATAGAGGAAATAAGAAGTTGTACATGTCACAAGAGCAATATATTGAAAAAGTGCTTGAAAGATTCAACATGAGAAATGCTAAAGCGGTTAGCTCTCCTCTTGCTACACATTTTAAGCTTGGTGCTCATCAAAGTCCTTCAACGGATGAAGAGAAGGAAGAGATGAGGAAAATTCCATATGCTTCAGCTGTAGGAAGCCTGATGTATGCTATGGTTTGCACGAGACCAGATATAGCTCATGCAGTTGGTGTCGTGAGTCGCTACATGTCTAATCCCGGAAAAGAACATTGGAATGCGGTGAAGTGGATATTGAGATATCTGCGTGGAACTTCCAGTTTGAGTCTTACTTTTGGTGTTGGTGAACCGTTGTTAGTAGGCTACACGGATTCAGATATGGCAGCGGATGTGGATACTCGAAAATCTACCTCGGGGTACTTGATAACCTTTGCAGGTGGTGCTGTATCGTGGCAATCAAGGTTGCAGAAATGTGTTGCACTTTCTACAACAGAAGCAGAGTATATCGCAGCAACGGAAGCTTGTAAAGAGTTGTTGTGGATGAAGAAATTCATGGAGGAACTTGGTTTCAAGCAAGAGAAGTATGTAGTACTTTGTGATAATCAAAGTGCTATTCACCTTGGTAAAAATTCTACTTTTCATGGTAGATCGAAGCATATCGATGTGCGTTATCATTGGATGAGAGATGTCATCAATGATAAATTGATTGAACTTGATAAAGTTCATACGGATGATAATGGTGCTGATATGATGACAAAAGCATTACCAAGGGAGAAGCTTGAGATTTGTCGATTGATCGCCGGGATGGCGAGTTTCTCTGATGTTTGAGCGTAACAGAGAATTGCTCCACATAGTCGGAAAGGGGGAGATTTTGTTGACCTTTTTTTCCTCCATGTGGCCAACCACTTATAAATGTGTAAAATGTGCTGTCATTTTCGGTGGTCCAAGAGAGAGAAACAAAACAAGAAAAAAAGGAGAGAGAACTGAGAGAAATTCATTCTCGCACAATCTTCATCAAACTGAGATATCCGACAATCCGACCGTCAGATCTTGCTCAAATTTTAACAGAGGCTTCCCAACGTGTGGATCTACAATCTGAACGGTGGAGATCGGGTTTGGAGGTCCGTAGCAACAGATATGGTTCGTGGAAGTTGACAGTCCCTGTTTTCGGATTTTTCTTGCGCAGCCTCGGTGTAGCTGCCGATCCGAAAAAATCGCACCGTTGGATTTTGCTGAATTTTGGGTATGTTGTTCTATACTTCTTGAAGTATATTCTGAACGGTGGAGATCGTAATTTGATGTTTGTAGCTTCAGATATTAAATTCGGACAGCAGGATGCAGATTGTGGTTTTGATTCTTGTTTTGTTGATTGTGTAATCTCTTGTGGATTGTGATTGTGATCATTGGGGCAGATTTCGTGGTGAACATATTGTACCCGGTTTCTTGATTATAGTGGAGTTTTGACGGACTACGGTCCCGTGGTTTTACTCCTCGAATTGGGGAGGTTTTCCACGTAAAAAATTGCTCGTGTTATTTTTCGTCGACTCGTTGAATTGTTGTTGGTTGCTTGTTATTATTTCCTACTAGGTTCATACGAGGTGAGATAAACTTATTTCCGCTGCGTTTGTCGTGTCTTTTTCACAACATGTATGTATATATGTATGCATGTATGTTGCGATCTTTTATAACATAATCTTGGATTCTACTAAGAGGCAACTCGAGGAAAAAGAAGAGATGTGGAAATCTTTTCTGCAAGAGATGATTAGATATATTTGGAAGGCAAAAATGCTCCCTAGAACTCGTAGACTTGTCATGATACTAAATGAGCTTACATGAGGTGCCAAAAGAGGGGGAGCCAAATGTCCAAATGCAGTGGGACTTATTTCTGGAGTGCTGATGGAAGCAAAATAGGGACACCTGTAATCAAATGAGAAGTTATCTAAATACCGAACAGATGAGGAGGCTTTAATGTGGAAGATCTTGAAATAGAAAATAAATAAATAGCTCTTCTAATCTTCTTGATAATGGTGGCAGAGATTTAACGATTTTGAAAGTTTACGGTAGCTAGCTAGGTGATGACTAGACCTAGTAAAGTTGACCTAATTCGATTGACTTAATCTGAATAATTTGATTTGAAACCCAATAACAACTCAAACAATAAAATCCGTTCGCAACTCGAAAGCTTGAAATAACCTTATTCAATCCAAACCTGATTCGAATTTAGCTAACCCGATAATAACCTAAATTTAAATTGATTCGAATCAAAGTGACCCAAATCAATAACAACCCAAACCAACTCAAACTCTAACCGAAACAATAATTACTTATTTTTATTCATATATGATATTTTTAACTTCATATACTTATCAATTCTTGAAACAATGTCAATGAATGCAAACATTTATAGGTATAAATTTAGATTTTTGCTTCACTTTGTTTAATAACTTCCTACAACTTCAACTTGACACTTTGGACCATAACAATAAAAACTTAATGATGGATCAATAAACTTATAAAATCTAGAACTTTTGAGCATAACCTTTCAATTTAATTTTAGAACCATTATATAGTGGTATATATATAATCTATATTAGAAAAAGTATAATTGGATGGGATCTACAATTTAAGTAATGAATATCCATGATAGAAGGCGACCAGATACTCGAATGTAACCTTCACAATCTATTGCATTACCTTCATACATCAATAACATTCCATTCTTGTCCCTTGGAACAATTTTATCACAAAAAACATTATAGAAACAGCCATACAAGTGAAGGACCACAAAGTATCGATCTTAAATGGTTTCAATGCTTGAACTTATAGAATACTTCAAACATGATGGAATAGCTTATGAGGTTATGTCATGTGAGGTGTTGTGCCAACTCATGTTCCTATAAAATGACATAAAAAAAATTAATGCAGGAGAACTAATCCTCAAATCTAGTTCTTTACAAATAATTTTCTAAACATTATAAATGCAAATGATGACGAATAAGAAAAAAAACTCAAATAAATAGTGACACCAAAAGAAGAAGAAGAAGAAGAGCAATATGGCATTGTATTAATGATTCATGAGGACCTGACAATCAAATTCAGCATTTCATCATACTCTCATTGCATGATACAAAATATACAATAATATCAAGTATTCTAACAATTACTAACAAATAAATACAATAGAAGTCCAAACAAGTGTAAATAAGAAAACTAGAGTACCAATAACATACCTACAATGAATACTTAATCCTCTCTTCAATGAATGAAGGTGAATACCTCTCTTTCATTGAAGCCCTGGCCTTGAGGTAATTAACTAAAAAAATACTAACTAGAAAGAAAGAAATTTAAAATCCAAAAGGCAAAAGATGTGCTATGGGATAGTTATAATACCAAGAGAAAGACATGTCCTGACTATCACTGTATATGTTGTTACACAAACATCAGACCAACAAGTCACACACCTTAATCCGAGGTTTATATGACAATCAGATAAAAAAGAAGAAGATAATATCACCCCATTATTAACTCCAAATTAAACCCGAACCCCTTTATTTGTTAAGGGAAGATCTGATTGAGAAAATAACAAGACAATAGCTAACAATACAACCTGCCAAAGATCAGAGATGCCATGTCATTAATTCAGAGACTTGTTTTTATGAAACCTGCGACACTACAAACCTTCTCATAACAACATATAAAGATGTAAACTTTCACATATTAAAGTTAATATCAGTATTAAAAGAAACCTATGAAACTTACAACATTGAAAACTCCTACAACCTCTTTAAAAATATCAGTATAGTCCTCCCTGTAGTGAAAGAGCATGTAGTTAAATACACTCCATTTGGATAAAAGCTACGTACATAACTATCAATTATATAAAGAAGTAAAATATTATCTATGGATGTTATTAAGGGCATCTAGTAGGGGGTTAACTCCATCTCGCCCCACATTGCAACCAACAAATTCATCTTCCTCAGTTGCTAGAGAAATAATAACACATTAGAAATTTACTATAATGTATAAACAAAGAAGTTAATAAAAGCCTTAAAAACACTACCTTCAAAACCATACTACCAACTACTAGTAGTTATCAACACTTCAATATTTTTAGGCAAGTACAAGCTTCTCCACTTATTTAAAACCCTACCTCCAATGCTAAAAGTTGATTATGATGTAACTATTGTGAAGGGCACACTTAAGATGTCCCTAGATAGATGTGAAAGCTCTCCATATTGAGACTCGTTCTCTCTCCAAAAGTCAAAAATATTTAGCTTGATTTTGCGGTCTATTCTAAGATCATCTAGATACTTATCCAACTTTGTATTTTCATTGTATGCAGTCTCATTTTCGTCACAACCCTAAAAATTACAAAAAAATGGTTATATATATAATAGCCAATTTAATATAAATATAATAACATATCAAAATCAAAGGAAAGGCATAAAAGGTTAAAGGAAGGTGAGAAATGCAAACTTATAGTAGAGAAATTAAATTTGCGCTTGTGAGTAGAACCAATGGTGTTAGTGTTTGATGTTGATAATATTCCACAAAAGTCCTCCATCATTGAATAAAGGATACTCCACTAGGAGCATCTCTAACTTAAACTGCACATCAATACCCTTCATAGAAGCCATTATTCCATCCTCAAATAATTTTTGATAGTAAAACTTTAGAAAATCTAACTTACAACGAGGATAAATAATCATAGAAAAATCAAATAATGTACCATAAATTATCAAATTTAATCTTCATTTCTACAACCATTTTCCTTAACAGTTCATTGTCACCTTTTACCAACTCATTTAAAAGCATTTTGATCTTTTTGTACATTCTCAAAATACAAATTTTCCATGGGATATTGACTACCAGAAAATAACTCTGTAATATCATTAAATAGTTCTAAGACTATTTTTTAAAGCATGTTTTAAAATGTTTCAAGCATGTTTCACTCTTGAGGTCCTAGGAAATGCTTGTGCAAGGGGTCAACAACCACCATCTCCTTAAATCTATTATGATAAATAATACCTCTATCAATCATTGAGTTCCACCTTATGGGAACATCAAGCCATAATGCTTTAGTATATGATATTCGTGCTAATTTCACACAATTTTAAAATGCAGTCTTCCTTGATTCTAACCACTTGATGTATTTTACACTATCTCTAATCTTAACAACAATATCCTTTATCACCTTAAGCCCATCCTTAACAATTAGATTCAAAACATGAGCACCACACCGAACATGTAAGTAAATGCCATCATGTAAAAATATTTCTTGATTGTTTAGTGTATTTCTCAAACGATCTTGCATTCTATCATTGCTAGAAGCATTATCCAATGTGATAGAGAAAATCTTAACCTTAATACCCTGATCTTGAAGCAAACTTAACACCAAATTATGTAAGATTTGCCCCATATATGGTGTTTCTATATGATGAAAATTCAATGCTCTATTATTCAAATTCCAATTAGTATCCACAAAATGAGCAATCAAACATATATACCCCTCAGTTTGACAAGAAGTCCACATATCAGAAGTCAGACAAATACGACCAGGGATGCTATGATGATAGTTCTTAAGCTAAATTTTCAAGTTTGAATGTAATTTCAATACGTCCGATATTGCAATATTTCTACAAATGGCTCTAACATTATTATTCAAGTATGCATGAATTTCTCTATTCCCGTTGTGTGTAACCCAAGAGACATATTTGATGATAGCCCTTACTAATAGATCTCTATATATCCTTTGGTCATAAACATTAGATTCTACTTTTAGAGTTTGTTGATATGATGGACCTTTATCAAGATGTCTTTTTAGATTTATTGTTCCAAAATGTGAACTAGTAATGAAAAAGGCTACCTTACAATTGCTGTAAAGTGCTCTCTCTTTTCCATACTTGGTCTTGGTTCTTTTAAGCCTTATAAATTCTTTCCAAACTAAGCTCATTTTCTTATCTGCTTCTTGCAATTCAAGATATGAAAGATTACGAGCATCATAATTTCCAACTTCCATAACTACAATAAATTAAAACAAATAAATGCAATTATACACAATAATTAAAACATCAATGGCTTAAAATAGAGAGCGAGATAAAGCTTGGAAGGATTATAAAGGCTGGTATATGAGTGCTAAATAGACATATTATTTCCATTTAACAGGATACCTAACATGTAATCTCCACACGTATGAGACATTGTGTTTAAACTTAAAACTATATATGCAGGAGAAGTAGGACTAATATCTATCATCATATTTGATAGAAATAGAATCAACATCAATCATATACATATCCATATGCACTGCACTATTTTCTTGCTAAAGAACCAACACATGCTACCTAACATGTAATCTGCACACACATGACACATTGTTTTAAAACTATACGTTTAGGACAGTAGGAGCAGTAAGAATAATATCTATCATCATCTTCAACATAAATAGAATCAACATCAACCATATATATATATATATATATATCCATACACATTGTACTATTTGTACGCTAAACAGACATGTTATTTCCAATTGATCATCATCTTTGTCCAGAAACAAATAGATTACCATAATATAGGTTATATATAAAACGAGTCACAGAGTCAAGTGTGGTCTAATCAGATTACCATAATCTAAGGCTATTATCAAGAGAAATTTTTAACAAAAATAAAATAAAATTAAGACTCACCTCACCTCCAAACCATTGCACTCATGGAACAATGAACACACCAAAGGCCGTCAACCAGTTGTGGAAGATTTGCTTGGTGGAAATCATATCAAGGGTCATGATTCACTTCGCTGGCTAACAAACTCCGACCAACCAGATTGGAGGAAAAGGAAATTGATGTCAAGGTTTGTAATGATAAGGTTAATGGTGATTTAAAACAAAATAGAGGAGAGGAGGAGATGGAATGGAACAAAATGGAAACCAGATCAAAACATAGCCGAACATAATTGTAGGGTTCAAGCTCGACGACGGGGCATATGGCCATCAAATGTAGAGCTTCAGGTGTTGGGTGTTTGTGGAGACGAAACGAGACAAAGGAGTGGAGGTGAATTCTTGAGTGAGTCAAGGAAAGCGTTGAAAGACAGGAGGAGCTGGGAGCTGGAAGCTTAGAAAGAGAGAAAGGAGTAAGTCAAGGGAGGAAAGGAGTGACTAGTGGACCAACGGTGAGTTATTAGAAAGTATAAAGTATAAACTTTCTATCCTTTTGGTTCGAATCACACGATTCACACCAAAATCGAATGGGGCGCTACTATTGTCTGACTACTATAGTGAGTCTACCAACTATGCTACCAAGTAGTAGACTAGTATAGTAGTAAGTAGTATCGAATACTATTACGGTACCATGTCAATGTGCTAGTAGTGTCGTAGTTACAAGAAAAAAAAATGAGATATATCTAATATATTAGATTTGGAGGGCAGATAAGATATAGATACTGGAGGGAAAATAAGATTTAGGTGAGATATTAGAAAAAAAAAAGTTACTAGAAAATTAAAAATATTTTAGCTAATATCTCATTATAATTTATATAAAATTCATGTTGCTTAGAAAAATAAGAAGTAAGTGAAATATTTAAAAGGGGACATATTTAAAAAATAATAATTGATATTTAATTTATAAAAAATAAAATGAGTCAAAAATGAGACTTTTAAATAAAATTTAATCATTGTAGGATTCTGATTTTATTTTCCTATAGTATTTATATTTAAATATAATATATATAATTTTATTATTAATTATAATTATTATTTTATTTAAAGATACAAGTTATTTGTATTTATAACCCTAATTAAAGTTTGAGACTAAATTATATATGTAATTTATTCACAACATGTTTAACATTTATATCTTTATACTTTATAGTACTAATTCTCTTTTACAATATTTGTTAGTTGGTATATTAGTAATATTTTGTGCTAGTATATATATTTGTACTAATTTTAAAAATTTACATTAATTATAGCTTTAGCATTTATAATATACTTTTTTACTCCTTAATTCATTATATCAGTAGACTAGTGATCCATCTCATATGTAAGTTATATCATTTTTTAATTTATTTTAACTAAAGCAATATTTATTCATTTTATTTTAAATAAATACCCTCATTTTAGTGAAATTTTAATTCATAAATATTGAACTCATTATTTTGTACTCAATTAATTAAATATATTATTTTTGCTAAAACTTGTTTCTTTGTAAAATTAGTAGTCCATTAAGAATAATTCATTGGATTCTCACCTTATCTTCTACATGTGCGCCCTTAACTTTTTTATTTATTGTATGATCAATGATGTTGGAGCTTAAAAATCAAGATTGATTGAAACTCGAAAGATAATATGCCAATTTTTTTATGGAATTATGGTATAATAAGTTAATTACTAATATAAAAGGGTAACTAAGTTATAATTTTATAAATTTACTTAAAAATATGCATATTTAAAGGTAAGTTTTGTTTTGTAATTAAATTAATGAAAAGTGAGATATATATAATAATTGCAACCAACTAAAAAGTTAACTCATTAAATAAATTATATTTTTAGTATTTATCTTGATGTTGATTTATTTTATATATGAATATTTAATATTTTCATATTGTAGATTGAATTTCCCTAATATAATAGTATCTTAGCATATCATATAATCTATGGCAACACATTATTAGAAATTCTAATCCATTCCACTTAACACCACATCAAACATCTCAGTCGGAAAACTTATAATATGAAGAGCAAATCCATATGTGGTTATAAATTAATTGATCCAATTTAATAAATTTAGTTGTAATTTAACAAGGAATAAATGACTTTAAAAATATATAGAACTCACATTAAATATTAACAACTATGGTCAATATAAGTAAAAAATGATAAGACAAAGAATATATGGGCTTTTTAGGCCTTAATCAATTCACCTCCTCTCTCATAACAAATCAAGGATAAATAATATATTTGAGGAAACACCTATTGGAAGAAGATTGTGTGTGGCGAGTTGGAAATGAGTTAGATATAAGGGTATGGAAATATGCATGATTAAGCCATAATAGATGGTATTTTTGACTTCATCTAAATTGTTTAGATCAAGAAATGAGTTCATAATTATTGAAATGCAACACATGTGAGATATATCATGAAATTGTTAGATCATGGCTCTTAGCAATATAATACAAATTCTATTTTACAACCTATGAAACTATTATATATTTTAAATCTTTATTAAATTTACAACCAACTAGGGATAATATTATCTAGGCATGACATTGAGCTAAAATATCTAAAGGCAGCTAAGGATGAGTCATTGTCATCAAGTTTGCAATGATAATAAATCTGGCAGCTCACAATCCTCACTAAGAATATCAAATTAATATTAATACTTCAAAGAATCAAAGGCTTGTAAGGAGTAGCTATTAACTAAAAATAGGCTGGTTGAGAAAGGTACGAATGGACCAATGTGTGAACGAGAAACTTAGACTTTGGTGCATAAGATTAATAATTGCCCAATTACCTAAGTGTTTTATTTGGATGATGATAATCCATAGTTAAGTTGTATACTATGACAATGCAATTAATTTGATTGGGTATATTTCATAATATAACACTTAGATGAAGAGACATTAGAAATGACATGTACACTAATATGGGTTATTTGGATGAATTGAAATAGGAGGAGATAAAAGGACTCTACACTGATTTAGTGACCAAAGAATATTATTGAGGATACCTACTAGAATAGTATGCCATAAAATCAAGAAATGAAATAATTAACAAAGGAAGGGCATGGTCCACTGTGTAAGCAAGTATAAGAACGAAGAAAATGGATGATAAAAGGACTCTACACTTATGCAAATTGAACATGAACAATGCAGGAAAAGTAATGTAGGAAATCTTGAAAATTAGAATTGCGACTTGAGGTGAAAAAGGCGATGTATTTTCACTTATAAGCTATGTTGTGACATAATAAATATCTAGTGACATATTTACAATATAGATAATTGTCTTAAGACATTAGATATGCAATACATAATTTAATGTGCTATGATGGAGAATTGTTTTACTAATTTAGACATTGAGATAAACTCATTGGAAATGGTGCAGTGTTTATAATCATAAGACAATTTTGATATTTCATTTTTCATAAAGTTATTGATGATTGTGATTTTCATTTATCACATATTTATTTATTATGTATTAAAAATTATTATCAAAAATGAAAAGTAGTAACAATGTGACACTGAGAAATTAAAAAAACCATAGCAAAAGAAGCTAAAACCAAACTAATAGTAATAAGAAAAGGTCGTACTATTATGGCTAGGAAAAAACCTCTTATTTTAATATGTGATGGCGATGTATTCAAAGATTTTATTAGTATTCTAAAAATTCTTAAATTTAATTTTATAAATATTAAAAATAATTTGATATGATTTTATTTCATGCAAGTTATAACTCGCTCCAATCATACTGATACAAATAATACCCAATTCGAGTCATTTGATTTGACCCAAAATCTATAGACCCGAATTTGAAAAATCCAATAGATCTGACACCAACTTGATCTGATTCATACCTAACCTATATAGTGACCGAACCCAAACCTTATCCAAAATCTATAGATCCGATGCAAACCCAAAATAGACCCAAACCCGAGAAACCCGGAAAAAGAAATTTCAACCTAACCAAAATCACACCTGACCCATCACTTAATCTGAACCAAACCCGACCCAAAGCAATACAACCCGAAACACACCCAAAACGAATTAGACACTAATCTGTACCCGACTCGATTGTATAGTGACCCGAATTTGACCTGACCTATATCAACCCAACCCTAACCCAACCCAAATGACCCGTTTGCCACCTTGAGTGGTGACCTCAATTAGAAAGTTCCTCCATTTATTTATACAGATGATCCCTTTAATGTTGACTTATGAATCAAGAACCTTTTTATTTTATTTACTTATTGTCTAGAAATTCTTTCTCCTTTAATTATTAAGTTGCTACCAATTAACTTCACAGATTAACCAAGCTCATGGGTTGTTGGATGCCTTGTTATTCCACAAGCTGAAATGCTTACCTGGTTTGTACTCGTTCAGAAACTCAACATGAGAGATATATTGTTAAAGATGAATATAATTTTACGGGAAGATGCAGTGTGCCCTTTATTCCTACAAGAAAAGGAATCAAACAAACCATCTCTTTAGCCACTATAATTTCTCCTCCAGACTATTGTAGTGCTTGGTAAGGTTTGTGTTGTGTCATACCTATACATACAAAAAGAATTTATGATGCTTGGTTATAGATTGTTTCCTAAAGATGTTGTGGGGAGTACATGCTCCAAATAATACAATATATAGTAAAAAAGAGAAGAGGATCAAAAGGGACAAAGAGTCCAAAAGAGATATACAGAATTTATGGCACATAACACGTGACCTCGGATAGCTATAGCTCTATGCCTTAACCTCAATATATAAACCCGTATCACTCCATTTGAGAAACCTCCTTAAAGTCAGCATAATTATTATCAAATACCTATGACACAATGCCTACGAAAGTGTAGTGTCAATACATATCTCATACTGAATAACATAACCATCCTAAGGGGATAGCATTATGCACAAGGCTCATGCAAAGGAAAGCTAAATAAAATGCAATAGTAGGATAATACCATGCTACATGTAGATATCAATTGTAAAGAAGACTAATCAACCATCAAGCATAAAATAGTATAATACAAGCATACAAATAGATAAGATTCATCGATTATTATAATTTATTATTGTGATCACAACTAATATATTATTTTAACTTGATGATGGAGACTTAAAAAAACTATAACAACTAATATAGCCCTAACAGGCCCGCCTAGAAACATAATCAAACTATTAAATAACATAACACCTAATCACTTAAGTATGCATACCACCTATAGGGTTGAAATATATCAAAACACCTATGAAGTAGAAGAGGGATATCTGGACCTCACATGAATCACCCAACATCACAAAAGCGAAAGACACCGGAATGATACCAATTGAATACCACACCTGTACTCGGGTAGCTGCCTTAAGCACTACTAGTCCCTATTCAAGATTTTACGCTTTAAGCGATTAAAGTTTTACTAGAGATTTAGGTTAAACAAGAACAAAGGCTTGCATAATATCACTTAATCACTTCTATGAACATAAACTAATTATTTTATTGAAATTTGATATTATCCACACACTTGATCCATAGAGGAATCAAGGCTCAAATCATTTAGAGAAAAAAAGGTCCACCAAAATACCATTAAGGACTAATTAAATATGCAAGGGTGATGCATTAAAGCTTAAGTAAGATTGTCAATACAATAAAGTCCAAGCCATGTTATTGAGATATTAGATCCTAAGTTCATGTCATGAACAACTCATTTTTAATTTAAGATCACAACACTTATTGATTTCAGTTATTTAAGAAAAGGGTTAACGAGTAACACCAAGTCAATGGTCAACAAAGGTCAATAGTTGATCAAGTTAATAGTTAACTAAGGGTTATCATCATTAAAATGATACAAATGCATATAAAACAACTAAATATGGCCTTACAATTAACTGATTTATCCTAGCATTAATCTAGGTATATTTCATTCTAAAAAGGCTTATAATTAACTAATTATTTTTTTAGGATCAACATTGAATATAGGTACTAGATATAAAATACTAAGGTTATTCATTGTACCCAAAATGTCCTTTATTTTTCTTAATTAACCATTTTAATTAAGGTCTCTAAGTCCACTCATCAATCACCATCCAATTATCACACTTATTCATTTTAACTTATTTTTCTAACCTAATATTCACTTAGATATCAAAAATTCTAGAATTAAAACATAATGACTCAATCATGTAAAATCATCTTAAACTTATAAAATTCATACCTTACTCTATACAACATCGAACCCTAATACATTATATACCAAATTTTATGTGGAAAAACCAAAGGAGACAATGGTGCTCTTCAAACTTTCAAAAACAATTTGTAATGCCCAATATACCCCTGGATAATTATGTTTAAAACCTAAAAAAAACCATTTGAACTCTAAATGATCCAAAATTCATAACCTTGCTTACATATCCTATTATACATACAATGTTATACTTAGATAAATTTTAAACAACCACACTCATATAAAATAATAAGGACGAGAGCTAAAGTACTCAAACCTAGGCATATTCATCACAATTATATGACTCTACTATACATTCAACATGAATTCATTGCATATTTATTGCATTTCCAGTAGACATAAGAACATGTAAAAATTAAACAAATCATTCTCTCATCAAGTTTTTATGCTTATACACAAAAGATAACAACATACTCATGTCATTTAATATTTTTCAAGATATTATTTCATGCTTATAATTAAAATAAAGTTTATCATGCAAAAAATAACATATAATACGCTGAACAAAAAATCGCATTTCTAAATATTAGTTTAGTTACCAAGATTCCTAAGCTCATTAGTAAAGATAATATAAATAATCTAGCAACTTCTTTTCTAATTCACTTGGCCACCTATAGAAATATAAGATAAAATAATTATATAAACCAATATCCATAAATAGATAAAAGATAAAGAAAGGAAATAAAGTGGAAGAAGTGAAATATAAAAGTTTACTCTTGATTATGAAAACTTAGAAACCATCACAAAAAACCACATAAAACAAACAAAAACCACTAAGGGATGAGAGATCAAGGTGTTGGAGGGTTAATGGGAAGGAAAACAAGGATAAAAGAATGATGCAAGGCCTAATTTTTCTATTGAAACAATGTGCATCAACAATAGCAACTTTGCAGGGGATGGTCGAAAAGGCATATAGGATAGGGAAATAAAGGGAGTATGGGCACAATTTTTTAGGTAAAAAGGGTTCCTAGAGAAAGTATAAAATATAAGGAACAATACCTAATAAGAATAAAAGTTAAATTAATCAAGTATAAGGAGTAGTAGTTGTTGGAAATTACATAGAAATCATATTTATTACAGTTGTGTTGTTGGTAGCGAAGTAAAAATCAAGGGTAAAAAGAAGCTTTAATGGGCACAATTTCAAGGAATAAAATGGTAGATAGTTGCAATATGCAATGAAATCTTTAAAAATAAACAAAAATTGAAGAAAGAGGGCAAGTAGAGAGAGAATGGGTTGTTTAAAGTTGAAAAAACATCACCTTTGTTTTATTGCTGAAATTCATGATTTTATGTGATATTGAAATGAGACGCACGATTTGAAAAAGAAGAAGTGAGATATGATAAGGAAGAGTGTGCGTTGAGTTTTTGGTTTGACTTTTTTCTCACTTGAATGCTAAGATTAGCGGTGTAAGAGAGTGATTAGGCTACGGTTGAATGTGTAAGAGAAATGTCATAAAATTATAATTTGATACTTTAGTACATCTTTTTGTTGGGTGAGAGGTAGCTAAGTTATATACTGATTTATTTTAGTTATAAGTCTAGTTAGGATTAAAATAATGATTAAATGATTGGTTACAATTTATTATGAATAATTAAATTATAAGAAAGTCTAATAAAATGAACTTATTAAAAAAATATCAATTGAATTCTAAGAGTTATAAAAACGTATGACAAGGTGTGGAAGAATTTTAGAAACATAAATATATTAAAATATTGAGTAAAAAAATTGGTTTTATGCTCGATGGAAAATAAACGAAAACGACAAAAATGGATATGTCGTAGAAGCATATTTTTTCACAAATGCATAAAATGTAATAAGGGGTTCAAATTGCTGCAAGTTAGTAAATAATTTTTTTAGGAAAAAATATATATAAATATTTGGTCTTATAACTCATTTCATGAACAAAAAACAAAAAATTAAAAAAGAAGGCTAAAATTATCTAATCATGTAAACATTTTTTCTTCATAATTTAATGATTTGAAAGGAATGGGTGTAACATGAATGAATATAATAGATGGATGAATTCAAAAAAAAAAATTAGGTTGATTCACCAATTTTGAACAGGTTGAAAAGAGTGAAAATATAATTATAGGAATCATTGTAATAAAAAGTATTTTCTAAAAACAAGAGAAATAATCGGTAAAACATTTAAAATTAACACGAATGGAAAGTAATTTGGTAATATATATATGGAGACATGCTCCTAGTGTAGTTACGTACAGTAATTAGGATTTGAGAGAACAGGGTATTGCAACATCCCCTTCATTACCCAACCTTGTCCCCCTTCCTTTCCTTGCACTCTTGCACCTATCTTGCTGCATTTTGGTGGCCATCTTGGCCTAGCTCCAAAAACCTTCCCTTCTATCATTTTTGTGTCATTAATTCCTACCCTTTTCCCTTCAATTTTCCTTGCTAAGATCCTTCATTTTTCTAACTATTATTATATCTTGTAGGTGACTCAAGGATGGTAAAAATGAGAAGTAGTTAGAAGTATTATTGTTTCTTGCTAGGATATTAGCATTTGGGTAAGCTTTTCTTACCCTCTAGGCATAAAAATTATGTGTTTTGATATTTGTCTATTTTCTAGCATAATATGAGCATGTATTAATTTGGGATAAATATTTTATTAACATGTTGGACATGCTATTTTATGTTCTAGCATGGATTTATTTCTATGCCTATTTTCATGTTTTATGCGCTTTTTATCATTTTATGTGAATGTAGCTTAAGTAGAGAGCATGCTAGATTATTATGGTTATATACATGCATAATGTTAAGTTGTTAGATATTTATATAGCATTATTAAGACATGTAATATTGTGCTATTATGGAAATAAGCATCTATGGTAAAGTTGTATGCATTTTATCCTTGTGGTGGACCTTGGCCTTAGGAATGAGTTTGTGTTGATTTATTTATTTTTATTATTAATGTGTTAACATGTTTCTTAGTATTTAGTAGTTTTGGTATGGTTTTGGGTTAATTTGGAGTTAGGTGTATTTTGGAGAAATTTGAATTTGTACATTACCTGGGGTAAAGTGGTCAAAACATTAGGTTTTGTAAAATAAGAGGTCACCATTGTGTTCATCAGGTCCTTTCCATAAAATTTCATATATTATAAGTTTCAATTCGGTGTTGTGCAATTTAAGTTATGATTAAAATGGGTTTGAGATGAATAAGTAAATTGGGGGGGGTTTATTTTGGCACTTTCACATGTTGTTGTCCCTTGGGGGTGTTCATATTTTCCTTGGTTAGTAGGGGAATGATAATGTTGAGTGGTTAACCTTGGTTAGTATTAAATATCCTAAAATAAATAATTAAGTTAAAAATGACTTAAAATGAACATAAAAAACTTTAAGGGTGAAGTTATTATATGTGCTTAATTTTGAGTTTAACTTCCATTTTTGGCTTAAGCATATTTAATGAGTTAAATTTGTAGTTAGTTGGCTCAAGTAAATATAAGACTCTAAAATTTACTACTAAAAAAATTCGTTTTGTAGTGAAAGCATATAACCAAAATATAAGATGTTGCTGTGGTAATTGACGAAGTATGGTTACTATACCATCCTTACATCAATCACAAGGCAAAAAACTTTAAAAGTAAAACAGAGTAAATAAAAATGAGAGCAGCTTTATAAACATAAATATGAATTTGTAGATTAACTTTGAGTACAGTATCAAAATATAGATAATACAATCGGTGGAATGGTTATCAGCACCACCTCGGGTAAATCACTTTTGGCCACTATTCTCATCCGGTGGAACAAACAGGTACATCAGGCCCTGACTCACGTAGTCTTTCACTTTACATAATTAATATCTTATCAATGATTTTGATTTAGTTTAGTTTGAGTTCAAGAACCCACTATTCTTAGCTGGTAAAATGGTTATCAATATAAAACCTTAGGGCAGAATGCTCTTAGCCATTATTCTCTACTAGTGGAATGGTTATCAATACAACCATTGTTCTAGTCCAGTGGAATGTACATGTATAATTGGTCCTAACTCATGTGATCTTTTACTTTAAATGGTTAATGACTTATTCATGGCTGATTTGATTGGTACAAAACATAATTAAGGCAAGCAAATAACTAACTAATACAATGTATGGGTAGATACAACCTTCCTTGTAAACCTAGGCTTGTATGTGCTATAGGATACCCTAACACCCTAAGGTCCCCGCAACACGACTCACTCTTGTGTGTAATCTATCATGGCTTGATATCTCCCCAAATATCCATCCCTAGGATAACGTCAAAGTTATGAAGTTCCATCTCAACCAAGTCCATTAGGAAGTCCACTCCATCTATCATTAAGGTCACGTTCAAGTAGAGTCTAGTGCAATCTAGTTTATCCCCAAAAGGCAACATCATAGAAATAGAAATGCTAGTAGATTGATACAACATAGATCTAGTAATAAATGTAGTAGAAATAAATGAAAGAGATACCCAAGAATCAAATAGTATGTAAACTGGTAATGAGAGGATGGAGAACGTACCAATGACCACAACCTATATCTGGCTGATGATATTCAAGTGCCTGCCTAATTTTCCTTCCTATTATCTTCCATGATACCTTTGAAACCCTAAGTATGTGTTCCCTTCCTAGGAAAAAGGCGAGGCCCCTATGGCATCCCCTGAGCCTCCATAGGCTGTCCATTGGTCGGGGAAAGTTCCCTCTGCTAAAATTGATGTGGCTGGTAGGTCTGTTATTGATAAACTTGCTATTATGTTACAAGTGGCCCCCTCTACTAAAATTGAACACTTTATGGCTAAAAATAGCACTTCTACTACAAACACTCAAAAATTCGATGGCCCGTCCTACCAAAAATGCAACAATGGAAAGGTCTGACCTTATAGTCTCGACCCAAATGATCTGCGCCACACCGTCAATAGACACAGTGTATCGATGGATCCTAACATCTGGTAGGACCAATCAACTGACTCCTCTATTGGAACCCTAGAGGTCCGCCTCCCTAAAATTGGATTATGCTTCCAATACCTTGCACTTCTATTTTCCTCTTAATCTAAATGAAAGCTCATTCCTGAACCATGGTAGTAGTGGCTCACGCCTGCTCGTATAATGTGGCTAAGTCCTAGAAAGCCACAACACCCATCATCTTACAGATGTTAAAGTGGACTTCCTACTCAAACTAATATACCACTATTGACTCACTGGCTATTATCCCTAGCCTAAACATTAAAATCTCCGTGAACCGAACATGGTATTGTCTCATTATCATACTCCCCTGAGTCAACTGCATGAAATCCTTTACTTTTTCCTTCTTCCACTATTCTCATCTAGTGGAATAGACAGATACATTAAAATACCCCAAAACCCTAATTTAGGGAATCATGGCCAAATAAGAAATTATTAGGAAAATTAATTAAATAAACTAATTTTATTAAAATAAGAGGGAATTAATTAAGGTAAATCTAGGAGAAATTATAAATAATTTTTAAATAGGAAAAATTTGAGTATTCTTCTAATTAAAATAGAATTTAAGGAAATTCTTTCAAAATCCCTAAATTAGCCTAACAAGATAATTTAATCATTATTTTAATAATTATATTTTATTGAATATCCTAAATTACCCAAAATATATTTGATTAAGCTAATCCATCTTTTTCCTTCTTTTTCCTTTTTCTTTTTTTTTTTCCTTTTTCCATCTCTTTTTCCTTTTCTTTCCTTTCCTTCTCTTCCTTTTTCTCCTTCTTCCCCGACCTGGGCTGGCCTGCTAGCCCAACTCCTCCCTCCCCCTGCGCGTCTCAGCCTCCCTGTGCCACTCCTTCCCTCTCTCGACCGGTTCAACCTTCTTCTTTTTTCTTCTTTTTCCCTGGACCGTCGGTCCAGCCCCCTCCTCTCCCACCTGCGTCGTCTTCTACCCTTGACACGCCTGTAACTCCCCCAAATCGGCACCGGATTTTCTACCTCCAATCATGTCGTTTGACCCGCCGTTCTCCTCCTCTCTTCCCTGTTGTCTTCCCTATTATTTCATCTTGGTCAGCCATTCCCTTCCCTGCTTGTGCCACTCCCCTTTCCCTATAAAGCATGACCTACACATGTAGACCTGCGCCGGCCCATCCTCGCCAGCTGGAGCACCATACCCCTTGCCCCCTACTCTCTCACTCTCCTTTGTCGTTTTACCTTTCGATCAGCCTATAAATAGCCCTGAAGGCTGCCATAATCGAGTTTGGATTTTGGCAGCCCAGAAAACCCACCCAGCGACCACCGCATGTTCAGCCGTTTGTTCCTCTTCTGTCGGCCATCTTCGCCGCCCACTCCGACCACCAAAACGCTCCTTGCACCGCCCTCTACACAACCGATCCACCAACCTTCCTTGCCCTGCCCAGCATGAGCCACCCCGGCTATGCGAAAGTACCTTCCCGAACAACACCCTTCGACCTGTGCCGCCCTTCGTGCCGCCGGTTGCCGCCGGTTCCTCCACCTGCAGCGCTACCTCTACCTCCCAAAACAACCAAGAAACCTTACCCTAACTCCCCACGCCTCCATTTTCCCTTAATTCTGTCTCCCCTAGCCCCCACATCTATCTCTCCACTTCTTCCTTCCTCCACCACCGCCGTCGCGCCGCCGCCGACTCCACCACCTAGCCTAGGTGGTCTTCCAACTCCTTAATCCATAAACCTTGTATATTAACTGTGTTAATGATTTTTAATATTATTAACTATTATTAACTATTATGATTATGATTATGATTATGATTATGATTATTATTATCACTATTATTACTACTACTACTACTACTACTACTACTACTACTACTACTACTACTACTACTACTACTACTACTACTATTACCATTATGTCCTAACGTTATTCCGGAGAAGTTCTATTTAATGGTATTAATTAAGACTAAAAAACTTGTTGTGTTATTATTATCATTATTATTACTATTATATTTATTATTATTATTACTATTATTATTATTATTATTATCACTATTATTATCCATACTGTTATTATTATTACATTATTATTATTGCCACTGCTATTATCATCATCATTATTATCATTGTTATTATTATTATTACTATTATTATCATCATCATCATCATCATCATTATTATTATTATTATTATTATTAGTAATATTGAAACCCTTACTTTAATACTATGAGTATTACTAAGACTTACTTTGATTAGTAGTGATTCGATTAACTATCTTGAGAATAATAATAACCCTATCTTTTGTTTATAAACTACTATTATTAATATTAGCCTTAGTATTAGGCCATGATAGGGGTAAGATAGGAATTTTAGTAATTCCGATAGAGGGAGATTAACCCATAGTATTTCCCTCTTATAGGTGAATCAAGTCAAAACCCCCAGGAGGCGTAGGAGCGTGCTCCAAGCCCGGCGACGATTTATGTAAGGGTGTAGCTAAGGCCACTTGTGTGTTACGTGTCTTACTTGCCTTGGATGTCTCGTATGATTATATATCGTGTTCTATATGCTGTTATCTTACCTGTTTTATGTACCGCAGCTTGGAACCGAGGTATGTGCATGTGATCTCTTCTGTTATGTATTAATAGGGATATGCTGCAAGTTGTGATGTGATATGATGTGGCCCTTAGGACATGCATGCTAGGGTATTGATGTGATGATGTGGGTTGGGGCATGAAAAAGAAAATTGGTAAAGAAAAATAACTAAGGGGAAGTAAGTTGGCTAATGGAGGTATAGGAGGAACTAGGGTTGCATGGGGTGGTTAAGGTTCACATGGGGGTGAACCTTATGTATGGAAAGTTGCCTCGGAGTGTGAGGAAGGTAATAGAAGTATCGTTTGGGTGTTTGGGGGCTTCGGGCGGAAACTAGTACATGGACTAGAATAAGGGTGCGTAGGGGACTAGGCTAGAGTTTAAAGGGAACCCTAATTTGAGTAGGGGGGAGAAGAAAAAGAGAATAATAAAAATAAGTGAAAGTGAGTGGGACATGAAGTGAGGGTTGAACCGAAGGGTCGTGATGTGTAGGGATGCTAGAATAAGTCTGGGTTGTATGAGGCAGAAAAGGATGGGCCACATAGGCCCAAGCTAGGGTTTCTGGAGAAAACCTTAGGGGAAGGCGGTGAGTGGACTTCAGGGTATAAGGTGGTGGGCCTAGACCCACACACTTAGGAGTCGGGTTCCCGGTGTGAGCAAGCTGATTAAGGGAAGGATGTTGGGCGAGTTAGGAAGCGCAGATGTCTCAAGATATGAGACAGGCCCTCTTGGGAGGATAAGTATAGCTGGAGTTAATCATGCATGTCTAGGGCGGAACTTGTTGAAAAAGATACGATAAAACACTAATCATTTAAAGAGAAAGATTGTTGAGCTGGGCCCAGACTGGTCCACCAGCGAATAATAGTGGCCAGGAGTCGGGGTGCCCTGGAGACCGATCCACTAGCGAATAATAGTGGCCAGGAGCGTATTGCCCTGTATGATTCCGGTCCACCGGCTATAATAGTGGGGGATTCCGTGCTCAACAAACCAAACATGATAAAACTAAGACATGAGAAATGCACTAGTACTTACAGTGGAACACCATGTGAGCAGGGGCCAGACTGGTCCACGGGCAAATAATAGTGGCCAGGAGTGTTTTGCCCTGGAGACCAATCCACAGGCGAATAATAGTGGTCATGAGCGTTCTGTCCTGTACGTATCTCTGGTCCACCGGCTATAATAGTGGGGCTCTCGCACTCACATGGATTAATAAAGAGTATGTGTGAAATTAAGTATGTCATTAAGAGATTTAAAGAACAAATCTAACTAGAGCATAACGGCCTCACTATCTGTATTGTTTAATGTTTCCTATATGATCATATATGTGTTGTGTACCTTATACGTTTGGCCTTAGTTATACGGTTACCTTGCTCAGTACGTAGCGTACTGACCATCCGTTTCATAGGTGCTGCTCATTCCCATGAGCAAAAGGCCCCTCTGATTTAGTGCAGGTTCGTGATTCTATCTTTGATGCCTACGATGCTTACGAGACATCGGGCGGGACTGAGAGTTGAGCCCAGACCTAGCTTGGGGGTCGAGAGTGACGTGGCCGGAGTCTATCGCCCACCTTATCTTTCCTATGTCTTTATATTTAATTTATTTCTAGTGTACGATGTTTCAGACATTTGGAACTTTAAAACTGTACTTTTGGATTGTAACTTTTGATTTCTGCACTTTAATTCTGTATGACTTGTGTTTTACTAATGACTGGTGTTTTATTAACGTCTCGTATTTGATGATTAATCTTGTTTTAGCCTTAGCAGTTAGTACAGGGATGGTAGGAGTGAACCGATCTGGTACTAAGTGTGGCGGTAATGCCCCTGAGTTTACAGTTTTATATTTTCGTTTCCGTTAAACTCTTTTAAATTAAACGAAATTTTTCAGTAGTAAATTTGGGGGTGTTACATACATCTAGTCCTAACTCACATATTCTTCCACTTTAAGTGATTAATATCTTATCAATGATTATGATCATTCTCATGATTTATTTTAGTCTGAGTTTAGGGCCCCACTATTCTCAACCGGTGGAATAATTATCAATATGCAACCCCAAGGGAAAATGCTCATGGCTGCCATTCTATACTGGTGGAATGATTATCAATATACAACCCCAGGGAAAAATGCTCATGACCTCTATTCTATACCGGTGGAACGATTATCAATACAACCTCAAAGGAAAATGCTTTCAAGCACTATCTCGTCTGGTGGAATGGATAGGTATAAGTGGTCCTAACTCATGTGATCTTTCACTTTAAATGGTTAATGAATTATTCATGGTTTATTTGATAGGTACAAAATATATTGAGGCAAGAAAAGCACTAACATGCAGATGAAAAGGCCAATCTCAAAGTTTAAGACCCCTCTACTTTTGCTAAAAATCCTAATTTTGCATTCTAGGCATCACTCCTTTTCTATTACTCTTTATTCCACCAAAATTAATACCTATTCCTCCATCACCACCACCACCACCATCACCATTATTGTCATTGTCTTCATCATTATTGACATAGCCACAATTTAAGGTTTAACTCTGACGTCTTACACTTACAATAATAGCCCTATCTCAAAAGTTATTATTTACAATGCTTACAAAATCCTACTTCTACAATTAATCATAACTTTTCCCATAAGGCTTATATAGTTACAAAATTCAGTATGCATCCCTAAATTGTCAATATTAACAACATATACAAAAATCTTGGTCTAACTATACCATTTCACACATGTGATAACATCTTTATTTTAGAGTTATTATTCCCAAATTTAGCATTTTCCTCATTTTTTGGAACTTATGCTATTCAATATTACTCCAAACATTTCATATGATTGCCCTTAGCATATTTAAAACGATCTAACACCTTAAAATACTAGAAATTCTTTATTAAACCCATAATGACCACAACACCCTTAAAGATAACCAAATGCCCTATGTCACGAAACCTTATATGTTCAATATCATATATTCTAATTCCTCCATTTATCCCCATATATATTACCTATATTAATTTTCCCACTTATCATACTTTATTAACTCCATGTTACGGTCACATATATATATATATATATATTATTGATATTGCTAGTGTTTTCCACATAAAACATTATCATAATGATATTGCATGATTCCCTACTTACTCATTTCTTAACATATACTTCTATGTTCTTATAATATATCATATAACATGAATTTAGAAAAATAATAACAATAATGAAATAAAACACATAGTCATACAAAACAATTTACTGCAAAACCCTTAATAATGACTAGTATCATTACAAAAAAGATTCTAGTCTCTAAGCATGCATATCCTATTTCATCTCCTCTGGAACTTCTGGTAAATCACCCAAGAAACAATTGGAAAAACCACATTATCACATAATGATATTGTTAATTAAAATCTAAGGTAAATGAGAGTGAAAAAAAGGGGAAAAACCAAATCGAGGTTCAAAGGAATTCTCTGCCAAGCTCATGCAACAAGTTTGTGGTTCGGTTGGCTGTGCTAAAACAAAAAAGGGTTGGAATGGTATAGGGGGTCAAAGATGGGGTGTGCTTCGGTGGATGTGGCTGAAGGTGGTGGGAAAAGTTCGGTTGGTTTGGTTAAATGGTGGGTATGGGGGTGCGTGGTTGGTGCCAAATGGTGATGGGTGTGGTGCGGTTCTTTTATTCTGAAGGAGGGTGTAGGTTGCAGTTGGTTTTGGTGAAGCCAAGGGTCGAAAGAAAATGGGGGAGCTGTGGTGGTTTGTGCCAAATAGAGAGGGTGAGTTTCCAAGAGGTTTGGCCAATGGTTGTGGGAAAGTTTTGGTGTGGATCACTGATGGTGGGGGTGGAGCTTTGGCGAGGGCTGTTAAAGGTGGTCTTTGGGGTTGGTTTGGCAAAAAGAGGAAGGGGAAATGAAGGAAGATGAATGCATTTGTGGTGGTGTGAATTTTCTATAGAAATAATGGAGGAAGGGAGATATGGTTTGGCATTTAATGTGGCATATATATAGAGGCATGTATGAGGGGGAAAAGGTGAGATCGATAGAGAGAAAGCAGACACTAAGGGCTATGAAAAGAAAACACACAAAAGGAATGGAAGAAGTAGGATTTAACATGTGATTGGGCATGTCCTAGTAGAGTTATGGTTTTGATAAGGAGAATTCACACCCAAGAAGAAAGAAAGTGGAGGAAGGAAAAGATTTCGACTGGTAGATAAGGAAACTAAAAAGGGGAAAGAGAAAAAAAAGGTTAGGAATAAAAATAAATGGCAAGTTTAGAATTATATTAGGTTAAATGTTTTAGGTTAAGGTAATGGGATAAATTAATTGTCGACCAACCATTTTTAGGTTTTTAGTTAAGAAAAATATTAATAATCTAAAATGAACTTTAGGGTTGGCTTAAGATTTAGAATCAGAGAGTTAGGGTAGGAAAGAAATATATTTTCTAGAGGTTAGAATTTGGTTAACATATTAATTACTCAGGATTAGGTTTGACTTAAATTCAGGGTATTACATTAAAAATTTGGGACTTACAAGGGAATTTTAGTCTTCTTCCGATAATATAATCTTCTTAAGTCATGTTTGGCTTTAGGACAACCTTAAGGGTGTTCTGAGGTGAAATATTTGAATTAAGTGGCTTGTTTGATTTAATTATGTTATCCTTAAGTATTATTTTAGTGTTTATGTAAATTCTTCATTTGCTTTATTTTTTATGTGGAGCATTCATTAGTCAACCTTAGTGTAATCCTAATTTCACGTTAATAACACATTTGTTGGAATAAATTCACATAAGTGATAAATGGATAATAATGATAGACGTGTTACACATTTTGTGAATATTTCATTTAACAAATGGTAATATGGATGCCTATGTGATAAGATTTGTAAGATAATGGGGAAGCACTATAATAATGAGTAATTCAACTGATGGAGTATTATGTGCTAAGTAATAGTTAATGAATGCATAAGACATTAATATGTAAATTAAAAGATCACATGAGTAAGGACCAAGTAATTCTAAGTGTATGTAATTATTAAAATAATTGTTTCATTATGCCAAAACAAGAGGACCCTAATCTACTATATATTAGTCCAATCTACTGGTCTATAAGGGGTACACATACTAAGAGATTAGATGTTGACTAGTGGCTCATGTGTGTTTTACCTTGGATATGAGAGTATAAGTGATGTTAGCTACATTTCTCTCATCCATGGATAAAATGGGAGAGTAAATATTACATATCAGTAAGGATGAATATCTTTCTTTCATATGCAGGGGTAAAGAGGAGATGAGGGGTTGTATTACAGATAGTTAGATGATCTCAACATGAATAAATAAATGAAATTATGTGATCCCCTAAGTATTAACTTTAATCTAATTTTCCTAGATCCATCTTGTATCATAAATATATACACACGTATAGTATTTATCTTCCTATTAGGTTGTGTGTGACATGCATGCCCTCTTTTTGTAATGTGTGTGGTTACCTTACTTAATACGTAATATACTGATCATTCTTTTTCTGGGGGCTATTGTGTGGTCTTCTAGTAAAGATCTTGATCTGGTTTATATTTAATGTTATCTTTAAATGTTTTATTTAGTGATTGCATGATTGTAATGTCTCTTTTGTTGTATGCATTCAAGAATGAGTATGATGTATTTTATGCATTCATGCTTTAAATTGTGTATACTATGATCAACATGCAACATGTTATGTCTTTTGAATAATCATGCTTACTAATACATTGCATACTGACGCTATTTTTGGTGTTGTGCCGATCTTGTTGATTCTGAGGGAGAAAACTGTAAAGTTTTAAGGTTGTTAATTATCTTTACTATTTGCTTGTTGCTTTACCTATGATGAGTAGTTATTGGGTACAATTGTAGAATTTATTTGATTATTACTTATTGCTCTATATTTTGGAAGTTTCATCTTCTAAATATCTTTTAAGTGCATTATATTTAATCTACTCATTTTTCCTTTTTGTAATATGTTGCATTGTCAAGTTAAGTGATTTATACACTTGATTTTGATACGTGTTACTTTTAGCATTGTAATTGACATGAATTGCATATAAGTAGTGCCTTTTCAATGTTAGATGTGACATAACCCCTATTGTATTTTGTATTTTAGCTTTCGCAAATCTTTTTAAACAAAATTTTTTTAATAGTAAAATTTGAAAGTGTTACAATATTTGATCTGCATTTTTAAATATTTGAAAATTCATATATCCGATCTATGGGAGGTGAAATGGATATCCAATGAAGTGGATACAAATATTCAGTTGTGAACACCCTTAGTAATAATGTCATTATTTCTCCGTTGTAACTTTTTTTTTGGTTCATACCTAAAGAATAGGAGTGTTCACAGATCGAATATTTGATGATCGAATATCCAGTAAAAAATTTCGGATCAGATAACAAATAATTGATTAGATATCCAAAATTTTCAAATTTAATAAATATCAGATGAAAAATTCTTCAACTGAAAGATAGTAAACCGATTCAATTTGAACCGATTTGATTTGAATTTAAAATTACCACATATTCAATTATTACTTCCAAATTTTAGATAATAATTAAATATTTAATAAAAAATAATATCAAAAAGTATGAAATTTATTTACAATAAAAAAAATCCATAAAGAAATACAACAATCTTTACAAATTGTCCATCCTAATCAATAAAATGTTATAAAAAATAAATAATTTTTAGAGTATATGTATATAATTTTATCAAATTGAATATTATTTATATTTTTTAAATCAAATATCTATTTTTTTTTACATTTCTGTTAAACAGATTGATTATTAGATTTAAAAAAAATTATTAAATCGGTTATTTATTTATTTTAGATCAACTTAAATATCAAATTAGTTGATCTAATATTGAATATCATGATTAACCATACTGCACAGAAGATAAGTGGTCTTACGTGGCTTTTTATAATCCTATACGTAACACTATGGCATTATTCGTTCTATCATGGTGTGAGGCTTCTTCTCTTGGCATGGTGGTCTATTTGCAACCAGGTCAAGTCACGAAGGTGTTTTGCTCTGCTGCTCGGTTTTGAGAATATTGCTGATGCACCGGTTAATTTTTTAATAAAAATACAATTCTCTGGCACTATATAATGTCTTTGAGGTCTTCCTCCCATGTTTTTTTTTCCTTATTGCTCGTTTAAAGAAGATAGTTGTTGGTTGTAATGATAAATTATAAGTTAAAAAAAGATGTTGGAATCTGAAACGTGTATGCTCTATATAGTTTCCGAATTTAAAATATATATATATATATATATATATATAATAAATAATAAAATAATTATTTGTATTTAGTTTATATAAGATAGTGAAATAAAAAAAGAATAAGACATAAAATTATTAAAAATTAATTATTTAATTTTTTATTATAAAAGTTTTAAATAAAGTATTTTAATTTTAATTTTTTTTTAACTTTCTTAAAATCAAATAGAACCTTACCATCAGACATACTCTTAGTTTTCTTGATATGAATATGATTAATGAACTTGGACTTGAATCCCAACACGTCACTTATACTAGTATGAGATCGACTAGCATCTCGCACATATACATAGTCATCCACTCAACTTGCCCGGCCCCTCAAATCAGCCGGCCTTCCTACCAGGAAAACACAAGAGCTGGACTCTATATAGAGAGCGTAAACGTACCAGGCATCGATTAAACAGAAGAGCTACCTTCTTTCCAAGATGAAAAAGAGAGACGGACCTCTGTTAGCTCGGGTAACCAATAACCACTATCCAGAGTATGTCACACAGTAATAATTCGTTATTTACACACGCTTCCGGAGTTTTTGTATATAATCGGAAGTTACCATTAGAGAAAAAAATGCAATTCGAGAGCAGATGAACAATAGATTACATGGATAAGCCAATAAGAATAAAAAAAAAAAAATGAACCTGAAATCGCATTTCACAAAGTCGAGAGCTGAGAAAGCCACGGTACAAGTTTTTCGTGAACTAAATCCGGCCGATCATCATGAGGACAGTGCCCGACTCCTTGCAACACATGAAAACTTATGTTTGGTAGTTGCGAAGGTAAGGTGACGAAGTATTTACCAACAGGACCGTCGAGAGGGGTGAATGGGTCACTGTCTCCCCATAAAATGAGAACAGGCAAAGAGATTCTTGGCATTAGTTGCACCGGACTTGGCCCTGGTGGACCCGTTACGATGGAAACGAATGCATCAAGAGCTCCTTCATCATCGGCTGGAGCCTTGATTATCTGTAGCTCTCAGGTGATTGGAGAAACAAAGTCAGCTTTATAAGTTTGCGTGAATAGTTGGTTATATTGTTGAGGAGAAATAAACTTAACGGTATGTACAGAATCAAATACGGACCTCTACCAAGGTGTCATCTACAGCTTCCTCATTTGCATATACAGACAACAAGATACTCCGAAGATTCTCTCTGCAAGATAGCCGAGAACTATTATGATATTAATATGAACAAAAATAATTGAGAAGCTAAGCAGATGCATGATACCTTTTTTTGACGCGGTTAAAAATTGCTGATGCGATGAATCTCTGATTCAGCAGGAAGTCTATTAACCATAACAAAGGTAACAGCAGCTTGATTCTCCAATCATCTACGATTGCTTTGTTGTTCATGCCTCCAGCACAGTTTAACAACACAAGTCCCTTAACTAGAGCTGCTCGGGAAGAATCTGTTATATAAAAAAAGACACACAATAAGTACCCAATATGCTGCTGGAATGCGCAATGTTTCATCGTGAATTAAGGGTGTTCACAATATGATCAAAATCATAAATTAAACCAAACCATATTTTATAAAAATTAAAAATTGGTTTAAAATTTATAAAAGCAGTTTGATTATGGTTTCAAGAATTAAATTACAATTTATAAACAGCAAATTGTATATATATGGAGACGTACATAGTTCAATTTGGTGCGGTTTTTGACTCAAACCAGCCAAACCGAATTGTAATTTTGCAAACTAAATTGTTTTTCTCAATGCCACAAACCAAACCAGGCCATACCATAATTTTATAATGCAGTTTGATTCCAAACCAAACCAGACCAAGACTTGACTTTCAATTTTAAGAATATGATTTTTCACTTGTAAAATAAGCATTAAAATAATTATTATGATTTAAAGTGTACAAACTGCGAATTGAAGCATGTTATAAAAATATGGTTTGGTTTGGTTTGGTTTGTATCATTTAGAAAAACGGTTTTGTTTGAGGCAAAAACCGCACCAAACTGAACCATGGACACTTCTTGATGTAGATAAAAGCAAACGGCCATGGAATTTAAATAGAGGGAAAGAAGAAGAAGAAGAAGAAGCTTACCTGAAGCAGCAATGATGCAAGCAAGGCTTCCAACAGAGTTCCCAACAAGAACGGTTGGCGTTTTAACTATTTCATCCAAGAAATCCAGAAGTAGCTGTTGAAAATCAGTCAACAGTGGTGATCTGCAGTAAGAATTTATATCGGTAAGCTAAGACAGGCAGAGGTTCAAATAAAATGAGAAGACATACCTCAGCCCATGTCTCCATTGTATACGAAAAGCCTGCTGGCTTATCTGACAAACCAAATCCAAGAAGGTCAATTGCATATACCGTGCTGTCTTTGGCCAATGTAGCGATATTTCTGGAAGGACCCAAGTAATTACTACTAGTTAGGATTACAAAGATGCAGTAATAGCAAACCTAGCTTCCTTAGAACCTTTATTTTGAGGTAAAAGCATGATAAAAAAATAATAGTAACTGCTAAGTGCTTTTGCATAGGGGGATAATCTGCATGAAACCCTACATATCTATAGAGTTGTAGCAAAGAATTTTCATGATTCCTCCTTTATTCAATGAACGAATTGCTGATCACTTATGGGCCACAAGCAGAATGCTAGGAATTCAGGATATTAAAAGAAAAGAAGCCAATAATAATAATAAAAAAAAACAGTGCTGTTCATTCAATATAGAGTGGAACATTTATACATTCAGTAATGGGGCATGAAGGCTGAAGCCATACGAAAATAAGCTTCCTATAGGAAATGGCAACCAGGAAACTTAATAAACTTCAAAATGCTCTGGCATTGAGAATAGATGCAGATCACTATATCAAAGTCCATCTTGTAGTTGTGGTTGGAATACGATTATTGAACAATAAAACATTTATATACATTTCATCTTATTTTCCTTCTTTCTTCCATCTTTTCCTTTTTATCCCACACCATGTCTTGACACAAAATCTCATATCCATGCAAAATCAGCCTGACTGAGAATCCAGCTATGAACAGCATTACAATGGCAATCAGTGCAAAATCATGGCTGAACTCCCCCCATCCATATATAGCATGAACACAAAAGGAAGACTTCTTCCTAACAACAAGATATATTACAAACTGAACAAACTATGCTTTACCAACTTAGCAAGATATACTACCAACTGAATAAACCGAAAAGCAAGCAGGAGGAGGTCTATCATCTATGTGCAGTTTCCAGAGGTTGCTGGATTGCCTTTAAGCTATTGCCAACCTTCTTTCTTCCATATTTTACATTCATCACATTGAGCCTTGAATAATTACCATCTACGGATATCTTCTCCAGCACCATTACGTCATATACCAAATAAATCCTTGCATTACTTCTAGCCAACTGAAAGACTTGCTCACTTAAGACCGTTTGATAACTGATAAATGGACAATACTCGATGCTTGAATCTTTGATACAGATTATTGTTGAATTATTGTATTGAATTAGTATTATTATGGAATTATTTGTTGAAAAAGTTAAAGTACCTGAAGTAACTTGAGGAGATGAAGAATTGGCCATCAATAGACAATTACACTACTTACTGTCCATCAATGAAGAGTTACATTATTTACTATCCATCAATGGGCAGTTACATTATTTACTGTCCACCAATGGACAACTACAATTTTTCCTTAGGTCAGTTATTTGGTGACTTCATGGTTTCCTTCTGTTGCACATTATAATTTTTTTCTACTATTTAAAATGAGTGTTTGGGTAGAGAGCAACACATATCACACACATACATTCACTATTATTTTGGAGAGAGAAAACATTGAGAATTTGTGAGATTTCTAATCCTCCATTCATTTGAGAATTTTCTTGTAATCTTTCACTACATAGTAAAGATTAATTACTCGTTGTCGTTTGTGGACCACATAATCCTTATGTGTTCTTTATTCTCGTTAATTCTTATTTTTGGGTTTATATAATTGATCCTGCATACTTTTCCACATCAATCAATCTCAAATCATTAAAGTGGTATTAGAGCTTCGAGTTCAAGATGTATATTAGTTACCAAGTTTGATAAGTGATGCATAAAAATGCCAAACAAATTGGGTCTTACTAAGAGTTGATGATAGAACCTAGGTTTAGCTCCAAAAGAAGAGAAAATATAAGAGAGAACGAGATGGGGAAAATGATTTGATATTCAAGTAACCCTTGGAATCAAATACTTACCATCACCACTTAAGGTATCGACTCTTAAGCTAAATATTGTAAGATTTTTGAAATGTAACAAACCATGCACCATGTTTATTGGGGATAAAAGGCATTCGAAGCCTCTGCAGAATAGTCAATAATGGCTCCCTTTTTCATTCATTTTACACCCATATAAGAGGGTAAGAAGTTGAGAGAAATTAACCATAGGAGTTCAACTTAACTAAACACGACTCTAAGGCATGCTAACTATGGTGGAAACTAACTCACTCAAACAATCAGCATGGGGGGGGGGGCTGATTTCGAGCCTCATGCAACCTTTACTCATGCATTAACTGCTACATTAGGTGCTTAAGCAACTAATTGGACTTAGGAAACATAAAATACAAAAAAAAAAGGAAACTAATACAGTACTCTTACCCATGCTTAATTAAATAGAGAAAAGTAACTCCTCTCCAAATCCTCATGGCCAACAGCCATGGCTGCTTTTCTAAGCCATTACACCCCTTAATTAATGCTAATTAAGGATTTGGTAAATACTAAATTTAACTTCAAAAATCTGTTGCAAAAGTGAAGTGGCTGCATGCTTGTATTTGAAAATCAAGCACTCCATGGGGACTATTTGTTAGCTTGGTGTCGCCGAAAATTGTGTGGCTAGTCAAGCCATATTTTGAGCCATAATGAAGCCAAGAAAAAGGTGGTGAGTTGATGGCTATCACTTGTTGTTGCATGGCTAGCCATTTGGCACCTCCTTGTTGCAAAACTATCTCAACATTTGTAATGTAGCTTTTGTTTGGTCAAAAGTTATGCTCAAACACCTTAAGTTTTAAGATCAAATAAAACCTTAGGAATATGTTTAAGAAGTCAATCAGCGTCATTATAATTTTGTTAACCAAAATTAAAATGAGATAGATGCTCCAGAATCAATATGGAGAAGTTTGTTGGCAAGATCAATTTTAATATTAAAAAGTCCATATGAAGGTTGTTCTTACCCAACATGGATTGGAGAAGGCTCTTAAAAGAAAAATCTATGAAACTCAGGAAAGATAATGAATTAGTGTTTGTTGAGATTGATTTTAATGAATTCTGTGCAGATCATGGTATTGCTAGACACAAGACTTTGGTTGGAAAACCCAATAATGGAGTTGCAAAATAAGATCACTTGAAAGAGTTCGGTGTATACTTTCCAATGTTGGATTGTGAAATCGACATGAGTTTTGGGCTAAAGCAAGTTCTACAGCTTTATATATAATTAATTGTTCTCCACATTCATCCATCAATTTCAATATTCTAGAAGAAGTTTGGCTAGGTAGTTATGTTGATTACTTTGTTCTCAGAGTTGTTGGTTGGATGTCCTACCTATATGCATGTTAATCATGGTAAATTAGCTCCCAGAGTTATTAAATGCATTTTTTATTTTTGCTATGCTTTTGAATCTAAGAGGCATAGATTTTGATGTCCTAACTAATTATTCTAGGTAGAGATGTTATTTTTAATGAAAATGTCATGTTGTCTTTTGGAGAAGAATCTAGTGTTTCCCCGCCTGGTACTAGGGAACAGTAGAGTAGCAATGAGAAGGTGGAGTTAAAAGTCAGGCCCAGTGATAAGGGTCCCCCTACCTCATCCATACACTCAAATAATGAGGCTAGTCGTGTTGACCACGTGGATCATACCACTAGTCCCATCCGGCAACAGCAGAATGGTTAATCTATTTCTCTTGATAGGCTAAAGAGAAATATTCACAGACCCGCTAAATATGGAGACAAAGACGATGATGGTTTGATTGCTTATGCTCTAATGGTTGCTGAAGAGATTTTCGAAGGTGTAGAACCTTCTATTTATTCTGAGGCTATATCTAGTCTTAATTCTTCTAATTGGCTTGTTGCTATGAATGAAGACATTGAGAGATTGTACAATAATGATACTTGAGAGTTGGTGGAGCTACCTAAGGGTAGAAGAGCATTGAGTTGTAAATGGATCTTCAAACGGAATAGAGGCATAGCTGGGGTTGAAAATGTTAAATGGATGGCACACCTTATTATTAGAGGTTTCAGTTAGAAGGAAGGTATTGACTTTAATGAGTACTCTCACCAATTATTCATCATACCTCCATTCATGTTATCCTTACTTTTGTTGCTATATTTGATGTTGAGATGGAATAGTTAGATGTCAAGACACTTTTTTTACATGGAGAGTTGGAAGAGGAGTTTCATATGTATCAACCTGAAGGTTTTGTTGTTTTTGATAAGGATAATTGTGTCTTCTAGTTGAAGAAGTCCTTATATGGTTTGAAGCAAGCTCCAAGACAGTGGTACATAAGATTTGATTCCTTTATGATTGGACAAAGCTACACAAGAAACAAGTTTGATAGTTGTACCTATTTTAGAGAGTTTGAAGATATCTCATTTGTTTGTCATTTTTTATGTTGTGAGAATGGTGAGCTGATTTATGGACAACTGTGGAAAGGGTTATTGGAACACAGTGAAGTGGATTTTGTGTTATTTGAAGGGCTCCTCACATATTGGTTTGGTGTTTGATAGCATACAATGAATTATCAGTATTGCAATTACGTATCGGCCGTAATTATGAGTTTTTTGGGTCAATCGTGACACGAAATTCGCAAAAGGCGGTTGTTACAGAAAATCACAAATTTATCACTGCGACATCGACAAAATTTCAGATGTCGACTGATATTGCCCAATATTTGTTAATATTTGTTGTGAAAAAGAATTAAAGAAACACGCTACAATAACCACAACATATAAAATATCATTTGTGGCACCACGACCGCAACTGCAATGACGACTACAACCGTAGTTTTATTGCGTATTTGATAGGAATAAAGCACCGACCAATGATGTTGTTGGTTTTCTTTATTCTAATTATGTTGTTGATTTAGATGGATGCCGGTCTATGCCTGGAATATCTTTACACTATGTTCTGGTGCTATCAGACAGAAACCATCGCTACAATCTATCGTTACCTTGTCTGCTATAGAAGCAAAATATGTTGCAGTTACTAAAGGTATGAAAGATGACATCTGGTTGCAAGGTATAGATATCAAGTTTGGTGTTGCACACAATACTACTTCGGATAGTTGGAGTGTTATTTGTTTGACCAAGAATGATACCTATCATTTGAAGATCAAGCACATTAATGTTAAATTTCAGCGATGTTGTTGTAGGAGATATTGCAGTGAAGAAATTCTATACATTGGAGAATTCTGCAAACATGCTTACAAAGCCTCTTCTTATAGCTAAGTTCGAGCATTGCTTGGAATTAGTTGGCACTTATAGCATTTGATTACTCTTCGGGGTTTATGACAGTGATGTTTGAAGTAATTTAAGCTATAAGTGGGGATTGTCGAATTACTGTCTTGAATCAGTGTTATTATGGAAGCATTTGTTGTGAAAATTAAAGTACCTAAAGTGACTGAAGGAATGACAAATTGGACATCAACAGATAGTTATACCACTTATTGTCCATCAATAGATAGATAAATTATTTTCTGCCCATCAATGGATAGTTAAGTCCATCAATAGATAGATAAATTATTTTCTGCCCATCAATGGATAGTTACATTATTAACTATCCATTAATGGAAAATTACAATTCTTCCTTGGTTATTTGGTGACTCCATGGCTTCCTATCATTGCATGTTACACTTCTTTTTGCTGTTAAAAAGAATGTTTTGGGTAAAGAGCAAAACAGATCACACATACATTCACTCTTTTTTTTGTTTTTTATTTTTATTTTTGTGAAAGAGAGAAATCATTGAGTTTTTAAGATCTCCAATCTTCTATTCAAATGAGAATTTTCTTGTAATCTTTTTTTTTTCTAGCATAGTGAAGATTATTTACTCATCATCATCCATGGACTTGTCCACATCAGCTGGACTGCGAAATTATTGTGTTATTTTATTTAGTTCTTGTTTCAAGGTTTATTTAATTGATCCTGCATACTTTCATATCAATGGATCCCAAACAGCTTCTTCATCATTATATACCCTTATAATTACAACTCTCTCATATCGTCAAGCACGCACAGTAGGATGCTACGAATAACACCTAAAATGGAGAAACAACTACAGCTATAGGTATAAACGAACAGAGCGTCAGGGCCGGCTCGCGAACTTTCTAGGCTTGGCTTGTTCAATTAGTAAAGCGGGCCGAGCTTGAGCATAATAATTTGGCTCAAACTTGTTTATCATGAATCTTACTATTCGGCTCGTTTACAACAAACGAGCCAAGCTCTGACCCACCACAGCTAAACTCGACTTATTTATAGCCCTAGCTCCAACCTAGGAGCAGGGCAAGTAGAAGAATTTTTCCAATGACTGGAAAAATATTTGCATTCGGTCGCATCAGACTTCTTGGAGTAAAATAGATATTACTGAAGAAGGTCTTCCTCCGTTTCTAACACACCTAAAAGGGCCATCTTTCTGATACCCTTGACAAATGATCTCTTATATTATTTCTAAACCGCCCTAAAGGCTTGCTCAGTTCAGACCATTTTGATAGATAGGATAGGGAATGCTTTACGTTTGAATCTTTTATACATTACAACTCTGACTTCGTCAAGCGCACAAATTAATAACTAATACTGGCAAGTGGCAGCTAAAATGAGGAAATAGCTTTAGCCCATACAGCAGGACAGGCAGAAGAGTTATTCTAAGAACTGAAATATCCTGATACTAGTTCTAGAATCCATAGGAAAACCTGGATCGATTGGTTTCTCTTTCAAATAGAGCGAAGAAAACATTTGCATTTTTGGTCACATCACACAGAAAACTGATAGCAACGCATCCATTTTGAAAGTTCAAACACAAAATATATCGTTTAGATTGTAGCAAGCGAGAGAAGTGGAACCTGCGCCAATGAGGAATAGAAGCACCGAAACCATGAACGAGGAGCAAAGGAGTGCCACTTACTCCTGGTTTCCCATATGCGAGATAATTGATGGAGTGTTGACCTCTCCACTGCCACGTACTACACCTTTCTCTAATTTCTTTCACCTCCAGTAATCCATCTTCTAAACAATCTGCACTCCAATTGCTAGTGGTGGAGAGAGAATCGGGGACGCTCGCAGCTACTCTAGTGGAGATGATTCCCGGCTGTTGATAGGAGGGAGAGGCGAACCGGAAAGCATCATACTGGGCACGAATACAGCAGCTGATTGGTTGGCGATGTAACTTTCTGATATGAGTACCTGGTAGAGGCGAGAGTGCAGTCCACAATGACAGAGTTTCTACTCCCGCCATTGCAGCCGCTGTCTCTTCTTCCCTCCTCCTCTCGTATCTTCTGTTATTATCTCTCTTTATTATCCTTTTTTCTTTTATATTCATTTTTTTACGCGTTGGATATTCGTGAATTATTACTACTTCGCGGTGGAGTCCTTGATAGCGGTGTCAAGTAATGTTGGCACGGGGTAATAGGGTGAAAATTTTTTCCCTCTATTTTATATTTTTTATATTAAATATTAGAATATAAATATTTAATTTTCAATAAATTATACAAGATATATAAAATATGGAGATACTTTTTCTACCCTTATTATTCCCATACCAAACGAGCACTAAGTAGTTTATAAGTTAATTTTTAGCTTGTTAAAATTAAATGTAAGTTAATTAATAAAAAATTATAAAATTTTCACTGACTTTTAACTTTCAAAATAAACTTTTCTGATATACTCTAAGTCTAAAGTGACAGTGATTAATTTGGGGCTACGCATATTTAAATAATTATTTAGATTGTTTAAATAGTTATCTTGTCTGGTCATATTTTTTTTTTGGTTGGAAATTGATTATTTTTTCTTATAGTATTTACACAAATTAAATTGAAAAAAATATTTATTAAAATAAAAAGGTGTATTATGCCACAAAAATATATTATGCATAACAAAAATACAAAACATAATTACTAAAAGTATCAAATAATTACCAAAAAATTAGATATGTTCATTAAAATATAAAATATAATCACAAAGTGTATTAAAACACTAAAGTATAGCATAAAGCAAAATATAGGGCATACTCACCAAAAAGTAAAATAATCCTGAAAATAAAATATAATCATTAAAATATGCAACATAATCATGATAAAATATCTTTAGCAAATAATAGAAAAGCCGAATAATCACTGCAAAAATCAAACATAGTCATTAAAATATACAACATAATCACAAAGTATATTATAACACCAAATTATAACACATAATAAACTATAAGACATAATTAATAATAAAAAATAAAACAAAATTACTAAAATAGGATATATACCACTTTAAAACTATTAGGTTTGTGTCAAATTCTCTAGGTCATTCTTTGGATAAAAATTATGATTATATGTTACATGAAGTGCAATGATTATCTAGCTCTCACACGTGATTATTTAATCATTGTAAGTGATTATGTGACCCTCTTTAATGATTATGTGTTATATGTCTTCGCCATCCATATTATCTATTATAAATAAATTTTTTCATTAAAAGATACATTTGTGCTGCATTGCTACATAGGTGTATCTTACATGATACAATTAGGTCTATAATTGAATTTATCATCTAAGTTGGGGAAGGTTAGGTGTATTTAGTGTGCATATTTGTGGGTGTATATACAAACATCTTGTTACTACTTACTAATCCATCCATTTCAAAAAATAAAATTATTATGAATTTTAAGGATAAATTTTGACATTTAATTTCACTTAAAATATAATATATTATGATATAAAAAATATAATTGTTATATTCATATTTAAAAATTATTTTTTAATATTATTAAAAGATATTATTAGTCAAATTTTATCATCAAAATTTGCTGTGACTTCTTCTTCTTTCCCCCCCCCCTCTTTTTTTTTTATATAGAGAGAGTAGAATGCAAATAGGCATTGTTTTACTTACTCTATTATGAACAAATCATATATGAAGTCATATCATAACTACCCTATTTATATCATAACAAATTATAATAGTAATAATATTTATTTATTACTTACTATAAAATTATTATTATTTTAAATAATAATAATATTTATTATTTTAAAATTTATAATATTGATATTAATAAAAATAAACTTATATCATTGTCGTATTTATAATAATTACTATTACTATTACTACTACTACTACTACTGTTATCTTTGATTCAAAATAAATGTCATTTTTGCGAAAATAATTATTCAAAAAGTGAGTTATTATTTCTAAAGTATCCCTACTTGTTAAACACTTTCTATTATAAACATCATTTGATGTGGTATATTTAACAAAGACACGAATTTCGAATTGCATAACTATTTTGTAAGTTTGTAAAAGTCTAAAATGACACTTACTTAGAATCGGATAATAATAATAATAATAATAATAATAATAATAATAATAATAATAATAATAAGGATAAGGATAAGGATAATGATAATAATAGTAATAATAATAATAATAATAATAATAAGATTGAAAAACATTAAACCTTGTTATTAATGATTATATTTTATCATATTATATTATTAATGATAAATATTATATATAAAAATAACATTTCTAATAGCAATATTATTATTTATATAAATAACATTATATTATTATTATTGGTGGTGTTGTTGTTATAATTGTAATAACAATAATAGTCATAATTATACTTAAACTTAAATTATAAGCAATTGTTATCTTAAATATTACAATAATAATGTGATTATTATTATTATTATTATTATTATTATTATTATTATTACACATGGAATCAATTATTAGAACTTTCTTATGTCCTTCCATTGATTTATATTTTACTACAAAATGGCAAACATTCTCACATTATAAAATTAAAGCAGCTATATGGGAAATAATTCCATTACTATATGAAAAACAAACACATGAACTACTATAATACTCCCATCATTTAGTCACAAAATGCTGACTTAGTTACCTGTCCATCCATAACTCTCCCACCCCCTACGTTAATCCCTCAAGTTCCACCCACCTTTCTCCCTCACTTGTCTTTCATCGGTCTTCCTTCTTCCTCCTCACTTATCTTTCTTTGCTCCTCATTCTTCTTCTCCTAGATCCCCAACTTAATCCTCCCATCCGGTACAAAGTCTGTATCATCAAATTTCCAGCACAATCAAGGTAACAACTGTTTCCTTTGTTTTTTTTTTCTTTTTTTGAGATATGTCCATCGCTCTACTAGAATACTTCGTAGTTCTTCCAGTTATGTTCTTCCGCACTTGTTATTTTATACCTTTCTTGATCCATGTTTGTGGTAGGCCTTTGCACAACCAATTGCCACCAACAGTAGTGGTTTATACTATTTGCGGCTTGCCACAGCGATAGTAGCTCGCATTGTTGTGGCTTGCTTGTAGTAGGTGTTCGCACTTTTGTGCCTTGCCAATAGCAGGCATTCATACTGGAAATGGCTTGCAACATCAGAGATTCACGCAATGTGAGGTTTGGCGCACTAGATCTAGCCGTTGTTCCTCCCTAGCAACACACACAACTAGTTTTTTTTTTTTTTTTTTTTTTTTTTTTTTCAGTCGCATGCCATTTCTCATCTTTTATTATTTTTATTGTTGGTAATTGAATTTGAAGTGGATGCTAGGTGGCTTGATTTTTTCCTCCTGTATACTACTTGCCATGGGTCTTTATGGAACCTTTCCTAACAAGTCAAAATTAACATGACTTTAGATTCATGACCAAATGTGTAACAATTAGTGTTCCACAATATTTATTAATGGAAAATATAGTTTGTTACTTTTGTGCTACACATTACTCTAACAAAATGATAATGAGTTATATAAGCAAGGATTCCATAGACTTGGCTACTTAGATATTACCAACTAAAGAAGGCAAACATATTGACCCTGATTTAAGGAATCACCAACAAAAAAACTATATTTTTGTTAGTTCACTAAACAAGTTTAACTTATTTATTTCATATATGTTACTAATTTAATTTTTAAATGACTATATTTTACGTGTTCTATTTGATATGATAGTCACTCTTGACTTACATGATCTATCAACATCTTGAACTTTTAAAGTACCCATGTATAATTATTTTCCTTCTTAGATGACATATAAACAAGCATAATATTAAAATTTTAATTTGTTGGTGTTAATCTAATAACCTTAAGTAAAGGTATCCTGCATCAATTTGTTTTATACGTGTAATCCATTACTAGGATAGAAGAAAATGCAAGTAAAATTTTAACATACATAGGATGTGCAAATAAAATCTCACTTAGCATATCTGACTCCAACTCACTTCAGTGGCATTGAAAATAATGATTCCCAACCAATATACTCACGATATGCTATAAGGTTGTTTGACCACCATTACATTCAATATAATATTTTGTAGGGCATTATGAATATGTCTTATTATGCTCATATTTTCCACAAACTTTTTCTAAAGAAACAACTAGATGTAGAATGGCTTAACACACATTTATGCAAGATCATTAACAAAATTTACTTCTTTTTCTCTCAACTTCACTATAGAAGCATGTCCATGAAGAGTATTTATAAAATCATTTCCATCATCCATTAATATTTTTAGCATTTGTAGCCTTGATAGAGAAATCAACTTTTTTCAAAGATGTATTTTGTACACTATGACCATTTATAAGCCTAGTATGTGTGTACGTACCTTTTCTTTTATATCTAAGTGGTACCATGTCATCTCCATTACCATTTTCTTTCCTCAAACCTTTTATAATTAAATCCATTATACACCTTTTACTAATAGCATTCACCCACGCTACATGTTCATCATAATTAAAAAAATACTTGATTTGTCATTAAAAAATATCTGATAATTATATCCCTTTGAAAAAAATAATTCATACATTCTTTTATATTTCAAGTATGCATCTAAAAAAGTGAAAAAAAAAGAGCGAGATTAGAAATTAGGAATGAGAAGGATGATTCTATTGAATTAGGAATGACCAAAAGTTGGGTTGTTTCATAGGAGGGTGAGGATAAAGTGTGAGAAGGTGGCGTTTGTGAGGTGGGGGAGCATGACCATGTAATGCTAGGGTAGGGAAGAAGTATGAGCTTCTAACTTTAGGAGGGGGTGATGAGTGAGTTCCTCACATTAGGTGGGTTAGGAAGTATGATTACCTCATGTTGAGAAGGAATGTATGGACAATATATGCATTAGGGTCGTCCAATGGGTTGGGTAAACTATATCTTATATAACCAAACCTTCAAAAATAGGAGTATGGATTAGATGGGCCAAGTTAGTATTTTGCAAAGGTCCATATAGGTCAACCTATAGTGGGTTATAAACTAAGATAGGTTAGTATGGGTTAACCCATAGGTTGTCTTGGGTTATCATATGTTGGTCATTATTACCTTTACTACACCAAAATTACCACCACTAAAACCCTATCCCAATCTGAACTTGGACGGACAATCCATGTATTGATTACCTCTTAGCCAAATTGACTTGATTTGATGTTGTCGAGACTTGATTACCCCTATTTGGATCCACCACAATTTCTCTAAAGGTCACTCTTCTCCAATCAGACTTCGCCTTAGCTTGCTCAATCTCAACTCCTTTGGACCCACCTCGCTCATTCCTTACTCCTCCTAACTCTACTGACCTCAACTTTACCTAGGTCCACCTACCCTGTTCTAACTCCTCCTAAGCCATCCCTCGCACTATCCCAACTTGGCATAGGATTGTCCACCTCTCCTTGACTTAATGCAAGCTCGCTTGCCCAACCTAACTCAACCATGCTCACTCGTTAGCACTGACTTAACTCGACTAGACTCCCTCTAACCATATCCCAACTCCTCCCAATCCAACCCTCTATACCCCAACTTTACCCTAGTCGGCCCCTTAATCTAACCCAACCTGGACCCTCCCTACTCCTAGCAAGCCCCACCCCATCCCGACCTAGCATGGGCCTTGTTGCCCCTCCTTGACTCAACCCATGCTCACCTACCTGAGCTATGCTTGCCCACCAACTTTGACTAGACTCCACCTAACCTATTTAGGCAAACTCATGGTGGTACAATGGGTTCATATGGTACTACCCCTAGAGGATTACAGGCTATAGAGTTTGATCCCATTATTATATATGAGACCCAAGGGATTGTCACTGATGGTCTTTTAATTAAGCGGTTTTGATGGTGGTAATAGTGTTGGTTATGTTAGAAGAGGTGGCCAAATGCAAGAGCATCAAGTCGGTGGAGGTGGTAGTGGTTTTACCAACATGCTTCATGATCCAAGAGATCTAGCTCTAGTTTTATAAGAGATATTCTCCACTTCTTTATTTTATTTCTAATTATTTTTTATTTTTTCTCAGACATCTCCAATTAGTTGTTGTATTGTTTTTATTGATGTGGAATTTGATTGGAACGTGCTTGAAAGATGAAAAACAAAGTGGAAGAAGGAAGACGAGGGGAATTAAGGAGAACATTAAAGAGAATATACCAAAAGTTGGTGGTAAAAAAAGAGGATATGTGCCACACTCCTATAACTCTCAGTAATCAACTACTAAGTCAACAATCGACTTATGTTCAGCAACACAAAGATTATTATGGACATGAGGGTCACGAGAAAAAAGGAATAATGGAGAGGTCAAATAAAAGATTCATGGTGGTGGCCACGACCGTGATGTTTAATTTTTATCTAGCTACTTCCCCATGCCATTGTATATCATGCATTTTAGCTACTCATTGTAGGTGAGTTTGTTGGTTGGGGATACATGACTTTTACTAGTCCACTATATTGTATATTTTATCTGAATATATTTTTGTGTGAAATAAAAGGGGTGGAGTACTATGGTGGGGGGAGGTTGTGGTGGAGGTGGTGGTAGCAGTAGCGGTGGCAAAAATAGTAGTGATGGAAGGGGCGGTCATAAATTAATTTGTATATTTTTCTAATCCATAATAACCTATAGTCAACCCATGTAACCTATTGGTTACAATAGATTGAGCTGAAAACTATTAATTATTTATTCTAACCCATCATAAGGTGAAGCATATATTTCATGAGTTACATGGGTTAAGGTATTATGAGTTATTTGGAACCACGACTACCCATTTGAATACCCCTAAGATTCTACATAGAGTACATAAGAATCTAACATTGGCCATAAAGGACTATAGGAGAGGCTCATGGTGATACGAGTGAGCTGCATTAGCCTCTCACGTTAGCCCTGCCAATTTGCATGAAGCTCTCATGTTTTTGAGTATAGTAAAATGAATGCATGCCTCTTTGTTGAGATCAAAATTAATGTCAAATAATTTTTTGTGTTGCATTGCATGCGTCACCTTGATGTTCATAGCTACCAGCCACTTGTTCTCATCCTCTTTTTAATTTTTTGAGGCTCGATTTTCTGTCAGAAAAGTTAGGTTGGGGTTGGAGGGTTAGGTGTTTATGCATGAAAGAATAGAATCGGGGAGGGATGAGTTGCTTCCATAGAAATTAGGTTGGGCTGGGGATTGGGTGTTCGTGCATGAAGGGGTGGGCTGCGTGAGTGTGTGAAGGAGGGTTGGGTAAATGAAGAGAATGAAGGAGGAGGGGCTGCGTGAAGTTGGACCGGCTGGACAGGGGTATATCTGCCATTTTGATGGGCCTTAGCGACTTTTCTTTTCAGTTTGGATGGCTTTAGCAACTTCTTGTTAGATAAGTCTACGATCATAGTCCAATGGCAATCTACAATTTTCCTACTACCTTGCCGGCCATAGGCTTTTTTTTCTTATGGGATAATTGTAATCTAGTAGGCATTTTGATTTTGAAGTGATGGATCTTCGATCGGAAATGATACCTAGATTTGGACGTTACAGGGTCGTTTTCGATCGTTTGTTTTTTCTTTAGGTTTTAGCTGTGATTCCTGTGAATGTTCAGTGAAGGTTGGTGGCGGAAGAATATCTGTGCTGGATTCGATTCGTTTGCATTGATTTGCTGTACTTTCGAAGTGGCAGCGCTTTGTGTTGGCCAGAATAAAGGAGAGAAGAACCAAATTTGGTTTGGATCGTCAACGATGATGAGGAACCCTGGTTTGATACCTGGGACACCCCCTGCCCCCATTGGATTTGACAAAAAGATCGACGAAGTCGATATTAAAAAGATTATGAATTTCGCTTCAGAGTCCTATGCCGCTGTTGTGTGCCCCTAGTAGAGTTTTATCCTTTGGTTTGGAGCTGCAACACGACGGGCATTTTTGTCAATTGCGTCAATTTTGTCTGTGGTTTTGATCATGTGAGGAAAAAAATTGATATGATAAGTAGTTACGACTTAGGAGGAGCAGATCTTGCATGACAATGAGAGGATAGATGGAAGAATCACCGGATCTTCCTTCTTCCCCGGACTCAACCTCGTTAATTGTTATTGCCGAAACTTCACTCTGGTGCCTTCTCCGTTCCGAAAACGGAATTACAGTATCGTTTGCGTTCCGAAATCGTTCTAAAAATATTTTCTTATTTAAATTTTTTTTGATATTTTTATTAATTTTTTTTATTAATAATCAACATTAACTAATATAGATAATACTCTTAATTTTTTTTTAAAAAAAATAGCAGATTTGATCTATATTTTAAAAATATATAACATATAATGTGTGTGTATATATAATTTTTTTTATACATTTCCTACTGTATTCATTTTCTAAATTTTAAAAAATAATATTTTTCGTATTTTTTTTCGGTTTCCGTCTCCCCGTCCCCATCCTAGTGCAACACTGGTTATCACCTGTGATGCACGGAAACGGCACTCCGGAAACGTTTTCTGTTCCGAAAACTTCTCGGAAACTTCTTCGGATTAAAATTTATATTAAAATTATTTAATTAATATTTTTATTAAAAATATATTATTTAATTAATTTTTTATTAAAAAATTATTATTAATAATTAAAATTAACTAATATAAAAATTAATTTTATTTTTCTCTCTAAATTTTAATAAATTTAACATATTTTTTAAATATATATATATATAATTTTTTTAACGTTTCCTGCCGTTCCCGTTTCTTAAATTTTTAAGAAATGGCGTTTCCGCGTTTCGTCCCGTCCCCGTTTCCGTGCATCACTGGTTATCACATCAAATGAGAGCCCTTTTTTTTTTCTGATAACTTTATTACTCATTAGTTTCATAAACACGCGGGACATCTTTTTAAAACCTTTCAAAAATACCCTAACGTTTCCTCATCAGAAATTAATACAAGGTAGCTTTAAATAAATAAATTAAAAATACAATACATACTGAAAATGTCAAGAGACATTAATTCAAAAGCAGCTAGCGGTCTTCATATAATTTGCCAAAAAGTTCCACTAAGAAATTTCAATCCGATATGTAAAGAATGGGAAGAATAAGATGAAGTGGAAGCTATGAAAGGTCGTGGGAAGCGGTTAGGTTGGTGGGATTAGTCCGCGGCAGAAAAATGAAGAAAACTGCATTCAAGCTATGACGTCTTAATTAATTTATGAAATAGGAGATTGCAAGAGACTAATTAATTAATGGAAGGCGATTCAAGGCTCTCAGAGAATCTATCGAACATAGAGTGCTCCGTTGAAGGCTGGCGAGGAGCGGGGAATACAAGGGAAGAAACGACGGGGATGTAGATAATCATTAATTGGGTAGTGCTCTCGAGTTATTGCTTTTCGATATTATTGGGTGCCCGTGCCCTAAAGGTGATTCTCTCCAAGCAGTCAGACCACTAATAATTGGGATCCCCTCCCCCGCCCCCCCCCCCTCCTCCTTCTCCAAAATGAAATAAATAATATAAATAACTGCGGTGGTGGTGTATTAGAAGACCACTTAGGTTGATTGGTAAGTGAGAATGAGAGATTGAGAATAAGTTGGAAATAAAAGTTTGTTGTTATTTTTTTTTATATAATGTTGGAGAATAGATTAACTAAATTACTAAAATATCCTTATTTACTATATCTAGTCGTATGATAAATAAAAATGAGCACCTCATTTGTAGGAGCTACGCAATTATTATTATTACTACTACTATTGAAAATAACAAATAAAGAAAATTGGAAATGTAATTTTTAATGAAATTCAAAGTGTATATATATATATATATATATGTATATAACTAAATAATTATTCTACACACACTGTGTGAGATATTGATTAAAAGTTATTGGAACCATGCATGTATATGCGAAATTGGGCGGGCTGGTTCTTCAATTAGTCATAATGCACCTTTTTGTACCAAAAAGAGCGTTACAGAATCAATGTATGGAACATCAGACGTTAATGGTCTGAGAGTGGAGGATTAGAGCTGTAAGTTTGGATGGTGTTTTGGTCGTGTCAAAGTTTTTAGTCAATTCCCAATGGCCATTATCATACCCCCCCCTCCCTCCTCCTAGAATGGATTGGTACGATTGGACTCTCACTATCATTCCTCCTTTTTATTCCCCTTCACACCAAACAAACATGACAATTATAGAAACTAATATCTAATTCTCATTCCCAAGCCTATGGTCACACGAAAAAAAAAACTACTCCTCAGACCATCAACAAGAGCGTTTAATTAATGGGGATAAAGAAAAAAAAATCTCTAACAAAATTAATCACCACATTATAGGAGCTAAAAAAATTATTATTATTGACAATAAAAATTTGAAAAAAAAATTTGGAAGAGTAATTTTGCATGGCTACACTGCTTGCATGATGATATATCTAATTTCACTTGGTCTTTTTTTTTATGAGTCTTGTAAATTTTTAAGTGGGATATGTTCGGGACAATTTGGTTGGTCCATGACTCCGTTGTCCGCATAGTCACCTCTCTGTCGTATTGATCACCAAATGTTCAACTCCCATCCGGTGCACATGGTGGCGCACCTCCTCCGACCTTTCTGCCCATCAAAAAGAAGAAAAAGGAGAAAAAAAAAAGGTTATATCTTTATTTCTTATCTTATATTTACCGTCGCAATATTTTTTCCTCATTTCAAACTTTTTAAGGTTCCCTTATTTTAAGGTATAAGTCATACGGAAGTTATGTAAATTAAATATTCTATTTTTCTCCCCCATTCGTTCACTCTCTCTTTCACTGATCACGTTTTGGGTTTTCTAAAGTATATTCTCGCGGAGCTATACTCATTCTTTAAAACGTTTTTATTTTCTCAATGCCCGAATTAAATAGGTAGTATATATATTCCTACAAGACTACGACCGTCAACCCGCTGTGTTGTGATGTTTTAGCCATGTTCCCTCTTGTGTGGCATCGTCGGTGCCCCCCGCTCTTTTAACAAAAACGAGTCGTTCGTCGTTTCTTCATGTGTCCGTATTCGACTTTTTCTGACCTTTTCGAATAAACCACAAGAATAAAAAAAAAAACAACGATCATCAATTAAGAATATTTATAAATTAAATATCTAATATTTCGAATAAATTAAAAACTTCAGATCGGTTTTTGTACTCTCTTCGTTTGATGGTACACTCTTCTAATGCCCCATATACCGTGTGCTGAAACTTCAAACGTCAACTAATTTCATCACTCGGCGGTTGATGAATTTAATTTAATGTAGAAAGAATTGAATACTCGAACGTGTTCATACATACGACAAAAGGGGTGCGGCGTTCGTTTCGCTTACGGACGGTATTCGTGTATAAGAAAACATTCTAGATCTCTGCATCGATCCCAACGGCCGTATTGATCGAGCAAAGGCGATAATATACTAGAGGCGAGGGTATTTAGCCTTTTGGAACCAGAGGAAGGAAAGCTTCGTTTTTGTCAAAAAAAAAAAATTTAGAGAATCAAGAGACATTCTCTTATTGGAAAAGCTGATGAAACTGCCTGGCGATTTTGTTATACATATATGTGGGTGTGCGTGTGCCAGTGTGTGGGAGGGTAAGCCTAGAATGATGAATGGGTCTGATGGCGGATAATCTGCGCCGGGGATCTGATACATTTCATGCTGCAAAAAGCTGCGTCACGATAATATATATACATTATTTATTTATTTTTGTTTTTATTCCAACGTTACGTGAAGTGAAGTGGGGATAGAGGGACCGAGGGAGAGAGAGAGGAGAAAAAAATCCGGGGGAGGGAAAATGATTTTGCGACCGCAGCTGAAAAAGGCAGTGGGCCCCAGGTAATGATGGGTATCAGGTAATGTCCTGCTTGGGATGAATTGAACACCCAGGAATTTCATAAAAGCATCGCCAACAACAACAACAAAAAAAGAGACAAAGACAAGGTGTGCTAGCTAGCCAGCTACTAACTAGTACTAGTACTACATCATTAACGCAGCTCTTAATTAACTAACCCAACAACAATAATAATAAATAAACAACAACAAGTTATTTAATACATAACCCCCTCCCCCTCGAGTATCTAATTAATTAATTAATATATAATACGTAGAACAAGTTATTTAATCCCATCTCTGTCGGTTAAAAATCCTCTGGCCCGGGGACAATATCATCTTTGGATCGAACGTGGTCTTTCTGTCCTGAAATCTCTGCCATTGTGAGGACCCAAAATGATTGCTCCACTCCTCCACCGTTTGGTTACGAGGGAGATACTGCTTCATCTGTATGCCATTCTCGTGACAGTACTTGACGATCTCTTCGTTTTGATCTTCCAGGGCCTCCCACCCCTCGTGCCCGCTCGATCGGAGCAATCCTATCGTGTAGAACACCTCTTCTTCCGGTATCACCGCCGACATCCTATCATCCCACCTACGATTAATCAATTACCGTATGTTAATTATTATTTTTTTTTTACTTAATATATGTACGTAGATATACCTTAATTACTAAGTGTCAGATATATAAGATTCAAGTTCAACCTCTATTACCATTATTATTATTATTATTATTATTACTCCTACTACATAAGCAAGCAAGGCCGCACGCGAGCCCCCACACACATCGGTACCTCTTCCGATTTAACGGATAGATGAGGACGGGTCCCGTGGCGCTCGTTTCCTTGGTCAGGATTTGAGTGAAAATGCCATGATGAAAATCTGAGATCTGGGATTTCGGTATGAAGAGACTGAGCCACGGATGCGGGATGTCCCACAGCCCTTTTTTCTGAAGCTCCAGCTCTCCTTTCCGGACCCTGTTCAGAAAATCTACGAACGATGTGTCCCTTGTGAAACGAAATCCCGGAAGAAAGCTCAAATCTTCAAACCATCTCTCCAGTTCCTGTACATCCATGGAGACGAGCAGGTCATCGTAGCATACACACACACATACACATATCTAGCATCAAATCATATTACCGGCTGCTCCTGATCCATGCACATGATTCATTCTTCAAGTACAGGACAGCACGTGGTCCGGGTCTAGTGGCTAAAGATTGAAGCCTATGTATTCTAGCTAAGTCCTTGTACCGGACGCACCGTGACTGTCAAGGGCTCGAGACACCAATAACAACAATAATGATGATGATAATAATTACTGGGACCCATATGGCTTTATTCAACATTATGCACACTTTCAAATGCATGTAGGGGTAAATTCATTTAGGTGAGGATGGTGCAAAATTCTTTTATTCTTTAGGTCACGTATTTTATTCATCCGGTTAATATAAAAAATTTATTCTGCGGATCCTCTTGATTAAATGATATCAATATTTTAAATGCATCATGATAAAAAATAAAAAACACGTACACGTTTTGCTTTACTTAATTATGATCGAACCATAAATATATATATATATATATATATATATATATATATATATATATATTCATTTTAGCGTTTATAATCAACCAAAACTCGTACCAGGCTGCTGTTTTTAATTTTAACTAGCACGCACCGCCTAAGAAGTTATACCACCAAACAATTAAGTAAGTACCTTATCCACGTCTTCACTGGCAGAGGGTTCGTAGTATTTGGCGAACTCCAGGCAGTAGATGATGCCGTCGGGCGTGGGAATGGACTCTATTCTGTCCTGGTCATTGGGCGAGAAGAAGGAGGATCTCCAGTTATTCGGGGGGCCTTGTTTCAGTACAAGGAAAGAACCTTCCACGTAACTCAACCCACTGAATATTCCTCCTTCCATGTCTCCGTTGACGGAGATCAGGTACTCTTGGTCCTTCGTGAATGTCCCAAAGTCATTGTACAGAATTCGGACCCATTTCACCTGCGAGAAATCAAACGAGACGACCGTAACCGATGAACAAGTACACTACCGAGCCACCTACCGAGAATTAGGAAGCCCTCCGCTATGCTAGCGTGAGTGTGGACCTCGCTTTTCTAAGTTTGTTAAATGCGGTCGTCGATCGGTACGGTACAGATTTTTCAATTGAGAGAGATATTAACCGTGATTTGACGGCTAAATTAACCGTCCGATTCATCATGTTATTATTATTGCTGTTGTTGTTATCATTAAAAAAAATTAAAAAAAAAAAAATTGGTGTCACGACACCTACCCTTTTCGGAGCAGTGTCCAGGGCAATTCTAGCTCTGGTTATGATTCCAAACTGACCAAGACCGCCCAGCACTGCATAGAACAGCTCGCTGTTCATCTCCCTCGAACAAGTAACCATCTCACCTCTTCCTGCAAAAAAAAATATAAATAAATTGTATTACTACAAATTAATATTAATCTCCCACTCTGATTCATCTCTACATTGAAACAGTTCCGCCAAGTTCTTCTTCTTTTTAATTTTTTTTTTAATCTCAAACGAGTAAAATAAAAATAAAATATAGTAATAATGAAGGCTGGTGTGGGCATAAGCTAATAATGTATGCTCTCACCTACCTAATTGCACACAAACACCAAAAACATACGGACCCTATCATTCGTATAGAATTAAGGGATAGGGGTACGGACGTTCGTAATTCTCAGGCGGACTAGACTAGCTTATGAATCCGCAGCATATCAATTATTCTTCAAAAGATCTTCTACGTACAAGACATTTTTAAGCTTACTTTTGGAAGAAAACATGTAAATCTGAGCGTACGTTAGAAACAAAAGTGCGTGCTAGCTAGCAGTACAAGTGGTGAATAATCATAAGTAATTAATACTAATTAAGAAGATAAGAACATCGCCAACCAACAAGACTCCAGGTGCCAAGCACGGACAATTGGTTGGTACAGTATGGAAGCGCAAATTCCCATAATTATATGGAACATGGTCTAGACCTCACCGTGCACGTGCTATCATAGATTATCTAGGTAATTACGATGAAAGAACTTTGTTAGAATAGAAGAAAATAACATAAATCGCCGGTCGGACTGATCGGACAGGTTGATATATATAGATCTCGTTCGGTACTTACTTTTATAGAAACAATTATTTAAAAATTCGATTGATTTGTGTTTAGTTTATAATGAGAAAATAAGATTTGAAGTTAATATACCTGAGGGAAGGGAAAAAAACCGTGTTACACCTTCATTGAAAAACAATCGTAGAAAAAAATTAAAAATAAACATTAATATATGCAGGAATGATACCTTAAAAGAGAAGAGAAAAAAGCACACGGTTGCGATGAATTATTACCAGTGATCACATCCATCTCATAGACATTGCTAATTTGAGGACCGTATCGGAAGCTTTGCCCACTGATCCCAGCATTCGATAAAGTACCACCAACACTCAAGTATAAGTAATCAGTCCAGGAAAGAGGAGCAAGTCCGAACTCCAGGCAACCGTGTAACACATCAATCCATAGCTGTTCTCCACCAACATCGGCAAAATAGCCCCGCGACGAGCTACTTTGGCAAACCCTAATCCTACCAACACCGCCGCCACAGCCGTTACCCTCATGATTAATACTATTATTATTATTATTATTATTATTATCACTATTCAAGGACACCATTTCTATTACCACACCATTTTCGGGCGCCATCGCCTGTCCACTAACGGAATGGCCGCGGCCTCGTGGTGCGATAGTAAACGGATGGGCAAGATGATATGAAAACTTCACCAAAGAGACGATGTCGTCCACTGACGTTGGACGAAAAACTGCGGCTGGAGTTGCGTGAACGAGTTTGCCAAAGTCATTAGAGGCTGACCTAACGGATTCTGGGTCATCATGAAAACAAGTGGCTATATCAAGTGATGATAGATCTGAAGGAAGGAGATTCCTCCATGGATTCATTATAGTTTCTGCTGTTACCATTAATCGGCTTGCAATGAAGATTAGGAGAAAAATTGAACACACCTTATGGTTTGGCATACTAGCCATTAAGTGGGAGGGAGGGAGGGAGGGAGAGAGAGAGAGAGATGTTAGGCTAAAGCTTTCTAGGAGCCAAGAAGCGGATGCAAAGAAAAATGTGGACTCAAGGTTTCTTAGCGAGGGGCTGGAAGAATGAAATATTTAGACAGGAAGGGACAAGTGGTTGCAAGGTTTGAAGGAGTTAATTAGCTGCATGAGTATGATGAAAAAATTGGTACAAATTAAAGATCTTGGCAGACGTGAATGGTAGACAACTCATGTATAGTACCGTTTTTCTTCGTGTGTTTGTGTGTATGTGTTTGTCTCTCTCTCTCTCTCTCTCTCTCTCTAATTATTTATTTCGAAAACACTTTTTCCATGTATAGAAAACAGACGAGGGAACAAAATGTTCATACTTGTTACCCTGGTCATTTTACTTGCTTAGGATGCTGGGTTGTTGATCTTCGATTATTGTCATCCGTTTCTTATTTTAATATTTTTAATTTTACAATGTTGCAATTGAAAAGCTACGATTAGAACATAAATTACTCCTTCGAATTATATCTACATATCCATAAATGATGCTTAAATCATTTATGGAATCTTTTTTTTTACGCGTTATATTGTAAGTAGTGAGACTATGTTAATAAAACCAAAAGATTTACAAGGGATTAAGCACAACATCATCGTCGAATTTTTTTTTTATAAAAACAAAAATAAAAATAAAAATAAAAATTGATGCCTACTAACTTACTAGCTAGTAACAAATAAAAATCAACTAAGAACAACAACTATAGAGAAACTCGACATGAGTGTATATATATATATATGTTGAATACTCAAAACAAATGCTGTTTAATTAGAATTATGTAATGTAAAAACCATAAGATTTTGAACTCAACTGTGGGTTTAGGATCTACAAGATTGATTTGCCCAACATGGTGCATAAGATTCAATGCATTTGTGGCGGAAAAAAGATAAAAAAAAAAAATAAAATGAAAGATTGATTTTTACTTCCATTTTAGGAGGGTCTTAATTGTAGGGGGCCAAATTGCCCATTATCAGTTTATCGCCAATAATCTAGCATTCTCTTTTTAGGGGTCATGAACTGATGAATTTTTGTGATGATTATGCGCATGTAGACATTATTTTCAGTAATGATTCATGTACGTGTGAGATGAAGAGATAGAGGAGCCAAGCGATCCAAAGGAGGCACCTAAATCAGAGACTTCATCCTCGTTAAGATTTTTGTATGTGTTTAAGGCTACATTCAAATCTTTAAAAGTGAGTATATACCTTAAAATTGACTATAATTATATTCCGATGATCCGGGGTTTTTTTTTATTTTGATTCGCAAAGAGAGATTACAATATCAAAAAGAGTGACCCAAATTCTTGTCCCGGTATTTCACTTTATTTTTTGTCCATTACTACGGCATCTTTTAATTTAGTCGACATCAAATTTTAACATTCATTTTAATCAACTTAATTATATAACATATTATTATTTATAAAATATATCAAAATTATCCTACTCATCTTTAATTATAAACTACAAATGCTTTTCAAAATTATATAAAAATTGAATACGTACTCCAATATGGTAATATACATTGTTTATTATATTTCGTCGGGTTAATTTGTTTTTGAAATCGATCGGGCCCTCTTATATTTACCCCCCCCCCTCTCCCTCTCTCTACCTCCTCAGTATCTTGAACACAATTCTGACATCGAGGCAATTGCTTTCGCTTGGCTACGTACGTTGTCAATAGATCGAGCCCCTTTTTTTCCCTCCAGACCTTACACTTCTCGGTGGCCTACATTAAGCTAGACAGCACGTCTGTCACGGTTAATACTTAGACTATTGTTTCCTCAACTTATTTTTCCTGAACCGACCTAACCTTATCTTAATAAATTGGTTTAATGAGTCACTTGCCATAATTAACATTTGTTTTATTACTGTTACTATTATTATTATTATTATTATTATTATATATTATTATTACTATTATCGTTATAATTTTAAACGTTAATTTTATATTTCTTTGTATCATTTTCAAATTTTTGTGCCAACACGGCTGTGAAATTTGTAGTGCCGTCTTAACGTTAAAGTTGGTATTGTAGAGTCCCATACGAACACGTCTGTCAAGTCTCTATACATGCGCTGTCTAGGTTTTAGTCGTTCTAAATGGTCTCCCTTCCGTTTTCAGCAAATGTTCGCTTATATTCAAATATCCCGTTTAATTTTGGGACATCGCAAACTCAATCACTTGTGCGGTTGTTGCTTATTTTCCCCAGCCTATTTACTTTAGCCATCTTTGTTTTTTTATATATATGTTGAGCAAAAATTTAGATGACGTATATACCTAATTGTCAATATAAATTACTCCATCCATATCAAAAAATGAATAAATTTATTCTGTTATTAAATTTGTATATAAAACCTTATTTTAGAAATATTAAAGTCTAATATCTAATTTCACCCTCATTTTTTTAATTATATTTGCATTGAATATTTATTACTTTTAAACAAACGGTATATATAAGACTAATTTTAATACTACTTTTTTTTTATTTTTTAAAAAAAATTAAGCACATTGAGATAATAGCTTTCTTTTTCATACTAATGAAGTAATACAAAATGGTCGTATACAAAGGGAGGAAAGTGGAGGGGAATTAAACTTAAAGCCTAAGTACACCATTACTTCATTAGCTTTCCTCAGTTCCCTTATTATATATAATGCTCATGGATTAGTAAGAATATTGCTTTAGGTTACTGTACCCTAATTAGATCATTATCTCTTTTTAAGGACCCTATATAAGACAATAATAATCCTTCCGAAATATTTCTCAAGATATCAATATCATATTTCAATCCACCTAACACATTACAATACCCAAAAATTTTTTATCCCATAATGACCAAAATACCCTTAAGGATAACCAATAGCCCTTATTTTATAAATCTTGCACCATCCACACATTCTTTTTTTAAATTCACCATTTATCATCATACGTGGCATATATGCTTACGTCAACTTATCATACCTTATTTAGCCCATATTTAATGCCATAAAATTTATTCCTAACAAATACGTCATTGTCAAAATCAAATCATATACATACCTCTTACCCATTCTTACTTTCGTTCAAATATATATTTTATACTATCATAATATATCATCGACAACATACATCAAACCATATAGCAATAATATTGTAACGCCTCGAGTCGATATGTCCGTACGGGAGGGCTACCTTAGAATGCTTTAAGATTGATCAGATGACCCCACTGATCAACACGGGTTCTTTCAGGGCATTTTGTCCTCACTTACCCACTTCTTGAGAAATTTTTAGATAATTTCCAAAACTTCTTAAGAGGGTCACCCATTCTAAAAATTATTCCTCGACCAGCAAGCTTAATTGTGGAGTTCTGAGGATGGTATCACTAAAAGGATCGTATACCATACTAATAGAAGTAGTCAGATAAATCCTTATAACATTCTACTTAATTTTGGGTATTACATCTACCTCCACTCAAAGAACGCAACATATTCGCTGCACCTCAACCAATAACTGTCTCAATATAGTTAATTATCCTAAGAATTGTCTCGTTAAGTGGCAAATTGGCTCATCCAAGTTTAGCTCACGGTCATAATTTCACTCTGATATCATTTGTAACACCCTGAGTTAATATAAACATGCAAGAGATACCCTAGAGTGCTTTAGGATTGAACGGTTGACCCGATAGATCAATATTAGCCCTTTCATCACTCTTTATCCTCACTCACTTGCTTTTTAAAAAAAAATTAGAGAATTTTTAAATCTTACCTAGAGGGTCACCCATCCTAAAAATTACTTCACAACCATTACACTTAACTGTAGACTTTTTAGGATGGTATCACCAAAAGGATGGTATACCATGTTGATATAAGTAGCTACATCAATCCTTATAACACTCTTAACTTGGGGTATTACAAATACTATGAAAGTACACATATCCATACGAGCAATTAACACAAAACCTTAAAACATTTATTAGTATCCTTACCAACTAGAACATCATACTCTAAGCACGTAAATCCTAGACCTCCTCCTCCAATATTAGTGGAATATCACCTATAAAAAAATATAATTCACAGTTAAGCTTGAAGATTATAACCAAGGAAGAATTTAATGTAAAGGAGGGTAGAAATAGAAATAACTAGAGTCAAATGGAAGTTTGAGTTGTGTCGATGTATGGTGGAGCTATGGTGAAATTTTGGTAGTGTTTGGATAAGGTTTATGGGTGAAAATAGGGGTGCACGGTTGAAATGGGAAACCACATAGGTGTGTTACAAGTAGTATATATAAAAAAAATTGGGCAAGAAATGGCGCAAACAAAAGAGGAAGAAAGGATAGTGAAGTAGTGTGTGTATATATATGGATAAAGGGCATGCGAATGGGGAAGATGCATGCAAACAAATATTACAGGAGGGTGGTGCAGGTTAGGCACAAGGTTTGACAGTGAGGAGATGGTTGTATGTTGTGGTGAAATTGCAAATGGTGCAGGTAAAGATGGTGATGGCATGTGAGTGTATGTTGCGTGGGAAAGAAAAATAAAATGGAAAAGGAGGTGATGATGTGCGTGTGTGTAGGCCGGGAAGGAAAAAAATGGTGAGGGGTGATAGAAGAAGGTGATGATGGCAGCTATAGTGGTGTGATGGGAGGTGCAACTTGCATAAAGAGTTGGTCAAACTTTGTGGCACAAGGATGATAGGAGAAAGGAGAAGAAAAGAAAAGAAAAAATAGAAAAGGTTGGGGATTACTGTTAGATAAATTTGGATTAGTCAAAATAGGTGGTGATAAATTTTAGCGGAGTTAAGATCAAGTTACGAAATATGGTTTATTGGGTAAACTATTTGGATTTGGTTAAGATTTTGGGATTAAGAAATTAAATTAGGGATAAATTAAGATTTTCTTGAGATTATAATCAAATTAGGGTATTAATAATACGGGATTAGGCTAAGCAAAATTGTAGGGTATTACAAGACCTATCCTAAATGACAAGATATTATTGGTAAAAAATAAATAAAAATCAATAAATCCCCATATATGTAATAATTGAGGACATCTAAATGGATTTCATATATCATTTTATTAACCCATCACTATTTTAACTCATGAAAATTATGTTTACAATCCATGATTGCTCAATATCAGTGATTTAATAAACATCTAAGACGCACATTACACCAAGTAAGGGTGTGGGAATGGTGGGTTTGCTCATGGTATGGTGATAGACGTTAGTCATTCTCAACTCTCTCAATTTTTATCCATATCAAAGACATGTGCTGACCCATTTTTTATAATGGCTAACATGTATTGTGGGCATCTAACCAATCAACGATTGAGATTCTACCTTCAGATGCTTGGATTTCCGCAACTCTCCTCCCATAATATATTAATAAATACCCTTGCATAAAAAAGGAGTGCAAGTGTGTGGCCGGACCAAAACCATTTCGAGGACTGGATATTTCTTGAAGTAAGAACCGTAGAACAAACTAGACCAATAGGTCTAAAATGAGTGGAACTGGAATCCGAGTATGGACAAAGTTCGTGTGAGCTTCTTAGGATACTAAATAAGAGCAACGTTAGGCTCTGTCATAATAAAGGTGGAGTAGCATAAGGTGCTAAGAGTTGGGTGAAGCTTGCTACACTAAAATGGCTGAACTTCGTGAGGATTATACCTTCCACACATTATTTTTTTCAAATTTACCATTTATCATCATACCTCATATATATGCTTACATCAACTTACCATACCTTATTTAGCCAATATTTCATGCCATAAAATATATTCCTCATAAATACATCATTGTCATAATCAAATCATATCCATACTTCTTACACATTCTTACTTTCTTTTAAATATATATTCCAGATTATCATAATATATAATCAACCACGTACATCAAACCATATAGCAATAATATTTTAACACTCCGAGTTGATATGTGATATGTCCATACGGGGGCTACCTTAAAATGCTTTAGGATTGATCGGCTGACCCCACTGATCAGGATGAGTTCTTTTAGGACGTTTTATCCTTACTCACGCACTTCTTGAGAAATTTTTAGATAATTTCTAAAACTTCTTAAGAGGGTAACCTATTCTAAAATTACTCCACGGCCAACAAGATTAACTGTGGAGTTCTGAGGACAGTATCAACGTTATATATTTGGATTAGGGTTAAAGTTATCTCCATACTAGAGATCAAATTATCTCCATAGACAACATCACCATTATCATTTATGAGTTTACACAACATTTTTTGAGCTTGTCATCCCCTCACATTTTTGAAGAAATAATGAGTGTTGCTATCTTCTAGTTGATGGAGTCTATATGAGATTTTTGTTGGAAACAATCATCTTCCTCTTGAGTTCTTTGTTTACAAATATTTGCAGCATCTTTCTCTTGTTGCATTAGTTGTGCATCCATAAGGTTCAGCATTAGGTAATGTTTTATGATCTATCTTCCACTATTATTGAGTTTGTTCCTTCTTAATAGTAATAGGTCCCCAATTATGGTTGAAGGCTTTTAGTTTCTATTTTAAAATTTTGAGGTTAAGGAATATTTGAAAGGCACAAGTGCCTTCAAGTTGGATAGACAAAATTTCTTGTAATGTCGGGACAAAAGCAGGTTTTAAAACCTAAAAAATGTTGAACCTAATTGGTTTTCGGGCCTCGTGGATCATTTCACCAAACTTCTTAATGGAGGGACCATGGTATAAGCAACAATTGGAAACAAAATCAAATTGGGGAATAGGCTATTTAATCAACCAACAATCATTATGTAACACACAATCAAGTTTACAACAAATTCTACTAGTTTCAGCTTTGTTATTTGCCCATGTAAACATATCTCTAGTGAATTTTTTACTTCCTAGTCCACAACTTTGTAGACAGCGTTGGAACTTATCTATATTATTTAGGTCAAGATGTCCATCAACTTTTACATCTACATAAAGAATACAATTGAAATTACCAGTAACAACCTATGGTAGGTTAATGTTCTGTTTGAATGTTCATAATCCAATTCCAAAGCTTCCTTTTGGCTGAACCAGTAATAAGAGCATACATTCCTTCTGGCTAGTATTGTGTTGATGGAACCTGGATATGAGTACCTTGATCTATTTTATCCAAAACGTTCTTCCTCTGTTATGACAATCATTGTTAGTGATATATTGCCACTTCAACTTCATTCCCTTTCTTACCTTCTCTACTTTAGGCAACTTCACTCTAGTTTCAGAGTGAGAGTAATCCCCAGTTTATAGTTCTTAACAAAGTGAATAATTTCACTTTGTTTGAGGGCATTATTGAGCCTTATAATATTCCAAGTTCCTATACTCATGTGTTGTGTGAAGGGGTACTAAACCCTCCACCTCTATCAAGTCCACCTAATTTCAAAAGGTATTTCTTATAGTTGTGTCCTAAAATATTGTGTAAGATGTCATTGAGTAAACCTTATGTTTTCATAGGGGCTCGAAAGGCTTTACCCTTATGCATAACTCTTCATTGATATTTCTTTATCTGTTGTTGTGAAGAGTTCGGTGATGGGTATGTGAGTGTCTTAGCCATGGAAGCTTAGGCATTTTCATCGTAGGGAGGAGTGGGTTGTTGTTTCTAAGGCATCCATACCTAAGCACAATACTTTTATTTCCATTTTTATATGATCTTTTGATGAAATATCTCACCATTAGGCATGAATGTGGTTGTGGCCTAATCAACACATATAGGTTTACTAATGGTATCGACCCTTCTACACAATGTGTCCTCTAACCATAGATGTAGTAGATGGTTTGGCAAGGTGACCTCAAGTGACATTCCCCTCTATACATTATTTCCAATCACAACATTAGAACACCATTTCTTGAGGAGGAAAGGTCGAGAGCCAAAAGACCAATATGGAGTGGCCAAAATAAGTTTTATGTCCTCCTCTTTAGCAAATTGAAAGAAATAATATCCTCGGTCATGAGCAAGGATTTCACCGAGGTGTGAGATCACAATCAATTTACAGCAATGATAACAAAACCAATGAGGGAAGTTTTTTATTAATCATCTTCCTTGTTGATTTCTGCATGTAGAACTTGTGTTGTAATTCTCCCATCAACAGCAACTGAAGAGACATATCTTAAATTTAGTCCTTCTTTAAGGCATCAGTTACCTATAACTAGCTCCTTCCAACTTTTATGTGGGTTGTTTGGCACTGGTATAAATTAACCAACAACCTATGGTTCGATCTCAAAGCCTATAGATTCTTGATTGCACTAAACAAAGAAACAAGAATATGTGATTCAATTAAGGTAGGGATAGTCTCAATCCTAGTCAAAGTGAAGGGAATCACATTGTCTGATTTGGGAGTTTCAATGGAATTTAGATGACCAATATAATCCGATTGCAACGCCAATCTAAGCATAATCATCTCGCCTGGGGGAGGAGCACACGAAGGCGGGAAACAATGGAGTGGTCAAGGACATGGTTGGTCTAGTTTTATTCTTCGCCGTGGGAGCCTTGAATTGCCATTCGAGCTAGGGTCTAGAGCTTTCCTTTCAGTATTGCACACTAGAGGTAGGTTTTATAGAGTAATAAGTTATTGACAAACAATTTAGAGTTAAAAAGATGACTTACCAAAAGAAGAATTACTAGTTATTAAATACCTACGGGGATGAAAAAAAAATGAATACTCTTGTAAGTAGGTTGAGAAAGAGGCTCTCTTAACGGGTCCGATTGTACTTCTCTATTGTAAATATAGATTGGGTATTTTTTTATTAAAAAAAATAAATAAATATTGGGGTTGATTTCTTATTTATCTAACTTTTATTAAGTGCGTGAGCTATTTAATTTTTGAATGAAAATGAGTATGATAGCATGTTGTTTTAGCTAGCTTTTGAACAACTCTAGTCAAGGTAGTTGTGAGGAATAAGAAATACGGTTGCAGAGGTAGGTGGATAATTAGACACCCTTGTTAAAGGACGGTGCTAATTCTCAACTCCATTTTAGTCTCTTATATTTATCTTCGATGTTTTTATTTATTTATTTAAAGTTATAACTAAAGGTGCTATTATATTTAAGATATAAATGAGTACCACTTCAGGTAAGGTATTTTGCTGCTTATTAAATACGTTCATGACCAAAAGTAAAAGTAACAAGGACAGCTGAGGCCATCTGGAGGGAAGCAACAGAGCTGAAGTCTTCGTCAACAATATGTATGGTCTATTAGTAGAGTACTAGTAGTACTGGCTAAAACCATCTGTCGTGCGCGGTACACGTACTCATGCATATGCTTTTCCGGTACATGTTCGGAGGTGCATCAGAGTGAGGGTGAGGGTCTACTAGTACTACTACCTGGGCCGGACAATTTGAATTTGATTCCCGGGGGGGGGGGGGAGCAAATTGAGAAGATGAGGGAGTTATTTCACAGACTGACCAGTTATCGTCTATTAGTGACTGGCTGGCATGACTTGCTAGGCGACTGGATTTGGATCCTGTGTTGTTGGGACTTCGGGACGATCTGTCCTTGCATTCCATATTTCCATGTGCGGAAATTTACCGCGGTCGGTCGCAGTACGGGGGCTGCTGCTACCACCTATTATTTACCCAGGAACCATGGCATGCAGGAGAGGAGAGACATTACTCGTTCGTTACTAGCAGTAAAAAAAAAAATGATGTACTAGCAGATATCCGATCGATTGCCGACCGTCAGACCCGTACAAAATATCCAATTCTATAGAGGCTACGGACATCAAGGGAGAGACGGAAATTATTCCATCAAACGAGACAAGAAGTCCGTACGAACGTCTTCTCACAATAACTGCTTTCATTTTTATTTTTATTTTTATTTACGCAAGAAGAGTAAATCCTCCTTCGTCTCTCTCCTGATCGCGACCTATGCTACTATCAAATGACCGAACCCACTTGATAATTGTGGTGGCAATGTCGCCCGGCCCTTGGGGGAGGGAGGAGTTCTCATTTAATTACATAAAGAACAATAAAATGTACTTGCATATGCGTCGGCATTTAGAAAAATATAATAAATCCGGTTATAATTATTTTTTATTTGATAAAATAATAATTATTTTTATCTACAAATGCATCAATTTATTTATTTATCGAATTATTTATTGTTTATATTTTAATATTTTTTTAATATCTACAACCACAGGCACCTCAAAAAGATACGAAGAAGACAGTCTCTACACTGTTTTTCCAGAAAAAGGCACCAGCTCTGCCCACCCAACTCACCCACACCCCCTTCAGGTCAGGCACCTTGATAAGAGGCCCACTTTTCTCCTCTCCTATTATTACGTCCGTCCGTGAAACGAGGAAAATCACTCACCTCACCTCAGTGTTCACACCAAAATTCAAATTTTTATTTTTGTCTTAAACATCAATGCAATGCTCCTTAAATGTAATGGCGAACGCTCCACATCCTTAATGGTCTGTGCGCATGTGCCTTTGGAGAATTGGAGCGACGGGTGCGCAGTGCATTTAATTTAAGAAGTCGGGACCCGGCACAGATAATATTCGAGGAAAGTCATAAAAAACAAACAAACAAACAAACAAAAAAGGGAGGCAACCTACGCATGCACTGATTAGAAACCGTACGTCTCTGTAAACTTGGCGGGCAATAAGTTGGCCACTCCCCTCAGTCTATAATTATCATTTTTTTTATTTTAAATCTATTTATTAAAAATAAATTCTTTAAAATAAATACTTTATTTGTATCAAAAAACTTTAAGAAATTATGCTTACATCGTCTATTTAATTTATATAAAAATATTTAATATTTCAGATTCTTACAAAATACATGCTGTCTCCCCCGTAGATTTTTCTCTCAACAAGAGTCAATAAGATGGACGTTTCATATAATATACCAAAAAGTCAGGGTAAGTGACTCTGGAGTCTGGACCCTTTGTACATATGGCTCTTTGTCTCGGGAAAACGTTTTTTTTTTTAATTATTAATATTTTTATTGGTATGTGGACTTTTTCTTTCCACCCCGTGCTGGTGCTCGCCGGGAAGACACGGTCTAAAGGATGCGGAGATAATCAGATCGTCCTGTGAAATCCATCTTCCCCATCAATCGAATCCGTGTCTTCCTCTGTACGCTTGCTTATTAAAAGAGATAGTAAACGAGTGGTTGGAATGGCTACCGGTAGGATCCATAACACTAGCTTCCTTCAATCACATCGTAATATATGGTCGGTGGGTTATGACGTCTGTCACATTTTCTATATCCTTCCTCACCCCCAGGATCGCATGTCAAACGAATCCCACCGATCAGATTTAGAGTCGGGCTAAAATTGAATGTCTATATTTCTACAGTTTGAGTCCAATTTAAGTACTGATAATAATAATAATTTATTTGAGTTGAGTTATTTTGAATCAAAAATATATGGGATTAGGTCGGAGTTTAAGTCATCAAACCAAAAAAAAAATTGAATTAGGGATCAATTCATATATATATATATATATATATACACACACACACACACACACATAAACTATAGGTCGTATTTAAGGATCTAAATAAGTCTGGCCATACTACATGCCCTCATATTCGTCCAGCTACGCTAGTTTAATAAACAAGTTTAAAATAATTATTAAATTCGACTTACTTAACTAAACAAACGAGTCGAGCTAAACTGAACGCATAAGTTGAAACCATAAATACAATTATCGTTATAGGTATTATTATTGTTATTATAGTTATTGTTATAAATATTATTATTATTATTATTATTATTATATATAATAATGATTATGATAATTATTATTGTTGTTGTTATCTTTATAAATATAATGATCATTATTATTAGTATATATACAAATATTAATTTTTAGTTTTATTGTTATCATAATAATATGTATCATAATTATTAGATTTACAATTATAACTTTTATGTTTATAATAATAGAAATTTCTATGATATAATACGATTGATGTGGTTACGATGTTAAACTAAAGTAAGGAGAATAGAATATTACTAATTTTATTTCAATTGTTGTCTTATAGGTTGGATATATTTTTTTTTACATAAAAAATAATTAATAAGATAATTTATTGTTGTTTATATATCAATTTATATGAAATAAAATGTTATCTTTATTGATCAAAGTTGACTTTAGTTTATATCAAGTTTAAAATTATAATGGTCATTTTTAGGTTGGGTAAGTTCGAGTCATGTCATTATCAGATTTTAATTATACATGTTTTAGATTCAAGTCAGATTCGAATTGTTTGGAATTTTTCGGATGCATATCAAGTTTAAGTTTTTAAGTCTAAATTAAATTTCGAATTGAATTATTATATTCGAATCAAATAAACTTTGCTAGGTGTAATAGTTCCTCAAACCAAATATTTCTCTCTTTCCTACACGGTACGACAATATATCAGGAAATGATATGTGTCTATTTGATGTTAATTGTAAAGGTTGTTTCCCTTTAAAGTCGGCGAGTATGGAAAAAGGTTAGCACTGTTATTCTACCTCGCGGTGAAAGTGACTAATACTAAACATTACATTCTCGTAATCAAATCGAGTTCCATAAACATATCTATATTGTTGATTTATATCATAATTTTAAAATCAAAGCGTTAATCGAATCAATATCATAATTTATTTATTAATTTAGTAGTTAGATCAATAACTTAGATTGATCGAACCAGTAGTATGCATTAAGTTAACGCACGTAAAATTTATATAAAAAAATAAATTACTTATGGATTTGATCAATTTCTAACCGATCTTTTAAACCTGTTCGACTAGTAAGTTTTGTTTACTAATTCACCGATTATTACTAGTCCGATCGATTTTTACTAATTTCAAATTTCTGATAACCAATGTATGGAATCTAAGTTACACACTAGTTGATCCAATCAAAATTTTAAAACTATAGTTTAAATAGATTTAGTATTATTTGTTTTATCCATTATTTTAAGAAAATTATTATTAATATTATCTACCATATTATTATTATTATTATTATTATTATTATTATTATTATTATTTCATAAGTAGGTTTCATTATTTTCTATTAAATATTTAAATTATCTAAAATATTGCATATACCCACCCATCATTACTTATTAAATAAAAAAATATCTTAAATTAATAATATACATTAATTCATTTCAAACCATATGAGTTACCAAACACTATCATTATATCAAGTATAGATAATATATGTTTAACAAATATCATTATTAATTAAGGCGCATTAATACTTTAAAGTATATCCAATTTTATAGGGTTCAATAAACATACCAATAGACAAAGAAAACGTTAGAAAAATATTAACAAACATGTGAAAGACACACAAAAAACAATTTACTTCATTTTGGTTACATTATGAGTTTATACACATGACATAGCAACTAACTACAAAGGAATCTACTAAGACAAAAACTAAAAAAGTCAATACCATAGTTTAAAAGATTGAATAATTATTAAATTGATATCATTAGTGGTTAACAAGTTTAGTAGACAGTTCAATATTTTAGCTTGGTTGGATCATGGTGCATATATATATATATATATATATATATATATATATATATATATATATGAAATGTGTACAAAGTGAAATTGTATTCAAATCTTATAGGCTTTTGTAGGTTTTTGGCCCATTTTTTTTTATCAAGTTCAATCACGTATGTGATTCTAGGTATTGTTAATGGAACTTAGTCACCTAATCGGTTCATGAGTCGATTTTTTAAAACTATAGTTCATCCAATAGTTTTTAAAATCAAACCAATATTAGCATTGGTCCAATGGCTTAGTGGTTAAACTAATTTTTTGATCAAATTGAGCCAAAAATATAATACTCCAAAACATTTTAACATTTTCTTTCGTGTGTTTAGTCTTTTAGTCAAAATTTAATCCTCAAACATTGGCCTAATTATTTTATTAATGACATTTAACTTGTAGCCTGAATAATTTCCTAAATAATTTTTTGAATTATTTTACCTTTTTACATTTTGATAAAATTATCCTAAACCGGTTTACTCTTTCAAGATTATTTTTCTTAACAATAATAAATTAATTGGTATCATATCCCTACTTAGTGTCCTCTCTCATGTAACCCCCTTGACGTGCCTCTTTCCCCACATCAACACTCCTATTTTTACTCCCATTATCATCGACCATCCCCATCACCATACCCTCTATTGAACCCACTCCATCACAATTGTCTACATATACATCCATATACTTCCCCTCCCTTAGTGTTTTTTTTTTCAGCAAGCCACCTGAGCCCTCCTTTCCCTCTTCTTCTTGCCCCTCCATTTTTGTGCAAGCTCTCCCATAAGATCAACCTCCAACCATCACAATTGTCTTATTGTTGTTGTTGTTGTTGTTCCTCTTCTTCTTCTTCTCGGTCTGGTTTATTTGATTTTTTCACATCATCGTACCCCATCCGCATACCCTAGTTGTGTGCCACCTCCCTACACACACAAATATGCCTTGTTGTATACCTCAACTATTCACCTTCCCTCATGCACAACTCATGCCCAGCCACCACACCTTGATCGTGCTTCCCTCAATTACGTCTCAAACTTCACCAATCGAATCACCTTGCTTTTCCTCTTCTTTCCATCGAACAAAACCACCACAACTTTCTCCTCCCCTATGCCATTTTCATATATTACACCACCTAGGAACAGTAAAAACTAACGTTGCTTCTCCCCACTTCGGCACCATCCTCTATAGTCTACCCTCCTATCTTCAATCACTTCTACCGCAACCATATTCCCTATTGCAACCCTTCCTCCGTAGCTCTATCCACCTACACCACCCTCTACCACAACACTCATCACACCATCACCATCTTGCAGCCACCAACTCACTATTCCAGCATTGCCTCCCTTCCTAACCATCCTCACTCTCCCTCTGCAATGAAGCTAACAACCTCCTCCAACAAACCATCTCCACCACCACTACCACCCCATGCATCGTAGCCACCATCCAGCCCCCTCTTCAAGTGTGCGACTCACACTTCTCATTCACCAATAGGACTAAGTAGATTTTGGTACCCAATTTCAATAGTAAGGGTATTTTGGTAAGTTTAGATAATAAATATTTTAATATTATAATAGTTATTTAATTTGTTAAATATTAATATGGTTGATGTGGTATTATTTTTAGGTATAAAAGTTTGATTAGCAGTGCTTAATAATTTTAGTAGGGTAATGATAATTGTTGTTTTTATTGGAAAGTAGGTAGACCTTATACTTTACTAAAATAGTAAATGCAGCATAATAGCACATTAGGGTTTTGATGTATGAACCATGTTAAGTATTTTTTTTATATTATAACTCATATACTCTACTAAAATGGTAAATATCGCATGATAGCATATTATAATTTTTTATGTATGAAATATGTTAAGTATGACTCCCTACATTATAAATTATGTTGTCAGCATTGTTTACATGACGATCAGAAAAAAGAAGCATGTTATATTCTATAAAATATTTAGGATACAAAAGTATGGAAAAAATAATTTTTAAGATTATATATGATATGTACATATAAAATGATAGGTTAAGCATGCTTAGATATATTTATAGTAGAATTATTGCTATTGTGTGCCCTAGATGTAGTTTGGTCATTTACGTGTATTATGATATTTATCCTGATAATCATGCCTAATGTATATTATATATCATTGAGCATAAGATTATGTGATTATCGATGGATAAGATAGACATGCTAAAGATTTTATATGAAGATCATGTATAAGGGTAAAATAGTCAATAAACGCATCTAATAATTTAATTACATGATAAATGATTTAATGGTACTGTTTTAACCTTTCCACAACAAACAAATAAATAAATAATATTTAATATTTAAAAAGGATGATAATTGGGAAATCATGGCCTTAGGGACATTTTGGTTATTTTCAACTTAATATGCCCAAATATGAATAATTGATCCTATGATGGCCCCATATATTTTAATATTAACCATGGCTATCTTGAATTAATGGGAAATTAGTACAAATGGCTAAATATGAAAATTGGATCTATATGATTAATATGCAATTTCATAGTCATCTTAATAAAATACTAATATTTAAAGTGAATGACATCGAGATCGGTAATGGTGGCTATTTAGGAGTCTCTACTCTAAAAACGTGGTTTAACCAATTGTTGATTATGGATTTTTGCTAGTATGCCTTAGTGCCTTAGTCAGGCCCTATATCTTACTATATTTAACTCTACGGACTTATAGAAGGTATGCAAACTTATAGATTAAGTGTCCTTATTAGTAGGGTATTATGCTACCTTGGTGTGTCAGTGCAACCATGGTACTTTAGTGTCATTAGGTTGCTATATGGTAAGATATTGTATTGACTTTGGTGTCGATATAACTGGAGTACTTTAGTGTCTCTGGATTGATATGATCTCCCCTCGAGTAAGTAAATAAAAATAGAAATGATTATTATTAAAGTATTAGATTGATCGGTAGTAGCGTTCATACCTGTCTATGGTTTGGTTCGGTAGCAAATTAAGTACCTACCTATGGTTGATTAGTAACCTTTCTGTCTACCTGTTGTTTGGTAGAAACCTTTATGCCTATCTATGTTGTTGGAAATTTTTATTAGTCTTGTGCCCGTGAGCATATCTATGATGTTATTAGGTTTATTAGTATTGATAATAAGATATGGGATATGCTGTTATTATCTTGGTTTTGGGTTGGAATGGTTGGTGTTGGTTCTAATTATACTTCAAAAGGCATCTCTTGGATGTTTGGTTGATAAGTATCATCATGTTTAGATGAACATGCATGAGTAGTTTATGATCTTGGTGGTATTCAATAATCTTATAGGGTTATTGTATTTCGATCATTGCTTGTACAATTTTATGTGTTATACCATTTTTTTTTTGTTATGTCTTATTAACGTTCTATGCTAGTTTTCCATATTGGTTTGGTATAATGGGTTCCTCAATACTATTGTACTAAAGGGTTCTTTTCATGGGCCTCTACCTATTCAATAAATAGTAGTCTTTTTAGGTTAGCTTGAGAGTTTAGTCAAAGCTATTATTATAGGTTAAGAGAGGGATTATCTGGTGTCTTTTTGGCATCTTTAGTTTTGGTTATATTTGGATACTAGCACGAGTGAAAGACAAAGAAATTTTCTGATACGACCGCGTGGGGGCTACCTTAGAGCACTTTCGGATTGATTGGCTAGCCCCACAGATCAACACAAATCCTTTTAGTACGCTTTGTCCTCACTCACACTCTTCTTAAGAAAATTTCAAAAAAAAATTGAAACTTCCTAGAAGGGTCACCCATCCTGAAATTACTCCATGGCCAGCACACTTAATTATGGATTTCTTAGGATAGAATCACCAAAAGGATGGTTTACCATGTTGATATAAGTATCCAAATCAATCCTTATAACACTCCGCTCAAATTGGGTAGTACATTCACCCCCATTCAAAGAACTAAATGTCCTCGTTGCGCATCAACTACTAACTATCTTAATACAGTTTATCCCAAGAATCATCCCACTAGGTGACTGACTGGCTCATCCAAATTCATCTCACAGTAGTGGTTTCATTCAGATACCATTTGTAACACCCTCAATCGATACAACCATGTAGGGGCTACCTTAGAGCACTTTCGGATTGATCGACTGGCCCCACATATCAACACGAGTCCTTTAAACACATTTTTCCTCACCCACGAGCTTCTTGAGAAATTTTGAGAAATTTTCTAAGACTTCCCAAAAGGGTCACCCATCCTAAAATTTCTCCACAGCCAACACGCTTAGCTGTGGATTTCTTAGGATGGAATCACCAAAAGAATGGTTTACCATGTTGATATAAGTAGCTAAATCAATCCTCATAACACTTCACTCAAATTAGGGTATTACACTTACCTTTGGCCAAATCCCTTGACCACCAACCTTACATTGTGCCTCAACTTGAATTTTCCCTCCTCATAGTTTGTCTTGGAAATGATCATGAAAGGCTACTTGTACTTCAAGACCTTTCTCAACCCGACCTCTCAACAAGTTTATAAGTGTTATTATTTTGAAGGGATCTTATCTATTCCTTTATTACAACCAGCCATTTTTCCTTGTGGGAATCGGTGGGGGCCTTATCATAATATAGAGGCTTTCCACCATCCGAGAGTAACATATAGTCTATTGCATGGTAATTCTTGATTGGCCTCATTAACACTCCCAAAATTCATAATTAAAATTTTTCGTTTGTTAAGGAAAATCATAAACCAAATAAGGGGAGTGCTACCACCGTGATCAGTATAAGTCTAGCCCCTGGTTAACATCATATTGACCACAAGGCTGAAAGATAACACATGTATGAGGGGGAAATGATTTTTCTATAGAAATAATGGAGGAAATGAGATATGGTTTGGCATTTAATGTGGCATATATATAAAGACATGTATGAGGGGGAAAAGGTGAGATCGATAGAGAGGAAGCAAACGCTAAGGGCTATGAAAAGAAAACACACAAAAGGAATGGAAGAAGTAGGATTTGACATGTGATTGGGCATGTCCTAGTAGAGGTATGGTTTAGACAGGGAAAATTCATACCCAAGAAGAAAGGAAGTGGAGGAAGGAAAAGATTTTAACTAGCAGATAAGGAAACTGAAAAAAGGAAAGAGAAAAAAAGGTTAGGAATAAAAATAAATGGCGAGTTTATAATTAGATTAGGTTAAATGTTTTAGGTTAAGGTAATGGGATAAATTAATTGTGGACCAATCAGCTTTAGGTTTTTGGTTGAGAAAAATATTAATAATCTAAAATGAACTTTAGGTTTGGCTTAAGATTTAGAATCAGAGAGTTAGGGTAGGAAAGAAATATATTTTCTAGAGGTTAGAATTTGGTTAATATATTAATTACTCAGGATTAGGTTTGACTTCAATTCAGGGTATTACAGTAAAAATTTGGGACTTAAAGGGCATTTTAGTCTTCTTCCTATAATATAATCTTCTTAAGTCATGCTTGGCTTTAGGATAACCTTATGGGTGTTCCAAGGTGAAATCTTTGAATTAAGTGGCTTGTTTGATTTAATTATGTTATCCTTAAGTATTAGTTTAGTGTTTATGTAAATTCTTCATTTGTTTTATTTTTATGTGGAGTTTTTATTATTCAACCTTAGTGTAATCCTAATTTCATGTTAATAACACATTTGTTGGAATAAATTCACATAAGTGATAAATGGATAATAATGATATACGTGTTACACATTTTGTGAATATTTCATATAATAAATGGTAATATGGCTGCCTATATGATAAGACTTGTAAGATAATGGGGAAGCACTATAATAATGAGTAAGTCAACTGATGGAGTATTATGTGCTAAATAATAGTTAATGAATGCATAAGACATTAATATATAAATTGAAAGATCACATGAGTAAGGACCAAGTGATTCTAAGTGTATGCAATTATTAAAATAATTGTTTCATTATGCCAAAATCATAGGACCCTAATCTACTATATATTAGTCCAATCTACTGGTCTATAATGGGTACACATACTAAGAGATTAGATGTTAACTAGTGGCTCATGTGTGTTTTACCTTGGATATGAAAGTATCAGTGATGTTACCTACATTTCTCTCATCCATGGATAAAATGGAAGAGTAAATATTACATATCAGCAAGGTTGAATATCTTTCTTTAATATGCAGGGGTAAAGAGGAGATGAGGGGTTATATTACAGATAGTTAGATGATCTCAACATGAATAAATAAATCAAATTATGTGATCCCCTAAGTATTAACTTTAATCTAATTTTCCTAGATCCATCTTGTATCATAAATATATACACATGTATAGTATTTATCTTGCCATTAGGTTGTGTGTGACATGTATGCCCTCTTTTTGTAGTGTGTATGGTTACCTTACTTAATACATAATATACTGATCATTCTTTTTATGGGGGCTATTGTGTGGTCTTCTAGTAAAGATCTTGATCTGGTTTATAGTTAATGTTATCTTCTAATGTTGTATTTAGTGATTGCATGATTGTAATGTCTCTTTTATTGTATGCATTCAAGAATGACTATGATGTATTGCATGCATTCATGCTTTAAATTGTGTATACTATGATCAACATGCAACATATTATGTCTTTTGAATAATCATGCTTACTAATACATTGCATACTGACACTATTTTTGGTGTTGTGCTGATCCCGTTGATTTTGAGGGAGAAAACTGTAAAGTTTTAGGGTTGTTAATTATCTTTACTATTTGCTTGTTGCTTTACCTATGATGAGTAGTTATTTGGAACAATTGTAGAGTTTATTCGATTATTACTTGTTGCTCTCTTTTTTGGGAGTTTCATCTTCTAAATATCTTTTAAGTGGATTATATTTAATCTCCTCATTTTCTCTTTATATAATATGTTGTATTGTCAAGTCAAGTGATTTATATACTTGATTTTGATATGTGTTACTTTTAGCATTGTAATTGACATGAATTGCGTATAAGTAGGGCCTTTTCAATGTTGGATGTAACATAACCCCCATTGTATTTTGTATCTTAGCTTTCACAAATCTTTTAAATAATTTTTTTCAATAGTAAAATTTGAAAGTGTTACAATATTTGATCCACATTTTTAAATATTTGGAAATTCATATATCCGATCTATGGGAGGTGAAATGGATATCCGATGAAGTGGATACGGATATTCAGTTGTGAACGCCCTTAGTAATAATGCCATTGTTTCTCCATTGTAACTTATTCTTTTTTGGTTCATACCTACAGGAGTGTTCACAGATCGAATATCCAATAAAAAAATTCGGATTAGATAACAAATAATCGATTAGATATCCAAAAATTTCAAATTTAATAAATATTAGATAAAAAATTCTTCAACCAAAAGATAATAAACCAATCCGATTTGAATTTAAAATTACCACATGTTCAATTATTACTTCCAAATTTTAGATAATAATTAAATATTTAATAAAAATAATATAAAAAAGTATGAAATTTATTTACAATAAAAAAATAATCCATAAAGAAATACAACAATCTTTATAAATTGTCCATCCTAATCAATAAAAAGTTATGAAAAATAAATAATTTTTAGAGTATATGTATATAATTTTATCAAATTGAATATTATTTATATTTTTTGAATCAGATATCTATTTTTTTTACATTTCTATTAAACAAAGTAGTTATTAGATTAAAAAAATATTAAATTGATTACTATTTTTTTGATCAATTTAAACATCGAATTAGTTGATCTAATATTGAATATCATGAATAACCCTACTACAGAGTAGATATGTGGTCTTACCTAGCTTTTTATAATCCTACACGTAACACTGTATGGCATTATGCGTTCTATCATGGTGTGAGGAGGCTTCTTCTCTTGGCATGGTGGTCAATTTGCAACCAGGTCAAGTCATGAAGGTGTTTTGCTCTGCTGCTCGGTTTTGAGAATATTGTTGATGCATCGGTTAATTTTTATTAAAAATACAATTCTCTGGCACTATATAATGTCTTTGAGGTCTTGCTCCCATGTTTTTGTTTTTTTCTTATTGCTTGTTTGAAGAAGATAGTTGTTGGTTGTAATGATAAATCATGAGTTAAAAAGAGATGTTTGAATATGAAACGTTTATGCTCTATATAGTTCCTGAATTTTTTTTTTTTAAAAAAAAAAATATATATATAATATATATATATATATATAATATATATAATAAAGAAGAAAAAATTATTTGTATTTGGTTTATGTAAGATAGTGAAATTGAAAAAGAGTAAGAAATAAAATTATTAAAAATTAATTATTTAATTTTTTATTATAAAAGTTTTAAATAAAGTATTTTAATTTTTTTTAAACTTTCTTAAAATTAAATAGAACCTTAACATCAGACGTACTCTTGGTCTGCTTGATATGATTAATGACCTTGACTTGAATCCCAACACGTCACTTATACTAGTATGAGATCGACTAGCATCTCGCACATATACACAGTCATCCACTCAACTTGCCCGGCCCCTCAAATCAGCCGGCCTTCTTACCAGGAAAACAGAAGAGCTGGACTCTATATAGAGAGCGTAAACGTACCAGGCATCGATTAAACAGAAGAGCTACCTTCTTTCCAAGATGAAAAAGAGAGACAGACCTCTGTTAGCTCGGGTAAGCAATAACCACTATCCAGAGTATATCACACAGTAACAATTCGTTATTTATACACACTTCCGGAGTTTTTGTATATAATCGGAAGTTACCATTAGAGAAAAAAATGCAATTCGAGAGCAGATTAACCATGGATTACATGGATAAGCCAATAAGAATAAAAAAAATGAACCTGAAATCGCTTTCACAAAGTCGAGAGCTGAGAAAGCCACGGTACAAGTTTTTCGTGAACTAAATCCGGCCGATCATCATGAGGACAGTGCCCGACTCCTTGCAACACATAAAAACTTATGTTTGGTAGTTGCGAAGGTAAGGTGACGAAGTATTTACCAACAGGACCGTCGAGAGGGGTGAATGGGTCACTGTCTCCCCATAAGATGAGAACAGGCAAAGAGATTCTTGGCATTAGTTGCACCGGACTTGGCCCTGGTGGACCCGTTACGATGGAAACGAATGCATCAAGAGCTCCTTCATCATCGGCTGGAGCCTTGATTATCTGTAGCTCTCAGGTGATTGAAGAAACAAAGTCAGCTTTATACGTTTGCGTGAATAGTTGGTTATATTGTTGAGGAGAAATGAACTTAACAGTATGTACACAATCAAATACGGACCTCTACCAAGGTGTCATCTACAGCTTCCTCATTTGCATATACAGACAACAAGATACTCCGAAGATTCTCTCTGCAAGATAGCCGAGAACTATTATGATATTAATATGAACAACAATAATTGAGAAGCTAAGCAGATGCATGATACCTTTTTTTGACGCGGTTAAAAATTGCCGATGCGATGAATCTCTGATTCAGCAGGAAGTCTATTAACCATAACAAAGGTAACAGCAGCTTGATTCTCCAATCATCTACGATCGCTTTGTTGTTCATGCCTCCAGCACAGTTTAACAACACAAGTCCCTTAACTAGAGCTGCTCGGGAAGAATCTGTTATATAAAAAAAGACACACACAATAAGTACCTAATATGCTGCTGGAATGCACAATGTTTCATCGTGAATTAAGGGTGTTCACAATATGATCAAAATCATAAATTAAACCAAACCATACTTTATAAAAATTAAAATTTGGTTTAAAATTTATAAAAGCAGTTTGATTATGGTTTCAAGAATTAAATTACAATTTATAAACAGCAAATTGTATATATATGGAGACGTACATAGTTCAATTTGGTGTGGTTTTTGACTCAAACCAGCCAAACCGAATTGTAATTTTGCAAACTAAATTGTTTTTCTCAATGCCACAAACCAAACCAGGCCATACCATAATTTTATAATGCAGTTTGATTCCAAACCAAACCAAGACTTGACTTTCAATTTTAAGAATATGATTTTTCACTTGTAAAATAAGCATTAAAATAATTATTATGATTTAAAGTGCACAAACTGCGAATTGACACATGTTATAAAAATATGGTTTGGTTTGCTTTGTATCATTTAAAAAAACGGTTTTGTTTGAGGCAAAAACCACACCAAACTGAACCATGGACACTTCTTGATGTAGATAAAAGCAAACGGTCATGGAATTTAAATAGAGGGAAAAAAGAAGAAGAAGAAGAGGAAGAAGAAGCTTACCTGAAGCAGCGATGATGCAAGCAAGGCTTCCAACAGAGTTCCCAACAAGAACAGTTGGCTTTTTAACTATTTCATCCAAGAAATCCAGAAGTAGCTGTTGAAAATCAGTCAACAGTGGTGATCTGCAGTAAGAATTTATATCGGTAAGCTAAGACAGGCAGAGGTTCAAATAAAATGAGAAGACATACCTCAGCCCATGTCTCCATTGTATACGAAAAGCCTGTTGGCTTATCTGACAAACCAAATCCAAGAAGGTCAATTGCATATACCGTGTTGTCTTTGGCCAATGTAGCAATATTTCTGGAAGGACCCAAGTAATTACTACTAGTTAGGATTACAAAGATGCAGTAATAGCAAACCTAGCTTCCTTAGAACCTTTATTTTGAGGTAAAAGCATGATAAAAATTAATAGTAACTGCTAAGTGCTTTTGCATAGGGGGATAATCTGCATGAAACCCTACACATCTATAGAGTTGTAGCAAAGAATTTTCATGATTCCTCCTTTATTCAATGAACGAATTGCTGATCACTTATGGGCCAGAAGCAGAATGCTAGGAATTCAGGATATTAAAAGGAAAGAAGCCAATAATGAAAAAAACAGTGCTGTTCATCCAATATAGAGTGGAACATTTATACATTCAGTAATAGGGCATGAAGTCTGAAGCCATACGAAAATAAGCTTCCAATTGGAAATGGCAACCGGGAAACTTAATAAACTTAAAAATGCTCTGGCATTAAGAATAGATGCAGATCACTATATCAAAGTCCATTTGCAGTTGTGGTTGGAATACGATTATTGAACAATAAAACATTTATACACATTTCATCTTATTTTATCCCACACCATGTGTTGACACAAAATCTCATATCCATGCAAAATCAACCTGACTGAGAATCCAGCTATGAACAGCATTACAATGGCAATCAGTGCAAAATCATGGCTGAACTCCCCCATCCATATATAGCATGAACACAAAAGGCAGACTTCTTCCTAATAACAAGATATATTACAAATTGAACAAACTATGCTTTACCAACACAGCAAGATATACTACCAACTGAATAAACCGAAAAGCAAGCAGGAGGAGGTCTATCATCTATGTGCAGTTTCCAGAGGTTGCTGGATTGCCTTTAAGCTATTGTCAACCTTCTTTCTTCCATATTTTACATTCATCACATTGAGCCTTGAATAATTACCATCTACGGATATCTTCTCCAGCACCATTACCTCATATACCAAATAAACCCTTGCATTACTTCTAGCCAACTGAAAGACTTGCTCACTTAAGACCGTTTGATAACTGATAAATGGACAATACTCTATACTTGAATCTTTGATACAGATTATTGTTGAATTACTGTCCTGAATTAGTATTATTATGGAATTATTTGTTGAAAAAGTTAAAGCACCTGAAGTAGCTTAAGGAAATGAAGAATTGGCCATCAATAGACAATTACACTACTTAGTACTTACTGTCCATCAATGAAGAGCCACATTATTTACTATCCATCAATGGGCAGTTACATTATTTACTGTCCACCAATGGACAGCTACAATTTTTCCTTAGGTCAGTTATTTGGTGACTTCATGGTTTCCTTCTGTTGCACATTATACCTTTTTTCCACTATTTAAAATGAGTGTTTGGGTAGAGAGCAACACATATCACACAAATACATTCACTATTATTTTGGAGAGAGAAAACATTGAGAGTTTGTGGGATTTCTAATCCTCAATTCATTTGAGAATTTTCTTCTAATCTTTCACTATATAGTAAAGATTAATTACTCGTTGTCGTCCGTGGACCGCGTAATCCTTATGTGTTCTTTATTCTCTTTAATTCTTATTTTTGGGTTTATATAATTGATCCTGCATACTTCTCCACATCAATCAATCTCAAATCACTAAAGTGGTATTAGAGCTTCGAGTTCAAGATGTATATTAGTTACCAGGTTTGATAAGTGATGCATAAAAATGCCAAACAAATTGGGTCTTGCTAAGAGTTGATGATAGAACCTAGGTTTAGCTCCAAAAAAAGAGAAAATATAAGAGAGAACGAGATGGGGAAAAGGATTTGATATTCAAGTAACCCTTGGAATCAAATACTTACAATCACCACTTAAGGTATCAACTCTTAAGCTAAATACATGCAATTAAATCGCGGTCGCGGTCGCGGTCGCGGTCGCGGTGTCGCGGTATCGGAGCGTCGCGAATGATAAATTTTGTGTCGCGGTCGTCGCGGCGTGAATTTTTATTTTTATTTCACATAATGCTTGAATTCTTATTAATTGTTCATTTAAATGTAATTATTTAATAAACTAGTGTTCTATATTATATTAGAAGCATTTAAATGACTTATTAGATGTTAAATTGTTCTAATAACACTACATTTGCGTTCGAATGAAAACAAGGTATATTATTTAGCGGTAGATATGAAATTAATGAATAACATAACTTTATGCTTGTTAATTTATATTATATTTATACAGATTTATAAAAAGTCAAAATTCTAAAAATTATTATCCATTAGTCTTAATTATATAAGTTATATATATGCATACTAAATTAATATTAACACCACTTAAAAGTTAAATCTTAACTAATATTATTTATTCAAGAAAAATATAATTATTTAATTAAAAAAAGAGACTAAACTAAAGTTTAATTTAATCAAATAAAAATATATAACTAATCTATTAATTACAGTTAAATAATATTAAAAAAAATAAAAAATACTAACCTTATTAATATGTGGATTAGGTAGTAAAATTGGGCCTTAATCCCTTAAACCCAGTCCAAAGTCGCACGGGTGCAGGCTTGACTTACCGACTCACACACCCGTCCGGCCGTCTTAAAAAAATTTTGTCGTTGTTCGGTCTTTACTATTCACACACCCATTTTCTAGAAGTCACAAGACTCATGACTCACCTCAGTCCTCATACCCCCGCACCTCACTCTCACTCTCTTCTTCGGTTCTTCCCCAACAGCCCGCACAACCATACTCTCCCAATCCCAAATCCCGACTCCCTGTCCACAATAACTACACCGGCGAGCCACCACGAGTCGAAGACGAGAAGCGCTTCGCAGAGACGACGGAAGAGCAGCACAGAGAAAAGAAGATGATGATCTGCAGCATCTGCTCGGAGCTCCACGCACAACGAAAGCTAGTTTTTGGGCAGGTTAGTTCAAGTTTTTTCTTCTAATTTCTAGCGAATTCTGTCCTAATACACTGTCTCCGTCCCTTTTGTTTTCTGTGCTGCTTTCTGTGTCTCGGTGCTTTCGGTGATGGTGCAGAACGGAAGTGATGGGTGTAGGGCAGCTGGGCAGGGTATTCTTGCTTGCCGATAAATCGGATATTTATCGCCGATAAATACCGATAACCGATTTATCGGCGCTAAATCGGCGAGATGAACGTGAAATGAGAAATCCGTCGCGAACCGGCTAATTCGCGTCGCGGCACACTGAAAATCCGCGAATTAGCGGCCGCTACCGATTTAGCGGTCCGCGATTTAATTGCATGGCTAAATATTGTAAGATTTTTGAAATGTAACAAACCATGCACCATGTTTATTAGGGATAAAAGGCATTCGAAGCCTCTGCAGAATAGTCAATAATGGCTCCCTTTTTCATTCATTTTACACCCATATAAGAGGGTAAGAAGTTGAGAGAAATTAACCATAGGAGTTCAACTTAACTAAATACTACTCTAAGGCATACTAACTATGGTGGAAACTAACTCACTCAAACAATCAGCATGGGGGGGGGGGCTGATTTCGAGCCTCATGCAACCTTTACTCATGCATTAACTGCTACATTAGGTGCTTAAGCAACTAATTGGACTTAGGAAACATAAAATACAAAAAAAAGAAAAGAAAAGGAAACTAGTACATTACTCTTACCCATGCTTAATTAAATAGGGAAAAGTAACTCCTCTCCAAATCCTCATGGCCGACAGCCATGGCTGCTTTTCTAAGCCATTACACCCCATAATTAATGCCAGTTAAGGATTTGGTAAATACTAAAATTAACTCCAAAAATCTGTTGCAAAAGTGAAGTGGCTGCATGCTTGTATTTGAAAATCAAGCACTCCATGGGGCCTATTTGTTAGCTTGGTGTGGCTAGTCAAGCCATATTTTGAGCCATAATGAAGCCACGAAAAAGGTGGTGAGTTGATGGCTATCACTTGTTGTTGCATGGCTAGCCATTTGGCACCTCCTTGTTGCAAAACTATCTCAACATTTGTAATGTAGCCTTTGTTTGGTCAAAATTTATGCTCAAACACCTTAAGTTTTAAGACCAAATAAAACCTTAGGAATATGTTTAAGAAGTCAACCAACGTCATTATAATTTTGTTAACCAAAATTAAAATGAGATAGATGCTCCAGCATCGATATGGAGAAGTTTGTTGGCAAGATCAATTTTAATATTAAAAAGTCCATATGAAGGTCGTTCTTACCCAAAATGGATTAGAGAAGGCTCTTAAAAGACAAATCTAAGAAACTCAGGACAGATAATGAATTAGAGTTTGTTGAGATTGATTTTAATGAATTCTGTGCAGATCATGGTATTGCTAGACACAAGACTTTGGTTGGAAAACCCAATAATGGAGTTGCAAAATAAGACTACTTGAAAGAGTTTGGTGTATACTTTCCAATGTTGGATTGTGAAATCGACATGAGTTTTGGGCTGAAGCAACTTCTACAGCCTTATATATAATTAATCGTTCTCCACATTCATCCATCAATTTCAATATTCTAGAAGAAGTTTGGTTAGGTAGTTATGTTGATTACTTTGTTCTCAGAGTTGTTAGTTGGATGCCCTACCTATATGCATGTTAATCATATTAGCTCCCAAAGTTATTAAATGCATTTTTTATTTTTGCTCTGCTTTTGAATGTAAGGGGCATAGATTTTGATGTCCTAACTAATTATTCTAGGTAGAGATGTTATTTTTAATGAAAATGTCATGTTGTCTTTTGAAGAAGAATCTAGTGTTTCCCCGCTTGGTACTAGGGAACAGTAGAGTACCAATGAGAAGGTGAAGTTAGAAGTCAGGCCCAGTGATAAGGGTCCCCCTTCCTCATCCATACACTCAAATAATGAGGCTAGTCGTGTTGACCATATGGATCATACCACTAGTCCCATCAGGCCACAGCAGAATGGTTAATCTATTGCTCTTGATAGGCTAAGGAGAAATATTCATAGACCCGCTAAATATGGAGACAAAGATGATGATGGTTTGATTGCTTATGCTCTAATGATTTTCGAAGGTGTTGAACCTTCTATTTATTCTAAGGCTATATCTAGTCTTAATTCTTCTAACTGGCTTGTTGCTATGAATGAAGACATTGAGAGATTGTACAATAATGATACTTGAGAGTTGGTGGAGCTACCTAAGGGTAGAAGAGCATTGAGTTGTAAATGGATCTTCAAAATATTTAAAGGCATAGCTGGGGTTGAAAATGTTAAATGGATGGCACTTCTTATTATTAGAGGTTTTAGTTAGAAGGAAGGTATTGACTTTAATGAGTACTCTCTCCAATTATTCATCATACCTCCATTCATGTTATCCTTACTTTTGTTGCTATATTTGATGTTAAGATGGAATAGTTAGATGTCAAGACACCTTTTTTACATGGAGAGCTGGAAGAGGAGTTTCATATGTATCAACTTGAAGGTTTTGTTGTTTCTGATAAGGATAATTGTGTCTTCTAGTTGAAGAAGTCCTTATATGTTTAAAGCAAGCTCCAAGACGGTGGTACATAAGATTTGATTCCTTTATGATTGGACAAAGCTACACAAGAAACAAGTTTGATAGTTGTACCTATTTTAGAGAGTTTGAAGATATCTCATTTGTTTGTCATTTTTTATGCTGTGAGAATGGTGAGCTGATTTATAGACAATTGTGGAAAGGGTCATTGGAACACAGTGAAGTGGATTTTGTGTTATTTGAAGGGCTCCTCACATATTGGTTTGGTGTTTGATAGCATATAATGAATTATCAGTATTGCAATTACATATCGGCCGCAATTTTGAGTTTTTTGGGTCAATTGTGACACGAAATTTGTAAAAGGCGGTTGTTACAGAAAACCACAAATTTATCAATGCGACATCGACAAAATTTCAGATGTCGACCGATATTGCCCAATATTTGTTAATATTTGTTGTGAAAAAGAATTAAAAAACACGCTACAATAACCACAACATATAAAATATTATTTGTGGCACCGCGAACGCAACTGCAATGACGACTGCGACCGTAGTTTTATTGCTTATTTGATAGGAATAAAGCACCGACCAATGATGTTGTTGGTTTTGTTTATTCTAACAATGTTGTTGATTTAGATGGAGGCAGGTCTATGCCTGGAATATCTTTACACTATGCTCTGGTGCTATTAGACAGAAACCATTGCTACAATCTATCGTTACCTTGTTTACTATAGAAGCAAAATATGTTGCAGTTACTAAAGGTATGAAAGATGACATCTGGTTGCAAGGTATAGATATCAAGTTTGGCGTTGCACACACTACTACTTCAGATAGTTGGAGTGTTATTTGTTTGACCAAGAATGACATCTATCATTTGAAGATCAAGCACATTAATGTTAAATTTCAGCGATGTTGTTGTAGCAGATATTGCAGTGAAGAAATTCTATACATTGGAGAATTCTGCAAACATACTTACAAAGCCTCTTCTTATAGCTAAGTTCGAGCATTGCTTGGAATTAGTTGGCACTTACAGCATTTGATTACTCTTCGAGGTTTATGACAGTGATGTTTGAAGTAATTTAAGCTATAAGTGGGGATTTTCGAATTACTGTCTTGAATCAGTGTTATTATGGAAGCATTTGCTGTACAATTTAAAGTACCTAAAGTGACTGAAGGAATGACAAATTGGACATCAACAGATAGTTATACCATTTATTGTCCATCAATAGATAGATAAATTATTTACTGCCCATCAATGGATAGTTACATTATTAACTATCCATTAATGGAAAATTACAATTCTTCCCTTGGTTATTTGGTGACTCCATGGCTTCCTATCATTGCATGTTACACTTCTTTTTGCTGTTAAAAAGAAGGTTTTGGGTAAAGAGCAAAACAGATCACACATACATTCACTCCTTTTTTTTTGTTTTGTGAAAGAGAGAAATCATTGAGTTTTTAAGATCTCCAATTTTCTATTCAAATGAGAATTTTCTTATAATCTTTTTTTTTTCTAACATAATGAAGATTAATTACTCATAATCATCCATGGACTTGCCCACATCAGCTGGACTGCAAAATTATTGTGTTATTTTTTTTTAGTTCTTGTTTCAAGGTTTATTTAATTGATCCTGCATACTTTTTCATATCAATGGATCCCAAACAGCTTCTTCATCATTATATACCCTTATAATTACAACTCTCTCATATCATCAAGCACGCACAGTAGGATGGTACGAATAACACCTAAAATGGAGAAACAACTACAGCTATAGGTATAAACGAACAGAGCGTCAGAGCCAGCTCACGAACTTTCTAGGCTCGGCTTGTTCAATTAGTAAAACGGGCTGAGCTTGAGCATAATAATTTGGCTCAAACTTGTTTATCATAAATTGTTTGTTTGGTACTACTTATGAAAAGTAATTATCCAAGATAACTAGTTATTTTATATAAGTTTAGCATAATTTTTTTTTAAATAAGTAGTTATCTTAGATTACTACTTTTAATAATTAGTTCCAAACAAGCACAAAATCTTATAGCCAAGCTCTGACCCACCACAGCTAAACTCGACAAATTTATAGCCCTAGCTCCAACCTAGGAGCAGGGCAAGTAGAAGAATTTTTCCAATGACTGGAAAAATATTTGCATTCGGTCGCATCAGACTTCTTGAAGTAAAATAGATATTACAGAAGCAGATCTTCCTCCGTTTCGAACACACCTAAAAGGGGCATGTTTCCGATACCCTTGACAAATGATCTCTTATATTATTTCTAAACCGCCCTAAAGGCTTGCTCAGTTCAGACCATTTTGATAGATAGGATAGGGAAAGCTTTACGTTTGAATCTTTTATACATTACAACTCTGACTTCGTCAAGCGCACAAATTAATAACTAATACTGGCAAGTGGCAGCTAAAATGAGGAAATAGCTTTAGCCCATACAGCAGGACAGGCAGAAGAGTTATTCTAAGAACTGAAATATCCTGATACTAGATCTAGAATCCATAGGTAAACCTGGATCGATTGGTTTCTATTTCAAATAGAGCGAAGAAAACATTTGCATTTGGTCACATCACACAGAAAACAGATAAGCAACGCATCCATATTGAAAGTTCAAACACAAAATATATCGTTTAGATTGTAGCAAGCGAGAGAAGTGGAACCTGCGCCAATGAGGAATAGAAGCACCGAAACCATGAACGAGGAGCAAAGGAGTGACACTTACTCCTGGTTTCCCATATGCGAGATAATTGATGGAGTGTTGACCTCTCCACTGCCACGTACTACACCTTTCTCTAATATCTTTCACCTCCAGTAATCCATCTTCTAAACAATCTGCACTCCAATTGCTAGTGGTGGAGAGAGAATCGGGGACGCTCGCAGCTACTCTAGTGAAGATGATTCCCGGCTGTTGATAGGAGGGAGAGGCGAACCGGAAAGCATCATACTGGGCACGAATGCGGCAGCTGATTGGTTGGCGATGTAACTTTCTGATATGAGTACCTGGTAAAGGCGAGAGTGCAGTCCACAATGACAGTTTCTACTCCCGCCATTGCAGACGCTATCTCTTCTTCCCTCCTCCTCTCGTATCTTTTGTTATTATCTCTCTTTATTATCCTTTTTTCTTTTATATTCATTTTTACGCGTTGGATATTCATGAATTATTACTACTTCCGCGGTGGAGTCCTTCATAACGGTGTCAGGTTATCTTAGCATTAAGTAGTTTATAAGTTAATTTTTAGCTTGTTAAAATTAAATGTAAGTTAATTAATAAAATTTAAAAAATTTCACTAACTTTTAACTTCCAAAATAAACTTTTCTGACTTACTCTAAGTCTAAAGTGACAGAGAGTGATTAATTCGGCTACCCATATTTAAGTAACTATTTAGATAGTTTAAATAGTTATCTTGTCTGGTCATATTTTTTTCTTGGTTGGAAATTGATTGATTTTTCTCATAAAATTTACAAAAATTAAATTGAAAAAATTATTTATTAAAATCAAAAAGAGTATTATGCCACAAAAATATATCATGTATAACAAAATACAAAACATAATTACTAAAAGTATCAAATAGTTACCAAAAAATTAGATATGTTCATTAAAATATAAAATATAATCACAAAGTGTATTAAAACACTAAATTATAGCATAAAGCAAAATATAGGGTATACTCACCAAAAAGTAAAATAATCCGGAAAATAAAATATAATCATTAAAATATGCAACATAATCAGGATAAAATATCTTCAGCAAATAATAGAAAAGTCTAATAATCACTACAAAAATCAAACATAGTCATTAAAATATACAACATAATCACAAAGTGTATTATAACACCAAATTATAACACAGAGTAAAATATGAGACATAATTAATAATAAAAAAATCAAACAAAATTACTAAAATAGGATATATACCACTTTAAAAATGTTAGGTTTGTGTCACATTCTCTAGGTGATTCTTTGGGTAAAAAAAATGATTATATGTTACATGAAGCTCAGTGATTATCTAGCTCTAACACGTAATTATTTAATCATTTTAAGTGATTATGTGACCATCTTTAATGATTATGTGTTATATGTCTTCGCCATCCATATTATCTATTATAAATAACTTTTTTCATTAAAAGACACATTTGTGCTGCATTGCTACATAGGTGTATCTTACATGATACAATTAGGTCTATAATCGAATTTATCATCTAAGTTGGGGAAGGTTAGGTGTGTTTAGTGTGCATATTTTTGGGTGTATATACAAACAATTTTTTACTACTTACTAATCCGTCCATTTCAAAAAATACAATTATTATGAATTTTAAGGATAAATTTTGACATTTAATTTCACTTAAAATATAATATATTATGATATAAAAATACAATTATTATATTCATATTTAAAAAGTATTTTGTAATATTATTAAAAGATATTATTAGTCAAATTTTATCATTAATATTTGCTGCAACTTCTTCTTCTTCTTCTTCTTCTTTTCCCTTTTTTTTTTGAGAGAGTAGAATGCAAATGGGCATTGTTTTACTTACTCTATTATGAACAAATCATATCTGAAATCATATCATAACTACCCTATTTATATCATAACCAATGATAATAGTAATAATATTCATTTATTACTTACTATAAAATTATTATTATTTTAAATAATAAAAATATTTATTATTTTAAAATTTATAATATTAATAAAAATAAACTTATATCATTGTCGTATTTATAATAATTACTGCTACTACTACTACTATTGTTATCTTTGATTGAAAATAAATGTCATTTTTGCCAAAATAATTATTCAAAAAGTGAGTTATTATTTCTAAATTATCCCTACTTGTTAAACACCTTCTATTAAAAACAACATTTGATGTGGTATATTTAACAAACACACGGATTTCAAATTGCATAACTATTTTATAAGTTTGTAAAAGTCTAAAATGACACTTACTTAGAATCGAATAATAATAATAATAATAATAATAATAATAATAATAATAATAATAATAATAATAATAATAATAATAATAATAATAATAATAATAATAATAATAATAAGATTGGAAAACATTAAATCTTGTTATTAATGATTATATTTTATCATATTATATTATTAATGATAAATATTATATATAAAAATAACATTTCTAATAGCATTATTATTATTTATATAAATAACATTATATTATTATTATTATTGGTGGTGTTGTTGTTATAATTGTAATCACAATAATAGTCATAATTATACTTAAATTTAAAATTATAAGCAATTGTTATCTTAAATATTACAATAATAATGTGATTATTATTATTATTATTATTATTATTATTATTATTATTATACATGGAATCAATCTTATGTCCTTCCATTGATTTATATTTTACGACAAAATGGCAAACATTCTGACATTATAAAATTAAAGCAGCTATATGGAAATTAATTCCATTACTATATGAAAAACAAACACATGAACTATTATAATACTCCCACCATTAGTCACAAAATGCTGACTTATTTACCTGCCCATCCATAACTCTCCCACCCCCTACGTTAATCCCTCAAGTTCCACCCACCTTTCTCCCTCACTTATCTTTCATCGGTCTTCCTTCTTACTCCTCACTTATCTTTCTTTGCTCCTCATTCTTCTTCTCCTAGATCCCCAACTTAATCCTCCCATCCGGTACAAAGTCTGTATCATCAAATTTCCAGCACAATCAAGGTAACAACTGTTTCATTTTTTTTTTCTTTTTTTTTTCTTTTTTTGAGATATGTCCATCGCTCTACTAGAATACTTCGTAGTTCTTCCAATTATGTTCTTCTGCACTTGTTATTTTATACCTTTCTTGATCCATGTTTGTGGTAGGCCTTTGCACAACCAATTGCCACCAACACTAGTGGTTTATACTATTTGCGGCTTGCCACAGCGATAGTAGCTCGCATTGTTGTGGCTTGCTTGTAGTAGGTGTTCGCGCTTTTGTGCCTTGCCAATAGCAGGCATTCATACTGGAAATGGCTTGCAACATCAGAGATTCACGCAATGTGAGGTTTGGAGCACTAGATCTAGCCGTTGTTCCTCCCTAGCAACACACACAACTAGTTCTTTTTTTTTTTTTTTTAGTCGCATGCCATTTCTCATCTTTTATTATTTTTATTGTTGGTAATTGAATTTGAAGTGGATGCTAGGTGGCTTGATTTTTTCCTCCTGTATACTACTTGCCATGGGTCTTTATGGAACCTTTCCTAACATGTCAAAATTAACATGAATTTAGATTCATGACCAAATGTGTAACAATTAGTGTTCCACAATATTTATTAATGGAAAATATAGTTTGTTACTTTTGTGCTACACGTTACTCTAACAAAATGATAATGAGTTATATAAGCAAGGATTCCATAGATTTGGCTACTTAGATATTACCAACTAAAGAAGGCAAACATATTGACCCTGATTTAAGGAATCACCGACAAAAAAAACTATATTTTTGTTAGTTCACTAAACAAGTTTAACTTATTTATTTCATATATGTTACTAATTTAATTTTTAAATGACTATATTTTACGTGTTCTATTTGATATGATAGTTACTCTTGACTTACATGATCTATCAACATCTTGAACTTTTAAAGTACCCATGTATAATTATTTCTTCTTAGATGACATATAAACAAGCATAATGTTAAAATTTTAATTTGTTGGTGTTAGTCTAATAACCTTAAGTAAAGGTATCCCGCATCAATTTGTTTTATACGTGGAATCCATTACTAGGATAGAAGAAAATGCAAGTAAAATTTTAACATACATAGGATGTGCAAATAAACACTTAGCATATCTGACTCCAACTCACTTCAGTGGCATTGAAAATAATGATTCTCAACCAATATACTCACGATATGCTATAAGGTTGTTTGACCACCATTGCATTCAATATAATATTTTGTAGGGCATTATGAATATGTCTTATTATGCTCATATTTTCCATAAACTTTTTATAAAGAAACAACTAGATATAGTATGGCTTAACACATATTTTAGCAAGATCATTAACAAACTTTACTTATTTTTCTTTCAACTTCGCTATGGAGGCATGTCCTTGAAGAGTATTTTTAAAATCATTTCCATCATCCATTAACATTTTTAGCACTAGTAGCCTTGAAAGAGAAATAAACTTTTTTTTAAGATGTATTTTGTACACTATGACCATTTATAAACCTAGTAAATGTGTACGTACCTTTTCTTTTATATCTAAGTGGTACCCTATTATTTCCATTACCATTTTCTTTCCTCAAACCTTTTATAATTAAATCCATTATACAAATTTTACTAATAGCATGCACCCATGCTACATGTTCATCATAATTAAAAAAATACTTGATTTGTCATTAAAAAATATCTGATAATTATAGCCCTTGCAAAAATAATTCATACATTCTTTATATTTCAAATATACATTTAAAAAAGTGGTAAAAAAAGGAGATTAGAAATTAGGAATGAGAAGGACAATTCTATTGAATTAGGAATGACCAAAAGTTGGGTTGGTTGATGGGAGGGTGAGGATAAAGTGTGAGAAGGCGGTGTTTGTGAGGTGGGGGAGCATGACCATATAATGCTAGGGTAGGGAAGAAGTGTGAGCTTCTAACTTTAGGAGGGGGTGATGAGTGAGTTCCTCACATTAGGTGGGTTGAAAAATATGATTACCTCATGTTGGGAAGGAATGTATGGACAATATATGCATTAGGGCCGTCAAATGGCTTGGGTAAACCATGTGTTATATAACCAAACCTTCAAAAATAGGAGTATGGATTAGATGGGCCAAGTTAGTATTTTGCAAAGGTCCATATAGGTCAACCTATAGTGGGTTATAAACTAAGATGGGTTAGTATGGGTTAACCCATGGGTTGTCTTGGGTTATCATATGTTGGTCATTATTACCTTTACTATACCAAAATTACCACCACTAAAACCCTATCCTAATTAGAACTTGGACGGACAGTCCTTGTCATGATTACCTCTTAGCCAAATTGACTTGATTTGATGTTGTTGAGACTTGATTACCTCTATTTGGACCCACCACAATTTCGCTAAAGGTCGCTCCTCTCCGATCAAACTTCGCCTTAGCTTGCTCAATCTCAACTCCTTTGGACCCACCTCGCCCACTCCTTACTCCTCCTAACTCTACCGGCCTCAAATTTACCTAGGTCCACCCGCCCTATTCTAACTCCTCCTAAGCCATCTCCCGCACTATTCCGACTTAGTATAGGATTTCCCACCTCTCCTTGACTTAATTCAGGCTCGCTTACCACAACCTAACTCAACCATGCTCGCTCGTTAGCCCTAACTTAACTCGACTAGACCCCCTCTAACCCTATCCCAACACCTCCCAAGATAACCCTCTATACCCCAACTTTACCCTAGCTAGCCCCCTAATCTAACCTAACCTGGACCCTCCCTACTCCTAGCCAGCCCCACCCCATCCCAACCTAGCATGGGCATGCTTGCCTCTCCTTGACTCAACCCATGCTCGCCTACCTCAGCCATGCTTGCCCACCAACTTTGAATAGACTCCACCTAACCTATTTAGGAAAACTCATGGTGGTACAATGGGTTCGTATGGTACTACCCCCTAGAGGATTACAGCCTACAGAATTTGATCCCATTATTGTATATAAGACCCAAGGGATTGTCACTGATGGTCTTTTAATTAAGTGGTTATGATGGTGGTAACAGTGTTGGTTATGTTAGAAGAGGTGGTCAAATGCAAGAGCATCAAGTCGGTGGAGGTGGTAGTGGTTTTACTAGCATGCTTCATGATCCAAGAGATCTAGCTCTAGTTTTATAAGAGATATTCTTCGCTTATTTATTTTATTTCTAATTATTTTTATTCCTGCACAAACATCTCCAATTAGTTGTTGTATTGTTTTTATTGATGTGGAATTTGATTGGAATATGCTTGAAGGATGATAACCAAAGTGGAAGAAGGAAGAAGAGGGGAATTAAGGAGAATATCAAAGAAAATATACCAAGAGTTGGTGGTAAAAAAAAAAAAGGATATGTGCCACACTTCTATAACTCTCAGTAATCAACTAATAAGTCAACAATTGACTTATGTTCAGCAACACAAAGATTATTATGGACATGAGGGTCATGAGAAAAAAGGAATAATGGAGAGGTCAAAGAAAAGCTTCATGGTGGTGGCCACAACCGTGATGTTTACTTCTTATTTAAGTACTTCCCATGCCATTGTATATCATGCATTTTAGCTACTCATTGTAGGTGAGTTTGTTGGTTGGGGATATATGACTTTTACTAGTCCACAATATTGTGTATTTTATCTGAATATATTACTATGTAAAATAAAAGGGGTGACGTACTATGGTGGGGGGAGGTGGTGGTAGGAGTGGTAGAAATAGTAGTGATGGAACTTGGAAGGGGGTCATAAATTAATTTGTATATTTACTAATCCATAATAACCTAACCCATGTAACCTGTTGGTTACAATAGATTGAGCCAAAAACTATTAATCATTTATTCTAACCCATCATAAGTTGAACCATATATTTCATGACTTACATGGGTGAAGGTATTATGAGTTCTTTGGAACCAAGACTACCCATTCGAACACCCCGTAATATTCTACATAGGGTACATAAGAATCTAACATTGGCCATAAAGGACTATAGGAGAGGCTCATGGTGATACGAGTGAGCTGCATTAGCCTCTCACTTTAGGCCTGCCAATTTGCATGATGCTCTCATGTTTTTGAGTATAGTAAAATGAATACATGACTCTTTGTCGAGATCAAAATTAATGTCAAATAACTTTTGAGTTGCATCACCTTGATGTTCATAGCTACCAGACACCTGTCATCACCCTCTTTTTTATTTTTTGAGGCTCCATTTTTTTCCACAAAAGTTAGGTTGGGGTTGGAGGGTTAGGTGTTTATGCATGAAAGAATAGAATCGGGGAGGGATGAGTTGCTTCCGTAGGAATTAGGTTGGGCTGGGGATTGGGTGTTCGTGCATGAAGGGGTGGGCTGCGTGAGTATGTGCAGGAGGGTTGGGTAAATGAAGAGAATGAAGGAGGAGGGGCTGCGTGAAGTTGGACCGGCTGGACAGGGGTATATTATATCTGCCATTTTGATGGGCCTTAGCAACTTTTCTTTCCAGTATGGATGGCTTTAGCAACTCTTTGTTAGATAAGTCTACGATCGTAGTCCAATGGCAATTTACAATTTTCCTACTACCTTTCCGGCTATAGGCTTTTTTTTTCTTATGGGATAATTGTAATTTAGTAGGCATTTTGATTTTGAAGTGATGGATCTTGGATCGAAAATGACGCCTAGATTTGGACGTTACAGGGTCGTTTTCGATCGTTTGTTTTTTATTTAGGTTTTAGCTGTGATTCCTGTGAATGTTCAGTGAAGGTTGGTGGCGGAAGAATATCTGTGCTGGATTCGATTCGATTGTATTGATTTGCTGTACTTTCGAAGTGGCAGCGCTTTGTGTTGGCCAGAATAAAGGAGAGAAGAACCAAATTTGGTTTGGATCGTCAACGATGATGAGGAGCCCTGGTTTGATACCTGGGACACCCCCTGCCCCCATTGGATTTGACACAAAGATCGACGAAGTCGATATCAAATAGATTATGAATTTCGCTTCAAAGACCTATGCCGCTGTTGTGTGCCCCTAGTAGAGTTTTATCCTTTGGTTTGTAGATGCAACACGACGGGCAATTTTGTCGATTGCGTCAATTTGGTCTCTGGTTTTAATCATGTGAGGAAAAAATTGATATGATAAGTAGTTACGACTTACGAGGAGCAGACCTTGCATGACCATGAGAGGATAGATGGAAGAATCACCGGATCTTCCTTCTTCCCGGACTCAACCTTGTTATTGCCGAAACTTCACTTTGGTGCCTTCTCCGTTCCGAAAACGGAATTGCAGTACCGTTTTCGTTCCGACATCGTTCTAAAAATATTTTCTTAATTTAAAATTTTTTTGATATTAAAATTATTTAATTATTTTTTCTATTAAAAAAAGTATTAATAATTAAAATTAACTAATATAGATAATAATCTTAAAAAAAATTATATTTATTATTTAATTTTAGTAGATTTGATCTATTTTTTAAAAATATATAATATATAATGTGTGTGTATATATAATTTTTTTTGTTTACGTTTTCTACTGTATCCATTTTCTAAATTAAAAAAAAAACGTTTTTCGTATTTTTTTTCGTTTCCGTCTCCCCGTCCCCATTTCCATGCAACGCTGGTTATTGTAGCAAATAAGAGTTTTTTTTTTTCTGATAACTTTATTATTCATTAGTTTCATAAACACGCGGGACATTACCTTTTTAAAACTTTTCAAAATTACCCTAATGTTTCTTTATCACAAATTAATACAAAGTAGCTTTAAATTAATTAATTAATTAATTAATTAATCTTACACTACATACCCAAAATGTCAATAGACATTAATTCAAAAGCGGTCTTAATTTACGAAAAAGTTCCACTAAGGATTGCGTTACACACAAATGATTCGAGGTTGCCGATTATTTCTCTTGAAAAATCCCTCGTATAAATGAATCGATCAATGGCCGTCTAAATCCCTTGCATAAATGAATGGATCAATTACCAAACGGCCTATAACATAGGGGTCCTATATATATTGACTTATTTCGTCAAATCAGTTGAATTTGGTCCTGTGTAGTACATCCATCACATCATGAAGGCGGTATATATGATGATATATTAGAATCAACGCGAGAAAGCCGCCCCAAGTGCAAAGGAGCGACAAAGAAATTTCAATCCGATATGTAAAAGAATCGGAAGAATAAGATGAAGTGGAAGCTAGAAAGGTCGGGGGAAGCGGTTAGGTTGTTGGGATTAGCTAGTGGCAGAAAATGAGGAAAACTGCATTCAAGCTATCATGCACGTCTCAGAAATTCAAGGCTCTCAGAGAATCGAACATAGAGTGCTCCGTTGAAGGCTGGCGAGGAGCAGGGATAATCATTAATTAATTGGGTAGTGCTCTCGAGTCACCTCCTCCGAATGCGTCCGATTTATTGCTCTTCGATCTTATTGGGTGCCCTATAAGTGAGTCTCTCCAAGCACTTAGACCACTAATAATTGGGGATCCCCTCCCCCCCCCCCCCTCTCCAAAATAACTGTGGTGGTGGTGTATTAGAAGACCACTTAGGTTGTTTTTGGTAACCGAGAATGAGAGATTGAGAATAAGTTGGAAATAAAAGTTTGTTTTATGCTTTAGTGTATTGAAATAGAAATGGGAATAGATTAACAAAATTACTAAAATATCCTTATTTATTATATCTAGTCGTACGTAAGTTTAGAGGGTATTTTAGTCTTATTAATTTTGTAGTCAATCCCCGTGGCCATTATCATGTCCCTTGGGATGGATTGGTAGGATTAGAGTCTCACTATCATTCCTCCATTTATTAATTCCTCTTTACACCAAACAAAGACGACAAGAATAGAAACTAATTTGTAATTCTCATTTCCAGAAGCCTCTAATCCCACGAAACAAACTGCCCCTCAGACATTCGACAAGAGCATTTAATGACGATAAATAAATATGAGCACCTCATTTGTAGGAGCTACAAAATTATTATTATTATTATTATTATTATTATTATTATTACTACTACTGAAAATAACAAATAAAGAAAATTGAAAAAAGTAATTTTTATTGAAATTCGAAGTATATGACTAAATAATTATTCTACATACACTGTGTGAGATATTGATTAAAAGTTATTGGAACCATGCATGTATATGCGAAATTGGGTTGGTTCTTCAATTAGTCATAATGCACCTTTTTGTACCAAAAAGAGCGTTACAGAATCAATGTATGGAACATCAGACGTTAATGGTCTGAGAGTGGAGGATTAGAGCTGTAAGTTTGGATGGTGTTTTGGTCGTGTCAAATTTTTTAGTCAATTCCCAATGGCCATTATCATACCCCCCCCCTCCCTCCTCCTAGAATGGATTGGTACGATTGGACTCTCACTATCATTCCTCCTTTTTATTCCCCTTCACACCAAACAAACATGACAATTATAGAAACTAATTTCTAATTTTAATTCCCAAGCCTCTGATCACAAGAAACAAAACTACTCCTTAGACCATCAACAAGAGCATTTAATTAATGGGGATAAATAAAAAATAAAAAATAAATAAAAATTGAGGACCACATTATAGGAGCTAAAAATATTATTATTATTATTATTGAGAATAAAAATTTAAAATAAATTGAAAAAGTATTTTTGCATGGATACAGTACTGCTTGCATGATGATATACCCTATTTCACTTGGTCATACATAGATCTATATGGCGGAGTCTTTTATAACTTTTTTTTTTCCTTTTTTGATGGGTCTTGTAAAATTTTAAGTGGGATATCTTCGGGACAATTTGGGTGGTCCGTGACTCCGTGGTCCGCATCCTCACTTCTTTCGTATTGATGACCAAAATGTTCAACTCCCATCCGGTGCGGATGGTGGCGCACCTCCTCCGACCTTTCTGCCGATCAAAAAGAAGAAATTGTTATATCTTTATTTTTTATTTTATGTTTACCGTCACAATATTTTTTCCTCATTTCATCCTTTTTAAGGTTCCCTCCCTTATTTTAAGATATAAGTCTTACGGAAGTTATGTAAATTAAATATTCTATTTTCTCCCGCTCTCTTTCATTGATTAGGTTTTGAGTTTCTTAATTAAAGTATATTCTCGCGGAGTCATATTAATTATTTAAAATGTTTTATTATCTCAATGCCCAAATTAAATGAGTAAATAGGTACTAGCATATATTCCTACAAGTCTACGACCGTCGACCCGCAGTGTTGTGATGTTTTAGCCCATGTTTCCTTTTTGTGTGGCATCGTCGGTGCCCCACTCTTTTAACAACAGCGAGTCGTTCGTCGTCTCTTTCTGTATGTGTTTGTATTCGACCTTTTTCTGGCCTTTTTCTCGTCTTACTGAAATTAATTATCGGTAGATAAGAAGCATTAATTTTAGGTTTACGAATATCCGATATTTCAAATAAACCACGAGCATAAAAATTAAAATTAAAAAAAAAAAACAATGATCATCAATTAAGAATATTTATGAATTAAATATCTGACATTTCAAATAAATAATGATCGAATATGCAGTGTTTCAGAAAATGGACGATTGAATATCTGATTTCGGATATTCAAAAACTTCAGATCGGTAAGTGCTCTCTTCGTTTGATTGTACACTCTTCTAATGCCATATACTGTATGCGGAAACTTCAAATGTCAACTAATTTGATCACTCGGTGGTTGATGAATTTAATACTCGAACGTGTTCATACATACGAAAAAGGGGTGCGGCGCTCGCATCGCTTACGGACGGTATTAGTGTATAAGAAAACATTCTAGATCTCTGCATCGATCCCAACGGCGGTATTGAATATTCGACTTGTTCTGACCCTTTCTCATCTGACTGAAATTAATTATCGGTAGATAAGAACCATTAATTAAGGACCCTAGAGGAGGCGAGGGTATTTCGCCTTTTGGAGCCAGAGGTCGGAAAGCTTCGATTTTGTCAAAAAATTGAAGAGAATCAAAGTGACATTCTCTTATTGGAAAAGCTGATGAAACTGCGCGGCGATTTTGTTATACATATATGTGTGTGTGTGTGTCAGTGTGTGGGTAAGACTAGAATGATGAATGGTTCTGATGGCGGATAATCCGGGCCGGTGGTCTGATGCATTTTACGCTGGAAAAGCTGCGTGGCGATAGGGTACATTTTAACGTTACGTGAAGTGTGGGGCGGGGGGGAGAGAGAGGTGAAAAAATCTCGGGGGGCCGAAAATTCTTTAGCAAGCCGCAGCTGAAGACGGAGTGGGCCCCTTATTAAGAAACGCTAATGATGGTGTCGGGTAATGTCCTACTTGGGATGAACACCCAGGATTTTCATAAAAGCATCGCCAAGCCAACAAAAAAAAAAAACGACAAAAGTGTGCTAGCTAGCCAGCTACTAACTAGTACTAGTACAGTAGTACTACATCATTAACCCAACTCTTAATTAACTTACCCGATAATAATAATAATAATAAATAAATAAACAACAAGAAAGATCATCCTGATCTATCCTAACATATTATTTAATACATAACCCTCCTCCCCGCCCTTCCTTCATCCCTCTCGAGTATCTAATTAATTAATTAATAATATATAATACATAGAACAAATTATTTAATCCCATCTCTGTCGGTTAAAAAATTCTCTGGCCCGGGGACAATATCATCTTTGGATCGAACGTGGTCTTCCTGTCCTGAAATCTCTGCCATTTAGAGGACCCAAAATGATTGCTCCACTCCTCCACCGTTTGGCTATGAGGGAGATACTGCTTCATCTGTATGCCATTCTCGTGACAGTACTTGACGATCTCTTCGTTTTGATCTTCCAGGGCCTCCCAACCCTCGTGCCCGGTCGATCGGAGTAATCCTATCGTGTAAAACACGTCTTCTTCCGGTATCACCGCGGACATCCGATCATCCCACCTAAGATTTAATCAAGTACCGTATGTTAAATTATTTTTTTTCATTTACTTAATACATGTACGTAGATACTAGATATACCTGACTAAGTGTCAAATATATAATTAAGATTCAAGTTCAACCTCTATTACTATTACTATTACTATTACTATTACTATTATTATCATTAATCCTACTACATAAGCAAGCAAGGCCGCACGCGTGCCCGCACACACAGCTGTACCTTTTTCGATTTAAGGGATAGATGAGGACGGGTCCCGTCGCGTTCGTTTCCTTGGTCAGGATTTGAGTGAAAATGCCATAATGAAAATCTGAGATTTGGGATTTCGGTATGAAGAGATTCAGCCACGGATGAGGGATGTCCCACAGCCCTTTTGATTGAAGCTCCAGCTCTCCTTTCCGAACCCTGTTCACAAAATCTACGAACGATATGTCCCTTGTGAAACGAAATCCCGGAAGAAAGCTCAAATCTTCAAACCATCTCTCCAGTTCCTGTACATCCATCGAGACGAGCAGGTCATATTAGCAGACACACACACACACATATCTTGCATCAAATCATACTACCGGCTGCTACTGATGCATGCACAGGATTCATTTTTCAAGTAGGACAGCACGTGGTCCGGGTCTAGTGGTTAAAGATCGAAGCCTAGGTAGCCTAAGTCCTTGTACCGGACGCACCATGACTTTCAAGGGCTCGAGACACCAATAACAACAATAATAATGATGATAATAATTATTGGGACCCATAGTATGGATACATATAATGATATCCTTATGGCTATATTCAACATTATGCATAATTTGAAATGTATGCATAAATTAATTAAGGTGAGGATGGTGCAAAATTCTTTTATTCTTTAGGTCACGTATTTTTTTCATCCGGTTAAAATAAATGTCCACACGGAATAAAAAAACTTATTCTGCGGATCCTCTTGATTAAATTATATCAATATTTTAAATGCATGATAAAAATAAAATAAAAAACACGTTTTGCTTTACTTTATTATAATCGAACCATAAATATATATGTATATTCATTTTAGCGTTTATAATAAACCAAAACTCGTACCAGGCTGCTGTTTTTAATAAATAACAACAAACAATTAAGTAAGTACCTTATCCACGTCTTCACTGGCAGAGGGATCGTAGTATTTGGCGAATTCCAGGCAGTAGATGATGCCGTCGGGCGTGGCAAGGGATTCTATTCTGTGCTGGTCCTTGGGCGAGAAGAAGGAGGATCTCCAGTTATTCAGGGGGGCCTTGATTCAGTACAAGGAAAGAACCTTCCACGTAACTCAACCCGCTGAATATTCCTCCTTCCATGTCTCCGTTGACGGAGATCAGGTACTCCTGGTCCTTCGTGAATGTCCCAAAGTCATCGTACAGAATTCGGACCCATTTCACCTGCGAGAAATCAAATGAGACGACCGTAACCGATGAACAAGTACACGGGGCTCCTACCGAGCCACCTACCCGAGAATTAGGAAGCCCTCCGCTGTAGTATCGTTGTAGTGTGGACCTCGCTTTTCTAAGTTTCTTAACTGCGGTCGTCGATCGGTACAGATTTTTCAATTGAGAGAGATATGAACCATGATTTGACGGCTCAATTAACCGTCCGCTTCATCATGTAATTATTATTATTATTATTATCATTATTATTTTTATAAAAAAAATCGGTGTCACCTACCCTTTTCGGAGCAGTGTCCAGGGCAATTCTGGCTCTGGTTATGATTCCAAATTGACCAAGACCGCCCAGCACTGCATAGAACAACTCACTGTTCATCTCCTTCGAACATGTCACCATCTCACCTCTTCCTGCAAAAAGAAAAAGTGTATCAAAAATAAAAATAAAATATAATAATGAAGGCTGGTGTGCGCATAGGCTAATATGTATGCTCTCACCTACCTAATTGCACACAAACACCAAAAACACACGGACCCTATCATTCGTATAGAATTAAGGGATAGGGGTACGGACGTTCGTAATTCTCACACAGACTAGACTAGCTTATGAATCCGCAGCATATTATCAATTATTCCTTCAAAAGATCTTCTACGTACAAAACATTTTTAAGTTTATTTTTGGAATGGAAGAAAACATGTAAATCTGAGCGTACGTTAGAAACAACAGTGCGTGCTAGCTAGCACTGGCAGTACAAGTGGTGAATAATATAAGCAAAATTAATTCTAAATATATTAAATAATCATACATAATTAATACTAATTAAGCAGATAAGAATATCGCCAACAGGATTCCAGGTGCCAAGCACGGACAATTGGTACGGTATGGAAGCGCAAAATCCCATAATTATATGGAACATGGTCTAGACCTCACCGTGCACGTGCTCTCATAGATTATCTTGGTAATTACGATGAATGCATTTTTATTAGAATAGAAGAAAATAACATACGGTCCGACTGATCAGACAGGTTGATATGTATAGATCTCGTTCGGTACTTACTTTTAGAGAAACAATTATTTAAAAATTCGATTAATTTGTGTTTAGTTTATAATGAGAAAATAAGTTTTGAAGTTAATATACCTGAGGGAAGAGGAAAAAACCGTGTTACACCTTCATTGAAAAATAATCATAGAAAAATTAAAAAATAAACATTAAGTTTTATATACAAATTAAAGAAATATTTTAAAATAAAAAATAATATAGCAATTACTGCAGGGATGATACCTTAAAAGAAAGAGAAAAGAGAGAAAAAAAAAAAAGCACACGGTGCAATGAATTATTACCAGTGATGACATCCATCTCATAAACATTGCTAATTTGAGGGCCGTATCGGAAACTTTGTCCACTAATCCCAGCATTAGATAAAGTACCACCAACACTTAAGTACAGATAATCAGTCCAAGAAAGAGGAGCAAGTCCGTACTCCAGGCAACCGTGTAACACATCAATCCACAGCTGCTCTCCCCCAACATCAACAAACGAGCTACTGTAGCAAACCCTAATCCTACCACCACCACCACCACCACAACCACTACTCTCATGATTGATAATATTATAATTATCACTATTCAAGGACGCCATTTCTATTACCACACCATTTTCGGGCGCCATCGCCTGTCCTCTAACGGAATGGCCGCGGCCTCGTGGTGCGATAGTAAACGGATGGGCAAGATCGAATGAAAACTTCACCAAAGAGACGATGTCGTCCACTGACGTTGGACGAAAAACTGCGGCTGGAGTTGCGTGAACGAGTTTGCCAAAGTCATTAGAGGCTGAGTTAATGGACTCTGGGTCATCATGAATACGAGTGGCTATATCAAGTGATAATAGATCTGAAGGAAGGAGATTCATCCATGGCTTCATTATAGTTTCTGCTATTAACATTATTCGGCTTGTGATGAAGATTAGGAGAAAAATTGAACACACTTTACGGTTTGGGATATTAGCCATTAAGGGAAAAAGAGGTGAGAGAGAGAGAGAGAGAGAGTATATAGGCTAGAGCTTGTTAGGAGCCAAGAAGCGGACGCAAAGGAAAATGTGATGGGTTAAAGGTTTCTTAGCGAGGTAGTGCAAATGTGAAATATATATATAGAGGAAGGGAAAAGTGGTTGGAAGGTTTGAAGGAGTTAATTAGCTGAATGAATATGATGAGAAAATCGGAGGAGAAGATCTTGAGCCACTTACATGGACCCCAAAGTAATTAAAAGATGTGAATGATAGACATGATTCTGCTTTTCTTCTTGTGTGTGTGTGTGTGTCTCTCCCTCTATCTGTCTGTATTTAATAAGACCAAAAGATGTAAAAGAGGTTCAGCACAACATATCATCATGGATTTTTTTTTTTTTTTTTTTTAAGAATTGATGCCTACTAACTTACTAGTAACAAATAAAAATTAGCTTAGAACAACAACTATAGAGAAACTCGATCGACATGAGTATATATATATATATATTGAATACTCAAAACAAATGCTAGTTAATTAGAATTCTGTAATGTAAAAACCATAAGATTTTGAACTCAACTATGGCTTTAGGATCTACAAGATTTATATGCCCAACATGGTGCATAAGATTCAATGTATGTGTAGCGGAAGAAGAAGAAAAAAAAATTAACGATTGATTTCTACTTCCATTTTAGGAGGGTCTTAATTGTAGTGGGCCAAATTGCCCATTATCAGTTTATCGCCAATAATCTAGCATTCTCTTTTTAGGGGACAGGAACTGATGAATTTTTGTGATGATTATGTGCATGTAGACATTGTTTTCAGTAATGATTCATGTATGTGTGCGATGAAGAGATAGAGGAGCGAGGTGATCCAAAGGAGGCACCTAAATCAGAGACTTCATCCTCGTTAAGATTTTTTGTATGTGTTTAAGGCTACATTCAAATCTTTAAAAGTGAATATATACCTTAAAATTGACTATAATTATATTGCGATGATCCGGGTTTGTTTTTTTTTTTTTTTCCTGATTCGCAAAGGGAGATTACAATATCCAAAAGATCGAATGACCCAAATTCTTGTCCCACTATTTCACTTTATCTGCGTCATTTGTCCGTTACTATGGCATCGTTTAATTTGGTGGATAACTCAACCCATTCATTCATTTTAATCAACTTAATTATATAACATATTATTATTTATAAAATATATCTAAATTATCCTACTGATCTTTTATTATAAACTATATATATACTTTTCAAAATTATATAAAAATTGAATACGTATTCCAATATGGTAATATACATTGTTTATTTTATTTCGTGGGGTTAATTTGTTTTTGAAATCGATCGTGCCCGCTTGTTTTACCCCCCCCCCCCCGGTCTCCCCCCTCGGTATCTTAAACACAATTCTGACATCGAGGCAATTGCTTTCGCTTGGCTATGTAGTCAAATATTGGACTGAGATCGAGCCTTTTTTTTCCTCCAGACCTTACACTTCTCTGTGGCCTACATTAAGGCAGACAGCACATCAATCACGGTTAATACTTAGACTATTTTTTCCTCAACTTATTTTTCCTGAACCGACCTAACCTTATCTTAATAAATTGGTTTAATGAGTCACTATTACTATATTACAAGTATTACTGCCATAATTAACATTTGTTCTATTACTACTATTATTGTTATAATTTTCATCATTAATTTTATATTTCTAATTTTTATCATTTTTCAAATTTTGTTGACCCTTAGTATATTTACGAGTGTCCAACACGGCTGTGAAATTTGTAGTGCCGTCTTAATGTTAAATTTGGTATTGTAGTGTCCAATACGAATACGTCTTTCAAATTTCTATATGTGCGCTGTCTAGGTTTTAGTCGTTCTAAATGGTTTCCCTTCCGTTTTCAGCAAATGTTCCTTATATTCAAATATCCCGTTTAATTTTGGGACATCGCAACTCAATCGCTTGTGCGGTTGTTGCTTATTTTCCCCCTGCCTATTTACTTTAGCCATCTTTGGCTTTTATGTTGAGGAAAAATTTAGATGACGTATAAACCTAATTGTCAATATAAATTACTCCACCCTTATCAAAAAAGAAATGTATTCTGTTATTAAATTTGTATATATAAAAAAAACTTATTTTAGAAATATGAAAGTCTAATATCTAATGTTACCCTCATTTTTTTAATTATATATGCATTGAATATTTTATCACTTTTTAACAAACGGTATATATAAGCCTAATTTTAATACTACTTTTATTAATTTTTTAAAAATTAAGCACATTGATATAATAGCTTTCTTTTTCATACTAATGAAGTAATACAAAATGCAAAAGGAGGAAAGTGGAGGGGAATTAAACTTAAAGCCTAAGTACACCATTACTTCATTAGCTTTCCTTATTTCCCTTATTATATATAATACTCATGGATTAGTAAGAATATCACGTTAGGTTACTGTACCCTAATTAGATCATTATATCTTTTTAAGGAACCTATATAAGACAATAATAGTCCTTCCAAAACATTTCTCAAGATACCAATATCATATTTTAATCCACCTAACACATTACAATACCCAATTTTTTTATTATCCCATAATGATCAAAATACCCTTAAGGATAACCAATAGCCTTTATTTTATAAATCTTGTACCTTCCACACATTATTTTTTTCAAATTCACCATTTATCATCATACCTCGTATATATATGCTTACGTCGACTTACCATACCTTATTTAGCCCATATTTCATGCCACGAAATATATTCCTCATAAATACGTCATTGTCATAATCAAATCATATCCATACCTCTTACCCATTCTTACTTTCTTTCAAATATATATTCCATATTATCATAATATATCATCAACAACATACATAAAACCATATAGCAATAATACTGTAACACCCCGAGTCGATATGTCCATACGGGGGCTACCTTGGAATGCTTTACGATTCATCAGCTAACCCCACTGATCAACACGAGTTTTTTCCGTATGTTTTGTCCTCACTCACGCGCTTCTTGAGAAATTGTTAGAAAATTTCCAAAACTTCTTAAGAACGTCACCCATTCTAAAAATTACTCCACGGCTAGCAAGCTTAACTATGGAGTTCTAAGGATGATATCACTAAAAGGATGGTATACCATGCTAATATAAGTAGTCAGATCAATCCTTATAACATTCTGCTTAATTTTGGGTATTACATCCATCCCCATTCAAAGAACATAACGTATTCGTTGCGCCTCAACCAATAACTGTCTCAATATAGTTAATTATCCCAAGAATCATCATGTTAAGTGGCTAACTGGCTCATCCAAGTTTAGCTCACGGTCGTGGTTTCGCTCTGATATCATTTGTAACACCCCGAGTCGATATAACCATGCAAGGGCTACCCTAAAGTGCTTTAGTATTGAACGGTTGACCCCATAGATCAATACTAGTCATTTCATCGCGCTTTGTCCTCACTCACGTGATTCGCAAAAAAAAATTAGAAAATTTTCAAATCTTCCCAAGAGGGTCACCCATCCTAATAATTACACCGCAACCATCACGCTTAACTGTGGACTTCTTAGGACGGTATCATCAAAAGGACGGTATACCATGTTGATATAAGTAGTTAGATCAAACCTTATAACACTCCACTTAACTTGAGGTATTATAAATACCATGAAAGTACACATACCCATACGAGCAATTAACACAAAACCCTAAAATATCAATTAGTATCCTTACCAACTAGAAAATCAGACTCTAAGCACGTAAATCCTAGACCTCCTCCTCTAATATCAGTGGAATATCACCTTCAAAAAAATAATATAATACACGGTTAGGCTTGAAGATTATAACTAAGGGAAAATTTAATGTAAAGGAAGGTAGAAATAGAAATAACTGGAGTCAAATGGAAGCTTGAGTTGTGTCGATGTATGGTGAAGCTATGGCAAAATTTTGGTGGTGTTTGGATAAGGTTTGTAGGTGAAAATAGGGGTGCATGACTGAAATGAGAAACTGCACAGGTGTGTTGCAAGCGGTATATATAAACAAAAGTTTGGGCAAGAAATGGCACAAACAAAAGAGA